>WNWK01000832.1:321000-373769 GCA_009830355.1 Cherax destructor
TTCCTTGCTGAGCATAAAACAAACAAGTCTTCCCTAGCATCATATTTGTCATTTAATTTCGCCTGTGTGGTACTGGGAAGATTTTCATAGCTTGATGTAACAGCCCAAGCACTGACTAGCTCATTCGCCCTATGTAAGGGATGAGGGTGTGCAATCTGACCGGTTCTGTTACCCTTAATTCTATTTATGTCCCTCCATGCTCGGCTAAGTGGGGTGTGAGCATTGAGACCATTGACAAATTTTTCCCAGTCAGTTTGCCGCAGCTCTGTCATACGCTCCTTGCAGCAGCAAGGGCAGTTTGAAAGAGCCTCAGCATTCCGGGGTACGTGTTTATGCTAGCTTCTGCGAGCAGTACGTTTCAGTGTTCGAGTTTAAGATCATTGTAAGTATGGTTATTAAGAGGTAGATTTTGGGAAGTGGGTTGCAGTTCCGAGGTTTTGAGGCAGCTCTAGTAGCTGAATTGCTCACAAGGCATTGTTGGTCTCCAGAAACACACATAGGAATTATACAGTCAGTCACATGTGCAACAAGTCTCATGTTGATCAGGGAACATTAAAGTTTCCGTTTGAATATTCCACAGGAAGGATATATTACTATTCTAGTGAGGTTAGTTGGAAATGGTCTGATGATAATCTGATACAATGGTAGACTCAAGCTGGCAGAATAGTTGAAGCCAAACAAGATAAAGGATGCCTCCATAGATATGTGTGGTTCAAGGTCACCTAAATTGCATATCATGACTGTTAACAGTGACAGCAGTTGGTTACCATTACGATCCAAACTGAGCTTCAATGCTTTGTGTCTTGCATTAATCTCCAATTATGAGTAGGCTCAGACTGAGCACAGTTGGAGCTCAGTATGAACTTATCAGCAGGAGCTACAAATTAAATATGTTGAGAGCAGAGTCCCAATAAATCTAACACCATGGTATTGAGCCCCTCTGTTTTTTATGTGTGAGAAGTTGATGGGAAGTGATTTTTAATATATAGAACACAAGAGTTAGTAGATTTGAGATTATATGAACAAATGATGGCAATTTAGCCCCTAAATTGCCATCATTTGTTGCATATAATCTCAAATCTACTAACTCTTGTGTTCTATATTTAAAAAATCACTTCCTCAACTTCTCACACATAAGAAAACAGAGGGACTCAATACCAGGGTGTTAGATTTATTGGGAACTCTGCTCAACATATTTAATTTGTATGCTCCTGCTGATAAGTTCTATTGGGCTCCAACTTGTGCTCAGTCTGAGCCTACTCTTATATTGGAGATTATAATGCAAGACACAAAGCATTGGAAGCTCACAGTTTGGTAATCGTATGGTAACAACTGCTGTCACTGTTAAACAGTCATGATAATGTGCAAATTGAGGTGACCTAACCACACATATCTATGGAGGCATCCTTGATCTGTGTCTTGGCTTCAACATTACTTCTGCCAGCTGTGAGTCCCATTGTATCAGATATATCATCAGACCATTTCCAGTAACCTCACTAGATATAGGTAATACTATCCTTCCTGGTGGAATATTCAAACGGAAACGTTTTAATTTTCCCTGATCAACATGAGGACTTTGTTGCACATGTGACTGACTGGTATAATTCCTATGTGTGTTCCTCTGTTGAGACCTTTAACAATGACCTTGTGAGCAGTATTCAGAACTACTTAGAGCCGCCTCAAAACCTCCTGGAACTGTTAACCAACCAACTTCCATAACAATCATACCTCCTATAATAACCATCTTATTACAATGATCTTAAACTTCGAACACTGAAACGTACTGCTCGCAGAATAGGCCTAGCCTATAGAAAACATCGTACCCCTGGAATGCTGAGGCAGTCTCTTACCCGGGTCTTGTATCATCATGAGTCGTAGTTCAGTGTTTTAATGCTTAACTCGAGAACCCAACACTACCACTGAGCTATGAGACCCTACAGTTAGTTAGTTACCATTTTGTCCTAGGCACATGTCCTACAGTGTGCGTGTGTGTGTATTTGTGTTTGTTTTATTGGTTGTCAAAGGCACTTGTTAATACACACTTGTCTGTGTGCATACTCGTCTGTATATAGTTGCATAGGCTGAGGCTCAGCTCTCGGCCCCGCCTCTCAACTTGCCACGTGCCAAATTCACTCTTTCTCCTAGCCTCTTGGCCTCTATTGCACCTATTCTTAAAGCTATGTATGGAGTCTGCTTCCACTTCGTCAAGGTCATTCCACTTCCCGACCACCCTGAAACTGAAGAATTAATTCCTGACGTCCCTGTGACTTATCCGTCTTTAATTTCCAGCTGTGCCCTCGAGTGCCTGTTTCCCGCCTCTCAAACAGTCTGTCTTTGTCTGCCTTATCAATTCCTCAGAGTATTTTGTATGTTATCATGTCTCCTCTGGTCCTGTCCTCCACGATTAATTATATTAAATTCCTTTCGTTTTTGACCATAGGTCACATCCCTTATTTTTGGAACTAGTTCCGTTGCATACCTTTGCACTTTCCCTAGTTTCTTAACATGTTCCCTCAGGTGGGTTCCATACTGTTGCTGCATACTTAAAGATGGGCCTGCCATATGTTGTATAAAGCACCTGGAGTGGCGGATGTTGAGATTCCTGAAGGCCACTGAATTTGCGAGGCGAGCACTGACTACAGAGGTTATTCAGTAGATGGGAGTATCTGGTGATATGCTTGGTACTATGCTTATTCCTGGGTCCTTCTCTTTGGATGATATCTGCAGCTTCTGTCCCCCGAGTCTATACCTTGTGTCCGGTTTTCTGGCCTCTTCCCCAATCTTCAGAACCTTGCATTTGCTGGGGCCAAATCCAAACAACCATTTATCTGACCAACCCTGTAATTTGTCTAGATCAATTCGCAGCCTTTTCTTGTCCTCATCTGTTTGTACTCCCCTCAATAATAGTACATCAGGAGCTACATTTGACTCAGTTTCATCTGGTCTGTCGTTCTCATAGACCATAAACAGCACTGGTCCTAATACTGATCCATGTGGTACACCGCTTGTTATTCTTCCTTATTTCTTCCTGGACAGCCACTATTTACTTATTAATGAAAATAAGATACCAGATATACTAAGCAAATTTCCTAAATTTGCTTGTACAGATAAGTGAACTGTAGATATAAATCCATATGTACACCTGTTAACCCTTTTGGGGCCTAGTTTCTACTAGGCCTTTTGTGTATCCATATGCTCTTGCGATACCGTCCACAGGATGGATATGGGGTGCACAATAAACTAGCCACTTCGGTGGCAAAATCTAATCTACTTCCTTTCCCTTGATCTACCTGAGTATGTTCCAAGTTATTCCTACCTGCTACTAAAGTTTTCGTTCCAGTCTCATGTTGGGTATCGTATCAAATGCCTTCTTGCTGTCTAAGCAAATGTAATCCTCCCAACCCTGTCTCTCCTGTCTCACTTCCGTTACTTGGTCATAAAATTTCCCCCCCCCCTAAAAAAATTATAAGACTTGCTGTGTCTGAACCCGTGCTTCTTGTTTATGAAACTACTTCTCTCAGTGTTGTACCACTCTTCTGACTCCTCTCCATTAACCTGCGTCGAATACACGTCAGTAAAACTGGCCTGTATTTCGTTCTTTCTTAAATATAGGCACTTTGCCGTTTTCCAAATCTCTGGTAACTGTCCTGTGTTCACTGATTTGTAGATCATAGCTAGAAGTTCGGACAATGCCTCTGCTCCCTCTCCCAGAATCCATGGTGGCATCCTGTCAGGTCCCACCGCCTTTTATGTATCAACCTCCATCAAAAGTGTTTTCACCTCTGTGTTGTAGGTTCTTTGCATAGATTGGGTAAGATAATAAAGACGAGCTTGGTGTGGTAGCGTATATTGGAGTCGATAAATGTATGGGGAGCCTCAGAGCCGTAGGCCTATGTCCATCTCCACTGTCTATCAGGTTCGTACTGCCTGCCGGTCCGCACGGGCCCTGGGGCATTCAAAAAGGGAGGCCCTTGACTGGCTAACGAATGATCACATGGGCAGGGTATGGTGATCATGTGAACAGCTATGGTAATAACCGTTAGCACGAACCGTACTATCACCGAGGCTACAGTGACACCTCTACTCTTGTTGTGTGTATGGTGTCCAGTACCTGCTGATGGACTTTTACTTTAGGCTTTCTGGCACTGCCCCAGTTTCCACTCAGAAAACCTCTAAATCAGCATTTCGCTGAATTTCTTGTCATTTTCTATGAGCTCTTCTTCTTTCTTTAGTCAAATTATCTTATATCTTATACCATGCTTTCATGCTTCTCATTTTTTTTTGCCTCTCTGCATCTTTGGTTGAACCAAGTGTTCTCTTTGTTCTTTATATTTCCTGTTCTCCATCTAGGTATGAAGTTTTCTCTGCCTCTCAGCACTTAATAATAATAATAATAATAATAATAATAATAGTTTATTTGGACATGATACAAAGAATTACATTTGGTTATTGAGATTACATGAGGTGTACATGCCAAAAGCCCCTAATATGCAGGGCATTTTGGGCAGACTTAAACTTAAATTAAAACTAAATTGTAAGAATTTTTGTAGATAGTTTACAATGAGTAAATATGAGTATTTAAGCTATGAAATTTGAACATAGTTTAGACATGACATTTTTTAAACATAGTTTTGTACTTTTGTCTTCATTATAAAATTAATTAAATCAGGTTAAACAAATTAAAGCAACAATAATAATAAAATAATAAAAAGTTATGATTGATAATTTATAAAATAAGTAAAGTTGCATATCTAAGTTATAAAGTTTGAATATAAGTTGAACATATCAATTAATTGTAGCAATTTATTGTAGCAATGCAACTAATTGAGTGAGATAACAATTTAAAACAATTGCATTGCAGTTAGTTTACGTGGTCGAAATAATTAGCTAAGTATGTGATATTCATAACAGGTTTTACATTCATTCATTCATTCATACATTACATTCAATTGATTAGTCAGGTTTTTACGTTAAGTGATTATTCTACTTTGCTGGGAATGTTTGATATGGAGCAATTAGCTTTGGGTGAGAAGGTGGTTTTTTAGCATCGTTTTGAATTGGGGTACAGGTAGGGTTTCTTTGGCAATGACAGGTAATGAATTCCAAATTTTCGTGCCTTTTATATGCATTGAGTTTTTACATAGTGTTAGATGGACACGGGGAACATCGAGGAGTGATCTGTGTCTAGTGTTATGGTCATGTGTCCTGTTAAAATTGGTAAGGAGAAGTTTGAGTGGTGGGTTAATATTTGCATAGAGTGTTCTATGTATGTAATAGGCACAGTAAAAAGTATGGATGTCTTGTATGGTGAGTAAGTTTAGGTTTTTGAATATTGGTGGAGTATGTTGCCTGGAGTGAGAATTTGTTATCATTCTAACTGCTGCCTTTTGTTGTGTTATTAATGGTCTGAGATGAGTTATTGATGTAGAGCCCCATGCGCAGATTCCTTCCGATTCCCTTTCCCACTGCACTGCATTCAAGAATTTCCTCATTTCTGCAAAGTTCCCTCTTTTAAATTCTGGCTTCTTGCAACCCTCTAAGTTTAGTTCCACAAGGTACTCGAAGTTCAGTACAGAATGGTTGCTGGCGCCCAGGGGTCTCTTGTATTCTGTATCAGACATACTTCCAGCCTTGCTAGCACATCTCTCTCTTGTATACTTAACATGCTGGCACATGAAGTTTTCCCTGATCAGATCTTATCAGTTTAGTTCTCTACATTTCTATTTTTCCATGTTTGTGTATCTGAGTTTGCACCAGATGAGTTCCAGCTCTTGGTTCTGCCTCTAAACTTTACTGACGTGTTTTAGCTTTGTCATGTCTATTTTTGAACCCCTTGTATGCAGTTCGTTTCAGCTGCGTCACTGCTTAACCTATTGCACTTGTTTACCGATCTTAATCTGAAGAAATACTTCTTAGTATCACTGTAGTGATCCTATCACCTCTGGTTCTTAGCTTATCTACTGAAATATGACTCAGTTGTCGCAATTTTTCTTTGTGTTTCGTTCCCCTCAACTCAGATACTAGTTTTGAGCACTTTTATACTTGCTCTGGTTTCACACTGTGTTAGTTACTAAGTGTGAGCTATTATTGTTATTATGATTATTATATAATCATGGGGGAGTGCTAAACCCGTAGGGATTATACAGCGCCTGCAGGGGGGACTGGAAGGTATTCAGGCTCAATTCAGGGAACTGGAGCACAGATCCAATTCCCTAGAACAAGAGCCCCTCACCAGCGTCAATGAACCTCCTTAGAGGGGTATTATTATTATTATTACAATCACTACTAAGCGCTAAACCCGCAAGGGTTATACAGACTAGGTGTGGGTTTCTCAAGAGCACTGCATATTAAACAATGGACCTCACATGCAAGTTATTGAGTGTTCTAAACGAGTCTTTGTCTAAGTTCCCGAGAGCCTCGCTTATTTTTGTTTGTGCTTGATGAGAAGTGTCTGGGGTACTGGTTATTCCCAGGGGATAGCAAATGTCGAACTTAAGGAATCATACAGGAGACAAGAAACTCAGGGAGAACTTAAAGCCATAAATGAAACTGAAAGAAACCCAAAATACTTCTTTTCTTATGCCAAATTTAGGTCAAAAACAACATCCAGTATTGGACTCCTGCTTAGATGAGTTGGACATTACACAGATGACAGCCAAGACATGAGTGAGATACTGAAGTCCCAATATGACTCAGCGTTTAGTGAGCCGTTAACCAGATTAAGAGTCGACAATCTAAATGATTCTTTTTATGACCGAAAGCAGTACGGGTTTAGAGCAGGTTGCTCCTGCCTATCCCAACTACTGGACCCCTATGACAAGGTCATGAACGCTCTGGATGACAAACAAAATGCAGATGTAGTATACACAGACTTGTCCTTCAACAAGTGCGACCATGGTGTAATAGCACACAAAATACATGATAAAAGAATAACAGGAAAAGTTGGTAGTTGGATCTATAACTTCCTAACAAATAGAACACAAAGAGTAATAGTAAACAGAGTAAAGTCTGAGGCAGCTGCAGTGAAAAGCTCTATTTCATGAGGCACAGTACTCGCTCTCATCCTGTTCCTCATCCTCATATCTGACATAGACAGAGATGTAAGCCACAGCACCGTGTCTTCCTTTGCGGATGACACCCGAATTTGCATGACAGTGTCATTCATCGAAGACACTGCAAGACTCCAAGTGGATATCAACCAAACCTTCAAATGGGCCGCAGACACGAAGTTCAATGAAGAGAAATTTCAATTACTCCGATATGGAAAACCTGAGGAAATTAAAACTGTATTGGAGTATAAAACAAATTACAACCACAATAGAGCAAAAAACTAATGTGAAGGACCTGGGAGTGATAATGTCAGAGGATCTCACTTTCAAAGATCACAACAATGTATCCACCAGATCTAGGAAAAGGATAGAATGGATAATGAGAACCTTCAAAACTAGGGATGCCAAGCCCATGATTCTCTTCAAATCGCTTGTTCTCTCAGGGTTGGAATATTGCTGTACACTAACAACCTCCTTCAAGGCAGGCGAAATTGCAGACTTAGAGAGTGTACAGAAAACTTTCACGGCACACACAAGTACGATAAAGCACCTAAATTACTGGGAACGGTTGAAGTCCCTTGATTTTTATATCCTGCAACGCAGACGAGAAAGATACATGATAGTATACGCTTGGAAAATCCTATAGGGACTAGTCTTGAATTTGCACATGAAAATCACTCTGCAAAAGCAAAAGACTCGGCAGGAGATGCAACATCCTTCCAGTGAAAAGCAGGGGCACCACAAGTACGCTAAGAGACAACACAAATAAGTGTTAGGGGCCCAAGACTGTTCAACTTCCTCCCAGCATACATAAGGGGGATTACCAATAGACCCATGGCTGTTCTCAAGAAGACGCTGGACCAGCCGGGCTGTAGTTCATACGTCGGTTTGTGTGCGGCCAGCAGGAACAGCCTTGTTGATCAGGCCTTGATCCACTGCGAGGCCTGGTCACAGACTGGGTCGCGGGGGCGTTGACCCCCTAAACCCTCTCCAGGTATACTCCAAGTAGGTATTTTTCCTCAACTGTTTCTGAGAACTAGCCCTTCCCTCATCCCTCCTACAGATGTTACTTTGCGTTCGGACTCCTTTCTTCATCTCACAACTTCATAATTTTGCTTTTGCTAGAGTTAATTTCTAGTAACCCTTTATCTGATCATTCAGCCTTCCAGTTTGTAGTCGGCTAAACAGGATGGCGTCATGTGCTAACAGTGATGTATAAGAGTTGTGTCGTGTAACCAGTTCATTTACGTACACCAGGAACAGTGTGGGACCCAACACTGATTCCTGTGAAACTCCATTATTTACACTATTCCATTTTAACAGTTGCAGTCTTCATTACGACCCTTTGCTTTCTAGTGTTCAGATATTTCCCTGTTACTATTTATATCTTTCTTCCTAACCTAGATTGTTTCTCTAATCTGATTGTTAAACTAGTATGTTGCACCTTATTACAAGTCTTCTTGCACCCATCCCTACCTTTTCTGCCTGATTTGTTAATGGATTCTTTCACTATAAGGTTAGTATTGCATAATAAGTCTATTTCTGAATTCATGCCGATGTTCCGTGAGGAATCCAGTACTCTGTTTAGCAGGCATTTTCCTTATTACTTTTTCTAGCAATTTGCATATTGCACTTGTTAAGGGCACTGGTTAGCAGTTCAAGGTCTCTCGAGTGTCACCTTTCTTGAATATTAGTATTACATTTACTATCTTGTAGTCATCTGGTGCATTGCCACTCTCCTGTGATACGTTAAAGGTCAGTGCAAGTGGCTTGCTCATATTAATTTGCTCCTCTGAATATCTTTGGTGATATTTCATCTGGTCTCGTTACCAATGCCGTATTAAATTCCATCAGGAGCTTCCTCAATTAATCGTTTGTGTTTGATAGTTCTATTTAATTTATGTACTCTTCTATATCTAGTACTGGCGCACTATCTTCCGTCTCTACTACTAGTTTTCGCTCACTTGTAATAACATCATGAAATCTTTCGTTGAGCTTACTGCACATCTTCCTGTAATTTTCTGTAAGTATACCTCTTTCCTCAGTATTATCATTGGATTTTTTGTTGTTGCTCATCTTCTCATGTGACTGAGTAATTCTGGCTCTGTCTTTGCCTCGGCTGCTGTGCCCTTTTAATTATTTTTTAACTGTGCTTCACACCAGGATAATTATTTCTTGCACTTCTGCCGCTTTCCTGTTCTACGGTTTGGTTCAATCTGTATTTTTTCTTCGACTTTGTATTCTTGGATTTTACCTCCAATGACAATTGAACGAAGCTTGTACTCGCCAATAAGTAGCTGCAGGGGCCGATTCACAGCTCCTGGCCCCGCCTCTTCGCTGGTCGCTAATAGATCCACTCCTGGCTTCAAGAATCTTATCGTACCTCTTCTTAAAGCTATGAATGGATCCCATTTCTACCACTTCACTTTCCAGATTATTCCATTTTCTGACTAAGTCTGAAGAAATACTTCTTACCATCCCTATGACCCATCTGAATTTTCAACTTCCAGTTGTGCCCTCGTGTTCCTGCTTCTCATCTCTGAAGCATTCTGTCCTTATTCACCTTGCAAATTTCTCTCACTATTTGATATGTTATCATATCTTCCTGTGTCATCAGGATTAGTTCCCTTAACCTCTCCTCATAGGACATACTCCATTAGCTTCGGAACTAGTTTTGTTGCAAACCTCTGCACTTCTTGAATTTCTTAATATGCTTGACCAGGTGTGGGTTCCATACTGGTGCTGCATACTCGAATATGGTCCTGACGTACACGGTGTATAGTGTTGTGAATGACTCCTTACATGTCGAAAAGCTATTCTTATATTTGCCAGAGGCAAATATAAGAATAGCTTTTCAAGGTATATAAGAACATAAAAACATAAGAAAGAAGGAACACTGCAGCAGGCCTACTGGCCCATGTGAGGCAGGTCCAAGTCTCCAACCGGCTTAAGCCAATGCCCCGACCCAGCCAGGTCAGGTTACATTCACTTAAGGAAGGAGCACGGCATCTGATCTAGTAGCACAAGCTAGTCAGGATCAACTCACACCCACCTGCACCCACTCATATTTATCTAGCCGACCACCTGGATTTAACCCACTCCAGGTAGTCAGGTCACTTCCACTTAAGGAATTAGTACGGCATATGACCTAGTAGCACAAGCTAGTCAGGTCCAACCCACACCCACTCATGTATTTATCTAACCTATTTTTAAAACTACACAACGTCCCAGCCCCTATGACGGTTATTACCAAACCAGTGCTGAACTTTTCCAACTTGAAACCATTGCTGCGAGTCCTGTCTTGGCTGGATATTTTCAGCACGCTATTTACATCCCCTTTATTTATTCCTGTTTTCCATTTATACACCTCAATCATATCCCCCCTAATTCTACGCCTTTCTAGAGAGTGCAGATTCAGGGCCCTAAGTCTATCCTCATAGGGAAGATTTCTGATACATGGGATCAACTTTGTCATCATCCTCTGTACGTTTTCCAGTGCATTTATATCCATTCTGTAATACGGTGACCAGAACTGTGCAGCATAATCTAAATGAGGCCTAACCAAAGATGTATAGAGTTGAAGAACAACCTGAGGACTTCTATTATTTATACTTCTTGATATGAAGCCAAGGATTCTGTTAGCTTTATTGCGAACACTTATGCACTGTTGTCTTGGTTTCAGATTACTACTAACCAGAACTCCTAAATCCTTCTCACAATCACAAGTATTAAGATCTACATTATTCATTTTATATGTGGCATGGTTATTGTCCTGCCCAACATTTAGAACTTTGCATTTGTCTACATTAAGTTGCATCTGCCACTTCTCCGACCACTGCATCAGTCTATTTAAATCATCCTGGAGTGCTCTAATGTCCTCATTAGAATGAATTGGATGGCCTATTTTGGTGTCATCAGAAAATTTGCTTATGTTGCTATTTATTCCCTCATCTATGTCGTTTATGTAAATTGTAAACAACAGGGGGCCCAAAACTGACCCCTGTGGAACACCGCTTGAGACGTGCCCCCATTCTGATTTCTCTCCATTTATGCAAACTCTCTGCCGCCTATTTGTCAACCATGCCTCTACCCAGGAAAAAATTTCTCCAATTCCGTGTGCCTTAATTTTCCTCAGTAGCCTCTGATGTGGAACTTTATCGAAAGCCTTACTGAAGTCCATATACACAATATCATATTCATTACCATGATCTACCTCCTCAAACACCTTAGTGAAAAAAGTTAGTAAATTCGTAAAACCGTGTTGAGATTCATTAATCAATTTATGCTTTTCAAGATGGCTACGAATTGCGTCGGCAATTATTGATTCCATAAATTTACCAACTATGGAGGTAAGGCATATTGGTCTATAGTTCGAAGCTAAGGACCTGTCACCTGCCTTGTAAATAGGTATTATATTTGCCTTTTTCCACTTGTCTGGCACTATGCCAGTTTGTAGTGATATATTGAAAAGATTTGCCAAAGGTTTGCTAAGTTCCTCTTTACATTCCTTTAAAACTCTTGCAAACAGTTCAACACGGCCTGGGGATTTGTTAGATTTTAATTTCTCTATTTGTCTGAGGACCATGTCACTAGTTACCCCAATCGAGCATAGTGTATTATCTTCCTGTTCTACGTAATTTATTATTTCTGGAATTCCACTTGTATCTTCCCGAGTAAAAACTGAGAGGAAGTATTGAAAATTTCACACATATCCTTATCACTGTCCGTGATCTGTCCTGAGTTACTCTTAAGTGGGCCTATCTTGTCCCTAATCTTACTTCTGTATACCTGAAAGAACCCTTTTGAGTTAGTCTTCGAATCCCTAGCGACCTTAGCCTCATAATCTCTTTTTGCTTTTCTTATTCCTTTTTTTCTCTCTTTAATTGAAAATATTGATTTCTTATCTGTTCATCCCCTCTTTTGATATGCCTATATATGCCTCTCTTTTGACCAATGAGATGTTTTAATCTATTGTTCATCCATTTAGGATCATTTTTATTAGATCTAATTTCCCTACTCGGAACAAAAGTTGTCTGGGCAGCTAGAACTACGCTCTGGAAAACGTCATATTAGCAACCAAAACCACCTACCTGACCCATAGTCAGGTCATCCCAATTTAGCCCACCTAGGTAATTTCTCAGCCCCATGAAGTCAGCTAAGCGAAAGTCTGGAACAGAGACTTGATTGCAGTTACCTCGGTAATTCCATGATATATTGAAACTAAGTGATTTGTTATCGCTTTCCCCAAGCTCTTCATTAACCTCAAGATTATTAATTAGTGATTCTTTGTTGGCAAGAACCAAATCAAGCAAGTTGCTACCTCTAGTTGGTTCTGTCACAAACTGTTTTAAAAAACAATCCTGAACCGTATCAAGAAAGTCATTAGACTCAAGATTACCTGTCACATTGTTCCAATCAATTTGTCTAAAGTTAAAATCTCCCATTAACACAACATTTTCAAATCTAGACGCTTTATGAATTTCGTCCCATAGCAGCTTACTGCGCTCCCTATCCAGGCTTGTGGGCCTGTAAATCACAACCAGAATTAATTTTTCACGACCATCGAGAAACTGTAGCCAAACAGATTCTGTGTCCGATGTTTCTAATCTTATATCTTGTCTATCACAATTTAAATTATCTCTGACATACATCGCCACTCCACCACCCTTCCTGTTGACCCTATCAGTGTGGAATAGTTTATATCCCTGTATGTTGCACTCGGAAGGCATTTCTCTATCTTTCAGGTTGAACCAGGTCTCTGTTATAGCAATAATATCTATATTACCTGCACTTGCAAGTAATCTTAGCTCATCTATCTTATTTCTTAGATTCCTACTATTTGTATAGTAAACCTTAAGGGAGCTAGTCACTCGTTGCCTTCTACTATCTCTTTGTTTGTTGATCAATTGCTTTGCCTTTGTTAGCAACTTTATTTTGAATATTGTATTTTAAACATATCCCTGAGGTATCCTGGTAATATCTGCTGTTTCCAGGTCTAATACTACAGCCTGATTGTTTCCCACAAACACCCATACCTCTATAATTTATCAGTTTAAAGTCCTAGACAAGTCTCCAATGACCCCCCTCAATCGAATTGGCTAATGCAACCACTCCAGCCCCAGAGAGATGAACCCCATCCCTTGCATACATATCACGTTTGCCATAGAATTTGTCCTAGTTATCAATGAATGGAATTGCAAGTTCCTTGCAGTAGCTGTATAGCCAGCAATTTATACCAATTGCCATAGACATCCATTCATTGCCCACTCCCTTTCTAGGCAAAATGCTACATATGATTGGGATCCCTCCCTTAGACCTAACTACTTCTATGGCTGACCTGTACTTATCTAGTAGCTCCTGTCTTCTGCCCTTCCCAATGTCATTACCTGACACAATATTATCCAACCTGCTGACTGTCACCAACACCAGCTCCTGGGAGGCACACCCTCTGTCTGACCTTCCTATCTGTTACAAAAAGCACGGTCCATATATTTTACCTGAGTCTCCCACAATCAGAATATTCTTACCTTGATTAGCAGGGAAGTCAGTGGTACCTTTAACCTCACTAACCACTGAAGTACACTCGTCCTGGAGAACAGAGAATCGATTTCCTACCTTCACATCTTCTCTATTAATCTTCTTTATTTTCCTGAATTGTGAACCACTTGCCACTTAAAGCGGCTACCACTCTCACTGTTGGTAACCATTTCCTCCTCACCAGCACCAACCATCTCACACTCACTCCCAAACCCTCCTAGGTGAAGCTTCAGCCTCCTATTTTCCTCCTGAAGAAGTAGAACCTCCTTCTTCAGCACTTTAACCTGAGATTCTAAAACACTGCAGCTAGCCATGTGCTCGGTAACACCCCACGCTAATTCCCAGACAGCTTAGGACAGGTATGATACTCATCCCAAAATCCTCCTTGAGCGAGGTCTGCAGCCTTTGACCCCCCTCCCCCCCGAGCCTGTGCTCGGTATGTGGTCTTCTTTGTCCTTCCCCAAGCTTCATTTCGTAACTTTGCACCTCCTGGGGATAAATTCCACGAGTCATTTGTAACTTTTCCTGGTCCTCGTCCGCTTGTATTCTCCTCACTGGTTTTATGTCATCTGCGAACAGTCATACCTCTGACTATCCCTTCTGTCATGTCACTCACGTTTACAAGAAATATCACCGACCCTAGGATTAATCTTTGTGGAACCCTACTTGGTTCATGCACCCATTCCGAAACCTATTCACGGACCATCACTCGTTGCTTTCTTCCTGTCAGATATTCCTGTCTGCTGCTCTAACTTTTGTACCAGTCTCTTGTCCTGTACTGTGTCAAAAGCCTTCTTACAGTAAAAGAAAATCCAATCTACCCATCCCTCTCTCCCCTGTATTACTTCAGTTACCTTGTAAAATTTCAGTAGATTTGTGACAAGATTTTCCATACCTGAAGCCATGCTGGTTGTCATTATGAACCCACTCCTTTCTAGGTGCTCCATTCTTCTGATAGTTCTCCATAATTTTACATACTATACATGTCGGTAACAATGGTCTGTAATTTAATGCTGCCTCTCAGTCTCCTTTCTTAAAAATTGGGACTACATTTGTTGTCTTCCACACCTCCGGCAGTTGCCCTGTGTCGATAGACTTGTTGAAGATTGTTGCTAGCAGCACATACAGTGCCTTTGCTTCCTCTCTCGGAACCCACGGAGAGCTATTTTCTGGTCCCACCGCCTTTGAGGTATCTAGTTCGCATAGCAGTTTCACCTCCTCCTCCTCAGGTGTGTGTAGTGTGTCAAACGCTTGCTGATACACTGTCACTTTGGTTTGCTGGTAGCCTTTTTGTCTCTGAGAATACTTTCCTAAATCTCATGCTGAACTCTTCAGTCTTCTTGGTCATTTCTTTTGAGCTACCCATCTTCCTTCTTCAGCCTGATTACCTGGTCCCTGACTATTGTCTTCCTCCTGATGTGGCTATATAACAACTTTGGGTTGGATTTGACTTTCAAAGCTATGCCATTCTCAAGCTGCCATTGAGCCTCCCTCCACTTCCATGCATACTCATTTCTTGCTTTCCTGAGTTCTTTGCCTTCTCTACTTTTTCCATGCTCTAGCACATTTGGCTTTGGCCTCTCTATGCCTCTGGGTAAACCATGTGCTCTCACTGGTTTTGAAAGATATTTCAACCATGGAAAATTGGTATCAGGGCAAATGGGGCACAAGAATGCTTACAGACTATTGCTGGACATTGACAAGAGATGATTCTTCAGCCCACTAAAAGCGTCAAGCAAAAGGCAGAGAGTAGGTGCGGATTAGTTTAAAACATACCGATACATATTGTACGTTATAATAAAATATTACGTCTCGTATCTTTAAACCTATACCCAATAAACATTTTTCAAGGTGATATTTGGATTCGGGACATGAAAATACACATGAATTAACTAATCTCATTTAAGAAGCATAAAACTTTTCAAGAATTGTTGACCAGTGTAATTTGTTGTCTACTAACCATTTGCTACAGAACTCTATTTCTAGTGATAGTAGTACATTAGCGATGTCTTGTGGGTCTTTACCTGATACTAACAGAGCACTATTATCTGCATACAAGAGTAGCTTACATTTAGCACTGATAGGCATGTCATTCACGTAACACAAGAAGAGTAAAAGACCCAGAATACTACTTTGAGGAACTCCACATGTTAATGGCAAGGGTTCTGATTCTGTTTTGTTGATCTTCAAAATTTGTTTCCTGTTGCTCAGGTAGGACTTAAACCATTCAACAGAACCTATACCGATAGCTTGTAGTTTCTTGCATAATATATTGTGGCTGACCGTATCGAAGGCCTTTGTAAGTCTAAGGTTACCATACCTATGAAATTCCCTAGCGACATATCAGTTCTCAGGTATTCCATCAGATTAATGAGGAAGGTGTCGGTTGAACGATCTCCTAAAACCTAAGTGGTAAGTATGGAGAATGTTTCTGTCACTAAGATTCTTTACTTGACGATATACCGCCTTCTCCAGAATTTTGGATATCACACTGAGTATACTGACAGGCCTATATTGCTGACATCAGACCTACTATTTTTCTTGAAGATAGGAGTAACCCTGGCCTCCTTGAATCCCTCCGGAACGGTATTTGTGGCAATGGACAAATTTATTGTGTGTGCAATGGGGACTAGCAATTCTGAGGCACCATGTTGCAGGAACTTAGCCGGTATGTTATCTGGACCAGTGCTCTTAGTTAGGTTTAATTTACTTAGTTCTTTTCGTACGAAGTCATAGGATACACCTACTAGTTGGCAACTGTTCGGGGTGTCGCCCTTATTAGTGTAATATGTTTTAAACTTGTCAGTCTGTGTTAAAGGTATATGATGCAACTGGTAGTTTACTTACTAGCGTTGATGCGACAGATGTATAGTATATAATTACGTATTTAAACTGACGCCTAAGGGGTTAAAGCCTTGTCTAGGGGCATTAAAATATTAAATAAAATACACCACCCTAGGGCCAGAAAGGTAAATTCAAAAGTGCTACAGCTGGACAATACTTTTATCAGGAAGGATAGTTCACATTTATAAAAATATAGATACATTAACATTAACCGTAATTATACAACACACAACCAACCCTCTACATATTACAAAATAGCTAACTAGGACAGTGCTACTAGTTATTTAAATTTATGGGATATGAAAACAATGGGTCTCCATGACCCCCCCTATCCTTCTGCCGGCTAAATCTTAAACAGGCCCCACATAAATACCAGGGTCATAGTAGCACCATAAGATTACAATCATACAGCCTAAAATAATACTTAAATACCACAACTTACATAACTCAGAATAACTGCATGACACATCGTTCTACACAGCTCCCTCGCCACTGCCAGACTATCACACACTCCCACACAGCTCTTTCATCCTAGTCAAATATCGAATACACGTCCGATTTCCCGATTTCGGAACAAACTCCGTCCACTGACACTATGGACGTTTTTACTACACTTATTTGTCAGGAAACAGGAAAAGTGTTTCCTGACGCGGGTCTTAGTCAAATGATGACCCGCTCTGGAGCTTTTGGTCATCTGACCGAGGCACTCCGCAGGCTTACCATGCTTTATTTTACAATAATGTAGTAACCTCCATAATAAGCAGCAATTAGCTTCTTCACAGCTGAACAGTTCTGTTTCGCAATCCTGCATTTAGTTATTGCCCAAAGATTCTGAATTGGGTTGAGGTCAGAAGAGTTTCCAGGCCAATTTAAAACGCTTAGCCCATTCTCTTCAAGAATGTCAGCATTTTTCTAGAATTGTGGCATGGAACAAGATCCAGCTGGAAAATGCCTTTTCCATCAGGAAAGTCTCTATCCACAATAGAAGGCAAATAAGTTGCCTGGGTTGCCTTGTATTTATCACTGTTCACCCTTCCCTCAACAATAACAAGTCGTCCAAGGCCTTTAGCAGTAAGACTGACCCAAATTATCTTTTTAGGTTGGTGTTTTGGCGCTTGTTGAATGTGTCCATTCTGAAGAGGTTCCCTTTTGCTCCATCTCACTACCACTGTACTTTAAATTGCTCCACATCTGAAAATATAACTTTTCTCCAATCATTTGTCGTCCATCCCTTATGATCGAGTGCCCACCGCAGCCGTTTTTTCTTCATAGCAGTAGTCAATAATTGTTTCTTTACCGGCTTTCTGACAGTTCTGCTAACTTCAAGGAGCCATTGTCGAACAGTTGAAGAATCAACATTTATGCCAGCTGAAGCTAAATCTCTCTGAAGATCTTTTCTGGTTTTCTTGGGATCCTTTATACTATTTCTTATAATAACATTGTCATCGTGAGTTGTTTTGCATTTTCTTTCGCATCTTCCTCGACGCAGCACTCCACAATCACCAGTGTCATAAACTCTTTTCAAAATTCAACCAACAGTCGAGTTTGCTAGGCTCAAATTTTCGGAGATCTGTCTGATACTCACATCAGCATGTTTTCTAAGAGCTACAATACTTACACGTTTCCTAGGTGTAACATCCATCATGAATTTCAAAAGTAATCACAAACTGAAGGGGAGAATTTGGCAAAACCACATTCACTCACCGAGCACGCTTGTGAGAATAGCCTTACAGAACAACAGCTGTTGTAGCACGACAGTTGGATGGTTGCCAGATGTCAGCAAACTCTTATGAAAATAGAAAAAACTACATTAATTAAGCTGGAGACGAAGACATATGAGATAATCACAAAATTTACTCCTGTCCCAATTAATTTGCACACTAGTGTAGTTGCTACTTTGACATCACTAGTGCTAGTTGCTACTTTGACAATTGTCACTAGTGCTAGTTGCTATTTTGACACTTGTCACTAGTGCTAGTTGCTACTTTGACACTTGTCACTAGTGCTAGTTGCTACTTTGACACTTGTCACTAGTGCTAGTTGCTACTTTGACACTTGTCACTAGTGCTAGTTGCTACTTTGACACTTGTCACTAGTGCTAGTTGCTACTTTGGCACTGTCATCAATGCTTGATGCCATTGTCTCAACGGTTACCTTACATCACAGCTGAAAATTTGAAGGCGATCCAATGAAGCTTTGTGTTACGAGCGAAATAAAAACGAAAAGCTGGAGGAAGGTGAATAAAAGAAATTTCAGGAAATTTCAGGTTGGGACCTTTAATGACGAGCCTCTGCAGGTTGGGACCTTTAATAACGAGCCTCTGCAGGTTGGGACCTTTAATAACGAGCCTCTGCAGGTTGGGACCTTTATTGACGAGCCTCTGCAGGTTGGGACCTTTAATAACGAGCCTCTGCAGGTTGGGACCTTTAATGACGAGCCTCTGCAGGTTGGGACCTTTAATAACGAGCCTCTGCAGGTTGGGACCTTTATTGACGAGCCTCTGCAGGTTGGGACCTTTAATAACGAGCCTCTGCAGGTTGGGACCTTTATTGACGAGCCTCTGCAGGTTGGGACCTTTATTGACGAGCCTCTGCAGGTTGGGACCTTTATTGACGAGCCTCTGCAGGTTGGGACCTTTATTGACGAGCCTCTGCAGGTTGGGACCTTTATTGACGAGCCTCTGCAGGTTGGGACCTTTATTGACGAGCCTCTGCAGGTTGGGACCTTTATTGACGAGCCTCTGCAGGTTGGGACCTTTAATGACGAGCCTCTGCAGGTTGGGACCTTTATTGACGAGCCTCTGCAGGTTGGGACCTTTAATAACGAGCCTCTGCAGGTTGGGACCTTTATTGACGAGCCTCTGCAGGTTGGGACCTTTATTGACGAGCCTCTGCAGGTTGGGACCTTTAATGACGAGCCTCTGCAGGTTAGGGACCTTCTTTCTCAGGTTGGGCCTTAAACACCCCACCTTGGGACCTATTGACAGAGGTCGCAGGTTGGGACCTATGTGAGGGCCCTGCCAGACCAACACTTCATTACAGCCTGTCTCTCTCCAGGGCAGTTGCTACCCCTCACCTAATCTGGCCATGAAAGGAGAGTCCAGGCAGTCACTAGCGTGGGTGCACCATCAGAACCAACTCACTGGAAGCTGACTACCTGGCACTTGTTGGTATGCACCCGTACTTCAGGTATTTCTGCAAGCAGTTGGTTAAAATGATGAAGATCAGCATACTTTACAGTCTGTAACACTCACTGGGACGCCTAGTAGATTTTGTAATGCCACCCAGTATTCAGGTATTTTTTGTGTAACGCAGTTTTGCTGTTAAATAAGAGAAAGCATAACGTGTGAGAGAGCATGATAGTGAGAGAGGCATGATAGAATGAGAGGGCATGAGAGCATGGTAAAAAGAGCATGACAAGATGTGTGAGAGAGAGAGAGAGCATGACAAGATGTGTGAGAGAGAGAGATAGAGAGCATGGCAAGATGTGTGAGAGAGCATGGCAAGATGTGAGAGAGAGAGCATGGCAAGATGTGAAAGAGAGAGCATGGCAAGATGTGAGAGAGAGAGCATGGCAAGATGTGAGAGAGAGAGCATGGCAAGATGTGAGAGAGAGAGCATGACAAGATGTGAGAGAGAGAGCATGGCAAGATGTGAGAGAGCATGACAAGATGTGAGAGAGCATGACAAGATGTGAGAGAGAGAGCATGACAAGATGTGAGAGAGAGAGCATGACAAGATGTGAGAGAGAGAGCATGACAAGATGTGAGAGAGAGAGCATGACAAGATGTGAGAGAGAGAGCAATGACAAGATGAGAGAGAGAGCATGACAAGATGTGAGAGAGAGCATGACAAGATGTGAGAGAGAGAGCATGACAAGATGTGAGAGAGAGATGACAAAATGAACAAGATGAGAGAAGAGGAGAAGCATGACAAGATGTGAGAGAGAGCATGACAATGAAACATGAAAGAGGGGAGAGAGCATGACAAGATGTGAGAAGAAATAGAGAGAAGCATGACAAGATGTGACAGCAGAAAAGCATGAAAAGATGTGAGAGAGCATGAAGATGAGAGACATGACAAGATGGAAGAAGAGCATGAAAGATGGAGAGAGCATGAGAAGGCATGAAAGAGAGAGAGAAGCATGACAAGATGTGAGAGGAGAGAATGACAAGGTGAGAGAGAGACATGAAAGATGTGAGAGAGAGAGCATGAAAGATGTGAGAGAGAGAACAAATAGAGAAGCATGAAGAGTGAGAGAGAGAGAACAAAAAAGCATGACAAGATGTGAGAGAGGAGACATGAAGAGGTGGAGAGAAGAGCATGACAAGATGTAGAAGCATGAGATGGAACATGAAAGGTGGAGAGAGAGGTGAGAGAGAGACATGAAAGGTGAAGAGAACATGAGAAGGTGAGAGAGAGAGAACATGAGAAGGTGAGAGAAGAGACATGAGAAGTGAAAAGAGAGAGAGCATGAGAAGTGTAGAGAGAGAGAACAGTGAGAAAGGTGAGAGAGAGAACATGAGAAGGTGAGAGAGAGAACATGAAAGGTGAGAGAGAGACATGAGAAGTGAAGAGACATGAAAGAGGAAACATGAGAAGGTGAGAGAGAGAACATGAGAAGAGTGAGAGAGAGGAACATGAAAGGTGAGAGAGAACATGAGATGAGAGAGACATGAGAAGTGTGAGAGAGAGAGAACATGAGAGAGAAGATGAGAGAGAAGAACATGAGAAGAGTGAGAAGAAGAGAGAAAGAGAAATGAGAGAGAGAGAACATGAGAAGGTGGAGAGAGAGAACATGAAAGATGTGAGAGAGAGAACATGAGAAGGTGAAGAGAGAGAACATGAGAAGTGTGAAGAAGAAGAGAGAACATGAGCAGGTGAGAGAGAGAACATGAGAAGGTGAGAGAGAGAACATGAGAAGGTGAGAGAGAGAACATGAGAAGGTGAGAGAGAGAGAACATGAGAAGGTGAGAGAGAGAGAACATGAGAAGGTGAGAGAGAGAGAACATGAGAAGGTGAGAGAGAGAACATGAGAAGGTGAGGAGAGAATGAGAAGAGAGAGTGTGAGGAGAGAAGAAATGAGAAGTGTGAGAGAGAGAATAGAAGTGTGAGAAGAAAGGTGAGAGACGAGAGAATATGAGAAGGTGGAGAGAGAGAACATGAGAAGTGTGAGAGAAAGAGAGTGACATAGAGAGGTGTGAGAGAGAGAATATGGAGAAGGTGTAGGAGAGAAATGAGAGGTGAAGAAAATGAGAGGTGAGAGAAATGAGATGAAGAGAAGGATGAGAGAGAGAATATGAGAAGGTGAGCGAGAGAAATGAGAGGGTGTGAGCGAGAGAATATGAGAGGTGAGGAGAGAATATGAGAAGGGTGTGAGAGAGAAATAGAAGTGTGAGGAGAGAATATGAGAGGTGAGCGAGAGAATATGAGAGGTGAGATAGAGAGTGTAGCAGAATATGAGAGGTGTGAGCGAGAGAATATGAGAGGTGTGAGCGAGAGAATATGAGAGGTGTGAGCGAGAGAATATGAGAGGGTGGAGGAGAGAATATGAGAGGGTGTGAGCGAGAGAATATGAGGAGGAAAGAGTGTGAGCGAGAGAATATGAGAGGGTGTGAGCGAGAGAATATGAGAGGGTGTGAGCAGAGAATATGAGAGGGTGAGCGAGAGAATATGAGAGGTGTGAGCGAGAGAATATGAGAGGGTGTGAGCGAGAGAATATGAGAGGGTGTGAGCGAGAGAATATGAGAGGGTGTGAGCGAGAGAATATGAGAGGGTGTGAGCGAGAGAATATGAGAGGGTGTGAGCGAGAGAATATGAGAGGGTGTGAGCGAGAGAATATGAGAGGGTGTGAGCGAGAGAATATGAGAGGTGTGAGCGAGAGAATATGAGAGGGTGTGAGCGAGAGAATATGAGAGGGTGTGAGCGAGAGAATATGAGAGGGTGTGAGCGAGAGAATATGAGAGGGTGTGAGCGAGAGAATATGAGAG
Source organism: Cherax destructor (assembly GCA_009830355.1). Taxonomy (NCBI): domain Eukaryota; kingdom Metazoa; phylum Arthropoda; class Malacostraca; order Decapoda; family Parastacidae; genus Cherax; species Cherax destructor. Next base: position 343,420 of record WNWK01000832.1, read on the forward strand.
GGTGTGAGCGAGAGAATATGAGAGGGTGTGAGCGAGAGAATATGAGAGGGTGTGAGCGAGAGAATATGAGAGGGTGTGAGCGAGAGAATATGAGAGGGTGTGAGCGAGAGAATATGAGAGGGTGTGAGCGAGAGAATATGAGAGGGTGTGAGCGAGAGAATATGAGAGGGTGTGAGCGAGAGAATATGAGAGGGTGTGAGCGAGAGAATATGAGAGGGTGTGAGCGAGAGAATATGAGAGGGTGTGAGCGAGAGAATATGAGAGGGTGTGAGCGAGAGAATATGAGAGGGTGTGAGCGAGAGAATATGAGAGGGTGTGAGCGAGAGAATATGAGAGGGTGTGAGCGAGAGAATATGAGAGGGTGTGAGAGAGAACAAGTAATACCTTCCTCAAACACCTGTAATGATGTAGACTGTGTTAGAGAAATAATACCTCCCTGTAATACCTGCGATGATGTAGGCTGTTATACAGTAATACCTCTGATGTTGTAGGCTGTTAGATTGTAATACCTCCCTGGTACACCTGTGTTGTAAATTATATTTTTTCAGGTGATTCATCGACTGTACTTACCGTATCTTGACGATGAAATTCATCACTCCGGCTACAACACATGTTCTTCATGCTATGATGATCCTAGCTGTGTACGCAATAAGCTCATCCTGCCGGCTCTGGGCTCATCAAGAGTCTATGTTGTAGACATTACTGAACAACGCAAACCCAAACTCTTCAAGGTTAGTCAAATTATAGTACTGTGCTGGATTTGCTTAATCATACTATATATATAATACATAGAAAGTATAGTATAACGGTCTCAGCTGCTCAACATATTTGGTCGTAACTTTATAAAAGAAATAATTTTTCTAACTTTTTTGATCCATTTGCAACTTCATCCATATTGGACAAGTTTTTCATTATGAAAAAACGTTTTAAATTTAATATTTTAATTTGTACCTAATCGCTCCTAAAAGTTTTGACAAGTGTGACCATGGTGTAATAGCACACAAAATGCGTGATAAAGGAATAACAGGAAAAGTTGGTAGAGGGATCTATAACTTCCTGACAAATAGAACACAGAGTAATAGTAAACAGAGTAAAGTCCAAGGCAGCTACGGTAAAAAGCTCTGTTCCACAAGGCACAGTACTTGCTCCCATTCTATTCCTCATCCTCATTTCTGACAGAGATATAAGCCATAGCTCCGTGTCTTCCTTTGCGGATGACACCCGGATTGCCATGGCAGTGACCTCCATTGAAGACACTGCAAGACTCCAAGCGGACATCAACCAAATCTTCAAATGGGCCACTCAAAACAATATGAAGTTCAACGAGGAGAAATTTCAACTACTACTCAGATATGGAAAACTTGAGGAAATAAAAAATGTATCAAGGTATACGACAAATTCTAACCAAACAATAGAGCGAAAAAGAAATGTGAAGGACTTGGGAGTGATAATGTCAGAGGATCTCGCCTTTAAAGACCACAACAATGTATCTACCTCATCGGCTAGGAAAATGATAGGATGGATAATGAGAACCTTCAAAACTAGGGACACCAAGCCCATGATGACACTCTTCAAATCACTTGTTCTCTCTAGGCTGGAATACTGTTGTACACTAACGGCCCCCTTCAAGGCTGGCGACATTGCAGACCTGGAGAGTGTACGAAGAACTTTCACAGCACACACAAGTACGATAAAGCACCTAAATTACTGGGAACGGTTGAAGGTCCTTGCTCTGTATTCCCTGGAATACAGATCAAGATAATATAAATGATAATATACACTTGGAAGGTCCTGGAGGGATTGGTACCAAACCTGCACACGAAAATCACTCCCTATGAAAGCAAAAGACTCGGCAGGAGATACAACATTCCCCCGATGAAAAGCAGGGGTGGCACGAGTACACTGAGAGATAACACCATAAAGTATCCGGGGCCCAAGACTGTTCAACTGACTCCCAGCATACATTAGGGGGATTACCAATAGACCCCTGGCTGTCTTCAAGAAGGCACTAGCAGGCACCTAAAGTCAGTACCTGACCAACTGGGCTGTAGTTCGTACGTCAGTGCGTGCGGCCGGCAGTAACAGCCTGGTTGATCAGACCCTGATCCACCATGAGGCCTGGTCTCAGACCGAGCCGCGGGGGCGTTGACCCCCGAAACCCTCTCTAGGTAAACATGTAAATTGTATATAGTTCTACAGTCTTCATATTATATCCTTGTATTGTATTAATAAAGCCACTGGATGGCGAAACGTCCACAAATAAAGATACCCAGATGTTGCACATGTGTCTAATTATTTTTCATCATGTCGGTATTGCATACCATTCACGTACAACTTGTCAGATACACGAGCGAGACACAGAATTTGGTAGACTCAAACCTATCTGATATTATCCTGACGCCAAATGACTACATAAAGGCGATAAATGACATGCCATGCACTCTGCCCCAGGCCCAGACTCATGGAACTTTGTGTTCATCGAAAACTGGAAGAAGCCCCTATCATATGCTTTTAACATCCAACGGAGAGGGAACATGGACACTGGGGTCGTCCCACAGCTGCTAAAAACAACAGACATAGCCCCACTCCACAAAGGGGGCAGTAAAGCAATAGCTAAGAACTACAGACCAATAGCGCTAACATCCCATATCATAAAAATCTTTGAAAGGGTTCTAAGAAGCAAGATCGCCACTCATCTAGATAACACTTAGCTACACAACCCAGGGCAACATGGGTTTAGAACAGGTTGCCTGTCCCAACTACTGGAACACTATGCCAAGGTCCTGGATGCTCTAGAAGATAAACAAAATGCAGGTGTAGTATACACAAACTTTGCAAAAGCATTTGACAAGTGTGACCATGGTGTAATAGCACACAAAATGCGAGATAAAGGAATAACAGGAAAAGTTGGTAGATGGATCTATAATTTCCCAACAAATAGAACACAAAGAGTAGTAAACAGAGTAAAGACTGAGGCGGCTACTGCGAAAAGCTCTGTTCCACAAGGCACAGGACTCGCTCCCATCCTGTTCCTCATCCTCATATCTGACATAGACTGGGATGTAAGCCACAGCACCGTGCCTTCCTTTGCATATGACACCCGAATTTGCATGAGTGTCCTCCATTGAAGACACTGCAAGACTCCAGGCGGACATCAACCAAATCTTTAAATGGGCCGCAGAAAACAATATGAAGTTCAATGGTGAGAAATTTCAATTACTCCGATATGGAAAATGTGAGGAAATTTAAACTATATCGGAGTACAGAACAAATTCCAACCATACAACAGAGCGAAAAACTAATGTAAAAGACCTGGGAGTGATAATGTCAGAGGATCTCACTTTCAAAGACCACAATATTGTATCAATCAACTCTGCTAGAAAAATGACAGGATGGATAATGAGAACCTTCAAAACTAGGATGCCAAGCCCATGATGACACTCTTCAGGTCGCTTGTTCTATCTAGGCTGGAATATTACTGCACACTAACAGCATCTTTCAAGGCAGGTGAAATTGCTGACCTGGAAAATGTACAGAGAACCTTTACGGCACACATAACTGCGATAAAACACATCAATTTCTGTGAACGCTTGATGTTCCTCAACCTGTATTCCCTAGAACGCAGGCGGGAGATACATGATTATATACACTTGGAAAACCCTAGAGGGATTAGTACTAAACTTGTCCATGAAAATTACTCCCTATGAAAGCAAAAGACTTGGCAGTCGATGCAATATCCCCCCAATGAAAAGCAGGGGCGCCACTAGCACGATAAGGGACAACACAATAAGTGTCAGAGGCCCAAGACTGTTCAACTGCCTCGGAGCATGCATAAGGGGGATTACCAATAGACCCCTAGCTGTCTTCAAGAAGGCACTGGACAGGCACCTAAAGTCAGTACCTGACCAGCCGGACTGTGATTCGTACGTCGGGTTGCGTGCGGCCAACAGTAACAGCCTGGTTGATCAGGTCCTGATCCACTATGAGGCTTGGTCACAGACCGGGCCGCGGGGGCGTTGACCCCCAAAACCCTCTCCAGGCATACAGCAACATCATGGAATCTTACAAAGGACATCTCAACCTTCTTACTTATTCCAGTATGACCTTCCACTGAGGAAGAACAAAAAGGCACAATACCGTATTTTATTCCAGTGAGGAATCTCGCCTACCAGTGACAACGCCTTCGCCTGCTGCACCTTCCTCACCTGACGCCAGAATATAAGCACCAATCTTCCTGCCTGTGCTTCAAGATTCTTCAAGACTACGGTGCTCTTCACTAACTCCAAGACTGAGTACTGTATTGATAAAGCCACTGGATGGCGAAACGTCTACAAATAGATACCCAGATGTTGTATATCTAATTCTTCATCTCGTCGGTATTGTATACCTTTCATGTACAACGTAGTGTTATTCATATAAAAAAAAACACTGCTATAACCACAGCCTATAAGCAACTAAGTGAACTATTGATACCAGTGCCAGAAAGTGAACTGTATGGATTGGAAATTTATCTAGAAACTGTTCTAGTTATATGTGAACTATGATACATAATATAATACACAATGTCAGACATCAGTTATATGAAGTTCGATAACTGGATAAACAGTTTTAAATACTACGCTATTTTTGCTCACCTAGTTTTTATAGTAATGTCATGTTGAACCTCCTCCCTCCAAGCAATAATACATATTTGGCCAAATACTACTGTTCTTACTTGGTGTATATTTGTGATAAATGTACATGGGAAGCGATCCTCTGTGTGACTTCTTTAACATGTGGGAGCCGAGTTAAACAACTTAGAACACTTCTTATTTCATCTTCCATCTCACTATCTTCACCTTGTGGAATTTCAAACGGCTGTCATTTATCACCGTGGGGTAATTCTTTGTGTACTTAGTAACAGATGTGCCAACACTCGCAATTTCCTGGCTAAATTTATCATCTAATTGCACCATAAAGATGATAATACCTTCCACCACGACGCTTCTTCCTCCACTGACGTTCACCTTCGCTGCCATGCTGGGTACAGTTTCTCAATTTACTTCTACATTTACAATGTAAACTTTCATAACTCCTATGATTTTCCTACAAGTGGCTAAATTCACACTCTTCTCTTAAAAGTATTTATAATATTCGTCCTGAGCTTAAATGACAGTATCAATAGAGTTTTAAATATTTTCACAAGATGTATGACCCATTTTAACCCCCTCCCCCAGTATGTTTGTCATCTTAACCCCCTTCTCTGTTTCTCTCATTTTAACCCCCTTCTCTGTTTCTCTCATTTTAACCCCCTTCTCTGTGTTTCTCATTTTAACCCCGTCTCCCAGTGTGTTTGTCATTTTAACCCCCTCTCCCAATGTGTTTCTCATTTTAACCCCCTCTCCCAGTGTGTTTCTCATTTAAAAGCCCCCTTCCAGCGTGTTTGTCTGGAATTCAAATTATACTTATGTTTAAATCAACCGGAAAATATACTCAATTTTCCACAAAGTTATGATTTATGACATTTTGGGATATTTTATAACAATTTGGAACAGCATTAGTATTGGTGAATTCTGAGGTAGAACATATTTTAGGTTAATACACATTTTGGAACAGAATGGAAATAGTGAAAACATCAGAGTATGAATTCTAATATAATTTGGATCAATAGGGACGCTAATGATACACCAGTCTGATTTAAACATGGTTTAAATCAGACTGATTTAAACAGGGTTTAAATCAGACATAAAGAGATATGTGAAAATAATTATTATACGAGTAAATTACCTACAGGAGCAGGGCCAGATTTAGACCTTGGGGGGCTCGGGGCACTTTAGGTTTGGGGGGCCCTCAATATGGAAATTAAATTGAATTACAAATAAGAAATGAACTAAAATGAATGATAAACAGCAGTTTTCGAAAAAAAAAATAACTTTGAACTATAATTTTCAGTTTGTAATATATTCCATCTGCACTATATAATAATTATCAATGTGTATTTATTTATATATTTGGTGTCATGCTTTTTGTATCTATATATATTTTTTATATAATAATTTGCTAATGGGCCGACCGTCCGACCGACCAACTAGACATTTAAGTTAAAATAGCGTAATTTATAAATGGAAGAAATCAGAACCGTCTAACATCAAGAAAGTGATTCAATCCTCTTTGTGTAAAAAAATAACCCTATTAGGAGAGGGCAGCTTATAACAGCCTATTAGGAGAGGGCAGCTTATAACAGCCTATTAGGAGAGGGCAGCTTATAACAGCCTATTAGGAGAGGGCAGCTTATAACAGCCTATTAGGAGAGGGCAGCTTATAACAGCCTATTAGGAGAGGGCAGCTTATAACAGCCTATTAGGAGAGGGCAGCTTATAACGACCAAGAAAGGCTTCTTCACCTGTTTTTTACTTTTTAGTTAATTTACCTTAGAGCTTAAAGAACACTTCAAATATTAATTCTGTTATGGACGTCCACCTCCACGACACTTTAGTAAAGTCATGCAACTCCATTATAATTATAATATCAAGCCTATGTTGATTCATATCTTTGGCGTAGAAGTTCTAGGAAAAAAGATAGAAAAATAGAGGTATTCCATTTATAGGGATAAAAATGTATCAAGGGAGATAGGACAACATCAAAAGAGAAATTTATACCGATGAAAAAAATTGTACCGATGAAAAAAATTTATGCCGATGAAAAAAAAATTGTATAATAATAATTTCATAGGGAATGTATAAAATATAACAAGAATAAAATGTGTATGTTGCCTGGCTAAGATAACACGTCTAAAAATGGAATTTCTATATCAAATTTAACCACAAATAGTTTAGTTTAATTTATAAAATTATAAAAAATTATTGAATTTTAATTTGATCATACAATTTCTAAAAAAAATTCTCTCAAATAGTTTATTATGATTTATTGAATAAATCAGCTGACTTTCTAGTAGTGATATCAATTACTGGTTTTCAGATAAGGTACGAAGTTGTGGTGGTGTTATTTTTTAAATTGTGGACATCACTGCAAAGTTTCTCTTTTTTTACATACTGCTGTATAAGATGTTACTGTATTCACACTTAAATAAAATAAATACATACATATTTACACTTTACATACATGTTTACCCTAATACATAAATACATACATAAATGCACTTTTGAAGTCATTCGACTGAGATAAGTAAATTTCTTGCAAAATCTTTCCAGTCTGCAGCAAATCACCAAATTTACAAATCAAACATTACATAAGTAACTGGAATTAGCAAACCATACATCACATTTATGCATCACATGAACACACTGCAATATCTACAAAAAGTCTTTCTTTCTACACTTAGCATCTGCCAAATCTTTAACTAACTCATCAAACTGTATCTTCTTGAGGACACTGATCTCAACACCCAATAGGCACAGAGCACTTAGTCTTTCATGGGTCATTGTCGCTCTCAGATAATTCTTTATCAGTGCCAATTTGGTGAACGACCTTTCTCCCGAACAACTAGTGACCATCATGCTCAAATATATTCTAAGGGCAACATTAACACCTGGAAAGGTATCAGCAAGACCTTCATCATGTAGTAACACTGCTTGTTGAGATGGAGTGAGACATGACCTGAGCTTGACAAAGGCTGCAAACTGGACAATTTCCTCAACAAACACTACTGAAGTCTTGAGGGTAAACACTGATAAGTTTCTTAGCCTCACTTTTTATCTCTGCATCAGGTAGACAGCATAAGTTGACTATTTACATTGAACCTGTCATACACTGCTTGGTATGCTGCCCTGTCTTGTTGTAAGGCAATACACAACTGATCTAAAATGACATTGAAAGTTTCACGTCTGAATTTGTCTCTGGGAGGCAAAACAACTTCCTCTGATGTTGGGTTTGCATCATATTGCTTGTTTCTCTTTCTTTGCCTGCTTGTAGTTGATTTGTAGTCTATGTTGCCACAGATGTTAATAACATCAAGTTCCAGCTCTCCATACCTATCTCGAATTGATTTCAGAAACCTTTCCAGATAATCAATTAAATCCACCACATTTTTCAGGTCAACATCAACACCTTGGAAAACTTTGCTTGTACTGTTGAACCGTATAAGGATTGTGTTTCAGATCTTAGTCATCAGAGCAGTTTCAAGACAATCCATTTTGTCTCCCAACGTCTGAGTTTCATGTCTTGCTTCGGGTGTTTGCTCCAAATCACTTTCATTGGTCAGCTCTTGCTGACCAACGAGTGTCTGAAAGAGACTTCACAGTTAGTGCTCTTTTCTTTCCTTCCAAAGACTTCATTAGATTTGCCCATCTGCGTGTTGACGCAGAAAAAAAGGTGTATAAGCTCTGTATAAAGCCAAAATAACTAACAGCTTCCACACAGCAAGAGGCACAGGGAATAAAATCTGCTGCTGGGTTCTTATTTTTAAGTCTGGTCTGCATTCCTGTGTAACAACCAGACATACTACTGGCATTGTGGTAGGACTGCCCTCTGCAGTCTTCAAAATTAATACCTTCTTTTTCTAGAAATTCTAGCAGAGAGGCAGACAGCACTTCAGCCTTGTGAGAGCCAGTCTGCAGGAAAGTTAAAAATCTTTCTACCGGCTTTCCAGAAACGACATATTGCATAATCACTGTTAGCTGGTCAACATGAGCCAGGTCTGTCACAATATAATTCCTAACATATTTCGTCATCAGCAGAACAATTTCTTCATAGATTGTTGGTGATAAATATGACTGCTTACCACTTCCAGGATTGCCAGATTCTTTAAGGTGTCCCATCAGAAATGGAGCAAATTGTGCAATAAGTTCCATGATTCCTAAAAAGTTCCCATTATGTTTGGATTCTATGATCTCTTCACTACCCCTAAACGCCAGGCCTCTCTCAGCTAAAAAGACTGTCACTGCCACAACACGGCGCAATACTTCATACCAGTATTTCTTGTTTTCATACACTTGTTCCTCCAACTGCCTATCAACATGAGAGGAGTCCTTACATCCAAGATTAAACTTTAGCACAGAATTTCGGTGACCTTGACTTTTTCCATGAATTTTCATTTTTTCCTCTGCTTTTTCCAGTCATTAATGTCATCCTTGCTGGAAAACCTGTCACATCCGCTGGACATCAGAGTACAATTAAAGCAATAAACAGCACCCTTTGATGCGCTGTACAGGAGCCACTTTCTCAAATGCTGTTCTCCATTGTCGTGAATATAATAAAACATGGAATTCTTGAAATGATGACAATGCCTGTCCAGCTTGCCCTGACCTGACTGATGCGTCGAGATTCTGGGTATGAGTCGGAGTCATTTTTGTTTTGCTATATGGTGGCAGTTGACCAAAAGGACAAATGCTTTTCTCTGACAGGAAACCACATGGCTGGGTCTGAATCACATGGTGGCGCTTCACTCTCCATGTCTACAGAAGTATCTGTAGAATGTGGTTGTGGTGATTCATCACCTTTACTATCTTGATATGGTATGTTCTTTTTATTTTCTGCAGATGTACTTGGGAATGCGGGTGGGTCCTCAGAAGAAACATCATCTGGTAGTGGTACTGGTTCTTCATTAGTAGCGTCAATGTTTTCCACTACGGAAGCACATTTCTTTCGCTTGATTCTTTGGAAATCTTTCTTTTCTGAGCTCCTGACAACTGAATTTTCTGTGGCATACCACCGGGTCTTCTGAAAAAAACAAATATTTGAATGTTTTGACATTTAATGACAATGTAGTTAATGGCATATATATATATATAATGTGTGTATGCATGTGTAAGATGTAATTGCAAAACGATGATATATCGCAAACTTTTGTGAGCAATAGACAGATCTAAAATATGGACACCACTCCCCCACACCATTGCTTAGCCCTAAAAGTGGTCGACAAACACACACAGACACATATATAGCCCCAGGCCAGCAATTGACTCGTTGGTCATTGACCTCTACACTGACACTAACTAGAAATAGTTAAGTCAAGTTATTCAAAGGGAGAGGGGGTGGGGGGCACCCTGGGTGGGGGCACCATTTCTTTCTATTTTCTGATGCCCCAACAAACACTTAATTTGTTAATTCCTTTTATTAATTAAACTAATTTTATTATTCATTTTGTTATAAAGGAAGTCCTTTGTCTGGGGGCCCCTCTGGCAGAGGAGCCCAGGGCAGTTGCCTCCTTATAAATCCGGCCCTGTGCAGGAGGCTTACAGGGCATTGCCTGAATTATTACCTGCAAGTAATTTGGGGAAGGTAGGTGGGACTTAAGTCACAGCAGGTCGCTGAACTGTAACTCCCTCGATGCTCACTTCACCACTCTCACAAAAACCTACCTGACATTAAATTAATAATTATAATATTAAAACCAGCTACTCTGGTAAATTGAAGTTGTGGACTGTATGTGATTTGGCTTGCTGGGTACACAAAAATATAATTATTAGTACAATACATATAATACAATAGTGTTATTAGAAATGAACTTTGCATTACCACTTACCATTTAATTACTGTAGATGAATCACACGACAACTGCTTAACACCTAGAGCCTGCACTGGCCAGCTAGAGATCTAAATGCAAGGATTAATGGTGTACTTCCCTGTGAGTGATGTTTGCATCCCTTATTTTCTGCCATCCACACATAATTCTTGAGATTCCACAAATTTCCTGTCCCAATTCTTCAGAAGATGACATTAACCCAGGTTCCTAATTACAAATTCAGGCAAAAAAAAAAAACAATTGACCTTCAAGAACGCCCGATCACACTGCACAACTCGGTCCAGTGTTTACCCATTAAATTCGATATGGGGTCTCTTGTCCGTGTCACACTCCGGCTCTTTCACCCCCCCCCCCCTCACTTAAAATTTCTCGAAGGGTCCCAATATTATCGCATTTTAATACGCAATTATTATATTATTTATATATTCTACCTTTAAGGAAATTATGTAAAAAAAATTCCAAGATATTAATTTCTTGTGTCGTGTCAAAGTACTCTGTTGCAGCTCTCCAGAAAGTCACAGTGCTGGGTTGAGGTTCATTCTAAGTATCCTTTATATATAAAATGCAGAGAAGTAGGTGTGGATGTGTTGTATGTTAAGTAAGTCGAAACTTTGGAATAGTGTGTGTGTGTGTTGTCTGGAAAATCATTGTGTGTTTATTCTAACAGCTGATTTTTGTTGGGTAACTATGGCTATTAGGTAATTTACTGTGGTAGATCCCAAGCACAAATACCCTAAGTGAGGTGGCGGTAGATTAGAATGGTTCAGAATAATGTCGTTTCAGGAACAAAGTAGCGATTTTTTTTTTTTAGGAATACCCACTGATTGGAAAACTTTCTTAGGTTGAATTGGGTATTATTAGATTTATTTCCGAACATGTGGAAGGTCTTGTCAATACCAAGAGTAAGTTTATTGGATGACATCTAGGAAGAAATCTTTGAGCTCCTCGTTGACTTATGTTGAGGACAACAGGATCTGGATTAGATAAGACATATTCTGCCATCTGCAAACAGGACTGGAATGAGAGAACTCCTGGAAGGGAAGGCAGTGGATGAGATGATGGAATACCTAGCTGGAAAGTGTCGGAAGGCAGAGGAATAACATCATATACAGAAGGGAAAATGGCAAAAACAAAGATACAGAAGAAGAATACTTACAGAAAGCAAAGGGCAGATAAGAACAGAAAAGTGAGCAAAAGAACCAGAAACTAATTTGCAAGGGTGTGGAGAGAGGCGTTGACTAAGGCAACCATCTCTGACGCGGCTCATGAAAAATTAACAATTCTACCTTCACAAGTCTCTGTTGGTTTACTCGTTTGCTAAGTGTAAATGTGACAAACGACCAGCAGGGTCCCATCTCCCCATGCATAAACTAGAACGGACTTACATTGGTATGGAGTGTGTCCCTAGGTAGATTCCCTGGTGACTATCCCAGGTTACCTTAACCCCTACGAGGCTTCTACGCACTCAGTGGTCACAACAAGAGGAGAATGGTACCTTGGGCCTTCCCTAAGCTAGCATCAGTTATTTTTCAGGAGTTACTAGCTTCAGGGACTATGTTTACAGGGTTTAATTCACTAAGCAAACACTGTTATTGCCTACCATATGGGAGAGCATTGTCCCGCTTGCAACCCAGACGTTAAATCATCCCAGCGTTTACCCTCGCTAGTGTTCAGTGGCAACCTTAGTTACGGAGGCAAAAAATACAATCACACGAACAGCTTCCTTGTGTGTGTGTGGGGGGTTGTATTGTATATCAATATTATTTTTCATGTTGTGTGTGACATACCTATGTCACAAACAACATGTTGTGTGACATACCTATGTCACAAACAATATTTCAACGAGTGAGGAGATTTTCAGTGTTTATCAAGCAGTGAAGAATAACACACATGTGGGACTAACAGGATTGACTCGTAGTGTAGTGACAGCTGGGTCTCAGTGTAGTGACAGCTGGGTCTCAGTGTAGTGACAGTTGGGTCTCATAGTGTAGTGACAGCTGGGTCTCATAGTGTAGTGACAGTTGGGTCTCAGTGTAGTGACAGTTGGGTCTCAGTGTAGTGACAGTTGGGTCTCATAATGTAGTGACAGTTGGGTCTCATAATGTAGTGACAGTTGGGTCTCATAATGTAGTGACAGTTGGGTCTCATAATGTAGTGAGAGCTGGGTATCATAGTGTAGTGAGAGCTGGGTATCATAGTGTAGTGACAGTTGGGTCTCAGTGTAGTGACAGTTGGGTCTCATAGTGTAGTGATAGTTGGGTCTCATATTGTAGTGACAGTTGGGTCTCATAGTTTAGTGACAGTTGGGTCTCAGTGTAGTGACAGTTGGGTCTCATAGTGTAGTGACAGTTGGGTCTCATAGTGTAGTGACAGTTGGGTCTCATAGTGTAGTGACAGTTGGGTCTCATAATGTAGTGACAGTTGGGTCTCATAATGTAGTGAGAGCTGGGTATCATAGTGTAGTGAGAGCTGGGTATCATAGTGTAGTGACAGCTGGGTCTCATAGTGTAGTGACAGCTGGGTCTCAGTGTAGTGACAGTTGGGTCTCATAGTGTAGTGACAGTTGGGTCTCATAGTGTAGTGACAGTTGGGTCTCATAGTGTAGTGACAGCTGGGTCTCAGTGTAGTGACAGTTGGGTCTCATAGTGTAGTGACAGCTGGGTCTCAGTGTAGTGACAGCTGGGTCTCATAGTGTAGTGACAGTTGGGTCTCATAATGTAGTGAGAGCTGGGTATCATAGTGTAGTGAGAGCTGGGTATCATAGTGTAGTGAGAGCTGGGTATCATAGTGTAGTGACAATTGGGTCTCATAGTGTAGTGACAGCTGGGTCCCAGTGTAGTGACAGCTGGGTTTCATAGTGTAGTGGCAGCTGGGTTTCATAGTGTAATGACAGCTGGGTCTCATTGTGTAGTGACAGCTGGGTCTCATTGTGTAGTGACAGTTGGGTCTCATAGTGTAGTGACAGTTGGGTCTCATAGTGTAGTGACAGTTGGGTCTCATAGTGTAGTGACAGTTGGGTCTCATTGTGTAGTGACAGTTGGGTCTCATTGTGTAGTGACAGCTGGGTCTCATTGTGTAGTGACAGCTGGGTCTCATTGTGTAGTGACAGCTGGGTCTCATTGTGTAGTGACAGCTGGGTCTCATTGTGTAGTGACAGCTGGGTCTCATTGTGTAGTGACAGCTGGGTCTCATTGTGTAGTGACAGCTGGGTCTCATTGTGTAGTGACAGCTGGGTCTCATTGTGTAGTGACAGTTGGGTCTCATGTGTAGTGACAGCTGGGTCTCATGTGTAGTGACAGCTGGGTCTCATGTGTAGTGACAGCTGGGTCTCATGTGTAGTGACAGCTGGGTCTCATTGTGTAGTGACAGCTGGGTCTCATTGTGTAGTGACAGCTGGGTCTCATTGTGTAGTGACAGCTGGGTCTCATTGTGTAGTGACAGCTGGGTCTCATAGTGTAGTGACAGCTGGGTCTCATAGTGTAGTGACAGCTGGGTCTCATGTGTAGTGACAGCTGGGTTCTAGTGTAGTGACAGCTGGGTCTCGTAGTGTAGTGACAGCTGGGTCTCTGTGTAGTGACAGCTGGGTCTCTAGTGTAGTGACAGCTGGGTCTCATAGTGTAGTGACAGCTGGGTCTCTAGTGTAGTGACAGCTGGGTCTCATAGTGTAGTGACAGCTGGGTCTCATAGTGTAGTGACAGCTGGGTCTCTAGTGTAGTGACAGCTGGGTCTCAGTGTAGTGACAGCTGGGTCTCTGTGTAGTGACAGCTGGGTCTCATGTGTAGTGACAGCTGGGTCTCTGTGTAGTGACAGCTGGGTCTCTGTGTAGTGACAGCTGGGTCTCATGTGTAGTGACAGCTGGGTCTCATGTGTAGTGACAGCTGGGTCTCGTGTGTAGTGACAGCTGGGTCTCTGTGTAGTGACAGCTGGGTCTCATGTGTAGTGACAGCTGGGTCTCATTGTGTAGTGACAGCTGGGTCTCATGTGTAGTGACAGCTGGGTCTCTAGTGTAGTGACAGCTGGGTCTCATGTGTAGTGACAGCTGGGTCTCATAGTGTAGTGACAGCTGGGTCTCATAGTGTAGTGACAGCTGGGTCTCTGTGTAGTGACAGCTGGGTCTCATAGTGTAGTGACAGCTGGGTCTCATGTGTAGTGACAGCTGGGTCTCATAGTGTAGTGACAGCTGGGTCTCAGTGTAGTGACAGCTGGGTCTCTGTGTAGTGACAGCTGGGTCTCATGTGTAGTGACAGCTGGGTCTCATTGTGTAGTGACAGCTGGGTCTCAGTGTAGTGACAGCTGGGTCTCATAGTGTAGTGACAGCTGGGTCTCATTGTAGTGACAGCTGGGTCTCATGTGTAGTGACAGCTGGGTCTCATGTGTAGTGACAGCTGGGTCTCATAGTGTAGTGACAGTGGGTCTCATGTGTAGTGACAGCTGGGTCTCAGTGTAGTGACAGCTGGGTCTCATAGTGTAGTGACAGCTGGGTCTCATAGTGTAGTGACAGCTGGGTCTCTAGTGTAGTGACAGCTGGGTCTCTAGTGTAGTGACAGCTGGGTCGCTGGTCATAGTGTAGTGACAGCTGGGTCTCAGTGTAGTGACAGCTGGGTCTCGTAGTGTAGTGACAGCTGGGTCTCTAGTGTAGTGACAGCTGGGTCTCTAGTGTAGTGACAGCTGGGTCTCTAGTGTAGTGACAGCTGGGTCTCAGTGTAGTGACAGCTGGGTCTCGTAGTGTAGTGACAGCTGGGTCTCATGTGTAGTGACAGCTGGGTCTCATGTAGTGACAGCTGGGTCTCTAGTGTAGTGACAGCTGGGTCTCTAGTAGTGACAGCTGGGTCTCTTAGTGTAGTGACAGCTGGGTCTCTAGTGTAGTGACAGCTGGGTCTCATTGTGTAGTGACAGCTGGGTCTCAGCTTAGTGACAGCTGGGTCTCAGTGTAGTGACAGCTGGGTCTCTAGTGTAGTGACAGTTGGGTCTCATGTGTAGTGACAGCTGGGTCTCATAGTGTAGTGACCTGGTTCTAGTGTAGTGACAGCTGGGTCTCATAGTGTAGTGACAGCTGGGTCTCATAGTGTAGTGACAGCTGGGTCTCATAGTGTAGTGACAGCTGGGTCTCTAGTGTAGTGACAGCTGGGTCTCAGTGTAGTGACAGCTGGGTCTCATAGTGTAGTGACAGCTGGGTCTCATAGTGTAGTGACAGCTGGGTCTCATGTGTAGTGACAGCTGGGTCTCATAGTGTAGTGACAGCTGGGTCTCAGTGTAGTGACAGCTGGGTCTCTAGTGTAGTGACAGCTGGGTCTCATTGTGTAGTGACAGCTGGGTCTCATTGTGTAGTGACAGCTGGGTCTCATTGTGTAGTGACAGCTGGGTCTCATTGTGTAGTGACAGCTGGGTCTCATAGTGTAGTGACAGCTGGGTCTCGTAGTGTAGTTACAGTTGGGACTCGTAGTGTAGTGACAGCTGGGTCTCGTAGTGTAGTGACAGCTGGGTCTCGTAGTGTAGTGACAGCTGGGTCTCGTAGTGTAGTGACAGCTGGGTCTCGTAGTGTAGTGACAGCTGGGTCTCGTAGTGTAGTGACAGCTGGGTCTCGTAGTGAGTGACAGCTGGGTCTCGTAGTGTAGTGACAGCTGGGTCTCGTAGTGTAGTGACAGCTGGGTCTCGTAGTGTAGTGACAGCTGGGTCTCGTAGTGTAGTGACAGCTGGGTCTCGTAGTGTAGTGACAGCTGGGTCTCGTAGTGTAGTGACAGCTGGGTCTCGTAGTGTAGTGACAGCTGGGTCTCGTAGTGAAGTGACAGCTGGGTCTCGTAGTGTAGTGACAGCTGGGTGTGAAACAGGCTTCAGAATACTGCTCATCCATTCCGAGGTTCTCTTAATGAGTCGACATTTCTTCTCCCGGACAACGCAGTCAAAAGCGCTCACTGAAAGAGCATGTCCCTCTTCATGTTTAAAAAAAAATTACTCCTGTCTGTGTATTTCTGTCTAAAATATTTATAACCTTTTTTGGATCCAGTAAATTTGAGGCCTACATGATTATGAGGTTTGGACTAAATGACCTGATAAGACTCACGAAATCGTAATGACACGATTGCAAATAAACCATGCCACGTTTGGGGTTAGAACCCGCGATCAGAGAGCCTCAAAACTCCAGACCGACGCGTTAGCCACTGGGCCAGCTAGCTTCAATAAGAGTCATCCAACTAAGTATATTTCTACACCATAGGGAGATTCGTCTGTAAAAACTTGCATTTGTGGACACAGTGGTGCCTATGCTAACCTTCCTATGGTGTAGAAATATACCTAGTTGGATGAATCTTATTGAAGCTAGCTGGCCCAGTGGTTAACGCGACGGTCTGGAGTTTTGAGACTCTCTGATCGATAAGATTTTTAATAAATTTTATTAAATTTATGAAGCGAGTTAATTAAACATAATATGTTTTGGCACTGTGCTGGGAATTTGTCGATATAAAATTTATCACCTTAATCTGTGAAGACAAAGGCTTCACAACCACCACCACAATTACCACCCATCACAATCACCACCACAATCACCACTCATCACAACCACCACCACAATCGCCTCCCATCACAACCACCACCACCATCCATCACAACCACCACCCCCACCACCATCCATCACAACCGCCACCACCCATCACAACCCCCCACTACCACCTCCCATTATAACTCCCCACTACCACCTCCCATCAAAAACCCCCACCACCCACCACAAACACCATCAGAACAATCCCACCACCCACCACAACAAACACCACTACCACAATCGCATCATCCACCACAACCACCACCGCCGCCACTGCGACAACCATCATCACAACAACAACCAATGCTTCCATTTTTATTCAGCTTTGCTACATCAGTTTATTTACTAACGTGATATCAATGCAGCATTTTAAGAAAGCTATATATTTATATTGTGATTAGGTTAGGTAAGATTTGTCAGGAAACAGGACAAATGTTTCTTGACGCGTGTTTCAGTTATATGATGTCCCACCATTGTACATTTTGGTCATCTGACCAAGGCCTTCCGACGGCTTACCCGTCAACCCATTTAAAAATTAAAATATATATGACTTGGTTAACTGTTTGTCAGGTCATAGAGCCGGAGGTGCTG
The DNA here is from genome assembly GCA_009830355.1 of Cherax destructor. Lineage (NCBI taxonomy): Eukaryota > Metazoa > Arthropoda > Malacostraca > Decapoda > Parastacidae > Cherax > Cherax destructor. The sequence continues at coordinate 361,008 of WNWK01000832.1, forward strand.
AAGAGTGCGGGTGTCAGCCACCCCCACACCTCTCACTGCTTGCCTAACGGCAAGGTCATGATATCTACCATGGGTGATGCACAGGGCAAAGCCAAAGGTTCTTTCATTACTTTTGACTCTGTCACATTTGAACATACAGGTTAGTATGTTGCATGACACCCGTTAGTGTATGTTGCATGACACCCGTTAGTATGTGTTGCATGACACCCGTTAGTATGCGTTGCATGACACCCGTTAGTATGTGTTGCATGACACCCGTTAGTATGCGTTGCATGACACCCGTTAGTATGTGTTGCATGACACCCGTTAGTGTATGTTGCATGACACCCGTTAGTATGTGTTGCATGACACCCGTTAGTATGTGTTGCATGACACCCGTTAGTATGTGTTGCATGACACCCGTTAGTGTATGTTGCATGACACCCGTTAGTATGTGTTGCATGACACCCGTTAGTATGTGTTGCATGACACCCGTTAGTATGTGTTGCATGACACCAGTTAGTGTATGTTGCATGACACCCGTTAGTATGTGTTGCATGACACCCGTTAGTATGCGTTGCATGACACCCGTTAGTATGTGTTGCATGACACCCGTTAGTGTGTGTTGCATGACACCCGTTAGTATGTGTTGCATGACACCCCTTAGTATGTGTTGCATGACACCCGTTAGTATGTGTTGCATGACACCCGTTAGTATGCGTTGCATGACACCCGTTAGTATGCGTTGCATGACACCCGTTAGTATGCGTTGCATGACACCCGTTAGTATGCGTTGCATGACACCCGTTAGTATGCGTTGCATGACACCCGTTAGTATGCGTTGCATGACACCCGTTAGTATGCGTTGCATGACACCCGTTAGTATGCGTTGCATGCCACCCGTTAGTATGCGTTGCATGCCACCCGTTAGTATGTGTTGCATGACACCCGTTAGTATGTGTTGCATGACACCCGTTAGTATGTGTTGCATGACACCCGTTAGTATGTGTTGCATGACACCCGTTAGTATGTGTTGCATGACACCCGTTAGTATGTGTTGCATGACACCCGTTAGTATGTGTTGCATGACACCCGTTAGTATGTGTTGCATGACACCCGTTAGTATGTGTTGCATGACACCCGTTAGTATGTGTTGCATGACACCCGTTAGTATGTGTTGCATGACACCCGTTAGTATGTGTTGCATGACACCCGTTAGTATGTGTTGCATGACACCCGTTAGTATGTGTTGCATGACACCCGTTAGTATGTGTTGCATGACACCCGTTAGTATGTGTTGCATGACACCCGTTAGTATGTGTTGCATGACACCCGTTAGTATGTGTTGCATGACATCCGTTAGTATGTGTTGCATGACATCCGTTAGTATGCGTTGCATGACACCCGTTAGTATGCGTTGCATGACATCCGTTAGTATGTGTTGCATGACATCCGTTAGTATGTGTTGCATGACACCCGTTAGTATGTGTTGCATGACACCCGTTAGTATGTGTTGCATGACACCCGTTAGTATGTGTGGCATGACACCCGATAGTATGTGTTGCATGACACCCGATAGTATGTGTTGCATGACACCCGTTAGTATGTGTTGCATGACACCCGTTAGTATGTGTTGCATGACACCCGTTAGTATGTGTTGCATGACACCCGTTAGTATGTGTTGCATGACACCCGTTAGTATGTGTTGCATGACACCCGTTAGTATGTGTTGCATGACACCCTTTCAACAAATGTAAATTATATGTTATTATGTACACTGAATCTGAACGTTTGCATTTTTAATACTGTCCATTTTCACAGAGCTGTGAGTCACATTCACAGCAACCAGTGGCTGTGCATCTTTGGAAGCCTTGCAATGATCACAGCAACCAGTGACTGTGCATCTTTGCAAGTCTTGCAATGATTTGAAAGCACTGATACAATAATGAATATGAGTTGCATTATACACAGGTCCGTGGACAAGGATGGACTCAGAGTTTGGGTACGACTACTGGTACCAACCAGCACGTGATGTTCTTATCTCCAGTGAGTGGGGTTGTCCCACTGCTTACTTCAAAGGATTTAACCCCAAGGATGTCGAGTCTGGTAAGTGATACTTGGAATATTGTGAAAGATCCTTCAGTATAGGGCTTTTGATACAAGGCACTGGAGCTTCCCTCAATTGTCTCAAATCAAACCTGATTTCCTCCCTTTCCCCAGATTGTATCTGACCTAGGTTATTATATATGGTAGAGCGTTGGACTGTCAATTTAAGGACCGCGGTTCGAGCCCCTCGTCCACCCCTTCTGATTATTCATTGACAGTTGTTTATTACAACTTAATTTGAGTCCAAACACGATGTTGCCTTGAGAGGAACAAGAACAGATCCACTGTTAAAGCTTTGAGGAAGAAGAGAGGAAGGAGCTTAGTTTGTGTTCATGATTGTGACCATGTATAAGATGCTTCATTACCTTTGTAACTTGCCATGATTGTAACCATGTATAAGATGCTTCATTACCTTTGTAACTTGCCATGATTGGGACCATGTATAAGATGCTTCATTACCTTTGTAACTTGCCATGATTGTGACCATGTATAAGATGCTTCATTACCTTTGTAACTTGCCATGATTGTGACCAGATCTACCTGGAGTTCATTACCTTTGTAACTAGTTCATCTATCATAACTTTGTTGTCCAGTCCCTGGACCCATTATGTACCTCTGTAATCTATTGACTACCACCCACAGGATGGGTATGGGCTGCATAATAAAGATATTAATCTAACTGGTGGAATATAATACAGTATTAGTTTATTAGTTCCGGATCGTTCTTATTAGAAGCCTGGGTTATCCTAGACGCTAGAACGTCGGACTCTCAATTATATATATATATATATATATATATATATATATATATATATATATATATATATATATATATATATATATATATATTTGAAATCATGAAACAAGTGATTTTGAATAAATTAACGAAGCTGCGGCTGGCCGCGCCTCGATCCTGGATTGGTGGTGTAGTGGTTAGAGCAATGAGAACGTTGTGTAGCTTCCCACGGGGCTGGACAAGGTGGCGCAGGATCAAGGCTGGGCCAGCTGCAGTTTCGTTAATGATATATATGTCGTGCCGAATAGGTAAAATTGGCCAGTTAGCAAGAACTCGTTTGTCCTTTCTAAAATTTTCTCTTATACTTTTAAAGACATATTTTTTCATTTGTTAATGTAAAAATTAATAAACTTGTACCAATAGAACCTGTACTCACCTAATTGTGGTTGCAGGGGTCGAGACTGAGCTCCTGGCCCCGCCTCTTCACTGATCGCTACTGGGTCCCTTCTCTCCCTGCTCCATGAGCTTTATCATACCTCGTCTTAAAGCTATGTATGGTTCCTGCCTCCACTACATCACTTGCTAGACTATTCCACTTCCTGACTACTCTATGGCTGAAGAAATACTTCCTAACATCCCTTTGACTCATCTGAGTCTTCAACTTCCAATTGTGCCCCCTTGTTTCTGTGTCCCCTCTCTGGACCATCCTGTCTTTATCCACCTTGTCTATTCCTCGCAGTATTTTGTATGTCGTTATCATGTCTCCCCTAACCCTCCTGTCCTCCAGTCTTGTCAGGCCGATTTCCCTTAACCTTTCTTCGTAGGACATTCCCCTTAGCTCTGGAACTAACCTTGTCGCAAACCTTTGCACTTTCTCTAATTTCTTGACGTAGTTGACCAGGTACAGGTTCCAAACTGGCGCTGCATACTCTAGTATGGGCCTGACGTACACGGTGTACAGTGTCTTGAACGATTCCTTACTAAGGTATCGGAACGCTGTTCTCAGGTTTGCCAGTCGCCCGTATGCTGCAGCAGTTATCTGGTTGATGTGTGCTTCCGGAGACGTGTCGAAGGCCTTCCTGCAGTCCCACCCCTCTCTCTCGTGTCTTACTTCTGTTACTTTGTCATAGAGCTCCAGAAGGTTTGTGACACAGGATTTGCCTTCCATGAATCCGTGCTGGTTGTCGTTTATAATCTTGTGCCGTTCCAGGTGCTCCACCATTCTCCTCCTGATTATCTTCTCCATTACTTTGCACACTATACATGTAAGTGACACTGGTCTATAGTTTAGTGCCTCGTTTCTGTCTCCTTTCTTAAAAATGCGAACTACATTTGCCTTCTTCCATACCTTAGGTAGCTGCCCAGTTTCAAGGGATGTGTTGAATATTGTGGTTAGTGTCACACACAGCATCTCTGCTCCCTCTCTAACGACCCACGGGGAGATGTTGTAAGGTCCCACCGCCTTTGAAGTATCAAGGTCACTGAGCAACTTCTTCACTTCCTCCTCAGTTGTGTGTATGTCATCCAACACTTGGTATATTCCTAGTTGGTGTCATACTCTGTACAGTCTTCCCAGAGTCCTTCCTTCCTCCACTGTAAATACTTCCTTAAATCTCGTGTTGAGCTCCTCACATACCTCTTGATCGTTTCTTGTGAGTTCCCCACCTTCTTTCCTCAGCCTGATTACCTGGTCTTTGACTGTTGTCTTCCTCCTAATGTGACTATACAGCAGTTTCGGGTCCGACTTGACTTTCGATGATATGTCATTTTCGTACTGTCGCTGGGGCTCCCTCCTTATCTGTGCATGCTCGTTTATGGCTCTACGGCTAATCTCCTTATTTTCCTGGGTCCTTTGCCTTCTGTACTTTTTTCCATTCTCTAGCGCACTTAGTCTTTGCCTCCCTGCACCTTTGGGTAAACCAAGGGCTCGTTCTGGACTTCCCATTATTTCTGTTGCCCTTGGGAACAAACCTTTCCTCTGCTTCCTTGCATTTTGTTGTTACGTATTCCATCATTTCGTTTACCGACTTTCCTTCCATGTCTCTGTCCCACTAAACCTCCTGCAGGAAGTTCCTCATACCCGTGTAGTCCCCTCTCTTATAGTTTGGCTTTTTCCTTTCAACTCCTGTTGCCCTCTCCACCTGTAACTCTACTATGTAGCTCAGAACCACATAGTCTCTTGCTCCCAGGGGCCTCTCATATGTGATGTCCTCAATGTCTGAGCTGCTCAGGGTGAACTCGAGGTCCAGCCTTGCTGGTTCGTCCTCTCCTCTCTCTCTGGTAGTGTCCCTGACATGTTGGTGCATAAGGTTTTCCAGTACCACATCCATCATCTTGGCTCTCCATGTTTCTGGCCCCCCATGTGGCTCCAGATTTTCCCAATCGATCTCCCTGTGGTTGAAGTGTGTGTACTCGCCTAATTGTACTCACCTAATTGTGGTTGCAGGGGTCGAGACTCAGCTCCTGGCCCCGCCTCTTCGCTGTCTGCTACTGGGTCTCTGCTCTCCCTGCTCCATGAGCTTTATCATACCTTGTCTTAAAACTATGTATGGCTCCTGCCTCCACTATATCTTTCTCTAGACTATTCCACTTCCTGACTACTCTGTGGCTGAAGAAATGCTTCCTAACATCCCTTTGACTCATCTGAGTCTTCAGCTTCCAGTTGTGTCCCCTTGTTTCTGTGTTCCCTCTCTGGAACATCCTGTCACTGTCTACCTTGTCAATTCCCCGCAGTATTTTGTATGTCGTTATCATGTCTCCTCTGACCCTTCTTTCCTCCAGTGTTGTTAGTCCTATTTCCCTCAACCTTTCTTCATAAGACAGACCCCTGAGTTGTGGAACTAACCTTGTCGCAAACCTTTGCACTTTCTCTAGTTTCTTTTCGTGCTTGACCAGGTGTGGGTTCCAGACTGGTGCTGCATATTCTAGTATGGGCCTGACGTACACGGTATACAGTGTCTTGAACGATTCCTTGTTAAGGTAACGGAACGCTAATCTTAGGTTTGCCAGTCGCCCATATGCTGCCGCAGTTATCTGGTTGATGTGTGCCTCCGGAGACGTGCTTGGTGTTATACTCACTCCAAGGTCTTTCTCCTTTGCCGAGGTTTGTAGCCTTTGTCCGCCTAGCTTGTACTCTGTCAGCGGTCTTCTTTGCCCTTCTCCGATCCTCATGACTTTGCATTTGGAGGGATTGAATTCGAGAAGCCAATTGCTAGACCAGATGTCGAGCTTGTCCAGGTCTGTTTGCAGCCCTGCCTGGTCCTCTTCCGATGTGATTCTCCTTATTATTTTCACATCATCCGCGAATAGAGACACTTCTGAGTCTATCCCGTCCGTCATGTCATTTACATATACCAGGAATAACACTGGTCCTAGGACTGACCCCTGCGGTACACCGCTCGTCACAGGCGCCCACTGTGTGTGTGTGTGTGTGTGTGTGTGTGTGTGTGTGTGTGTTAGTTACTATTTTGTCCTAGGCACATGTCGATTAGACACTAGGCCTGTTGTATATATGTGTGTGTGTGTGTAACGAAACACTTCGAAATGTTTCGGCCCCGCCGGGTGAACCGGGCCCTCCGTGCGTGAAGCAAGAGCGCTAGCCACCATGCCATCGGGGCGTGTGTGTGTGTGTGTGTGTGTGTGTGGATGGTGTGTGTGTGTGTGTGTGTGTGTGTGTGTGTGTGTGTGTGTAGAGAAAGAGAGAATGGTGAAAGAGTGTAAAAGAAGAACAAATGAGAGAGTGGGAGAGACTTTTCAACAAATTTTGCTGAAAGAAGACAAAGTTTTGTAGATGATTAGGCAGAAGTACTGGGAAAATGGAAGGAAATATTTGAGGGTCTGTTATATGTTGATGAAAAGGAGGCAGTGATTTTATGCATTGGCCAGAGAAGTATAACATCCTTTAGGAATGAGGATGATTCAGATGTGAGTGTGGGGAAGGTGCGTGAGGCTGTGGACAGACTGAAAAGGGGTAAAACAGCTGGACTGATGAGATCAAAACAGAAATGTTAAAAGCAGGTCGGACTATACTTTCAGAGTGCTTAGTGCATTTGTTCATTAGATATATGAAAGAGGATAAGGTACCTAGGGACTGCAGAGAGCGTGCATAGTTCCTTTATATAAAGACAAAGGGAACAAAAGAGAATGTAAGAATTATAGAAAAACTAAACCTGTTGAGTATACCAAGTAAAGTGCATGGAAGAGATATTAAAAAAGTAAAGGGTAGGACGAATAGCAGAAGAACAAAGAGGTTTTAGGAAGGGTGGGGATGTGGAAAGTATTTAGATAAGGGTAAGGAAGTTTCCTTTGCATTATGGATTTAGAATAGGCATATGATAGGGTGGATAGAGGAGCCATGTAGCAGGTGATGCAATTATATGGAATAGGTGGTAAGTTACTAAATGCTATAAAGAGCTTTTATGAGGATAATGAGGCTAAGGTTAGGGTGTGTAGGAGAGAGGGAGATTACTTCCCAGTAAAAGTAGGTCTTAGTCAGGGATGTGTAATGTCACCATAGTAGGTTACTGAAAGCAGTTACGACTTTTTATGCTTAGGTTAGGGTATGTGGAAGGGAAAAAAAAAAATTTCTGGTAAAAGTAGGCCTTACACAGGGATACGGGATGTCACTATGATAGTTTAACATATTTATAAACGGGGATGTAAAATAAGTGAATGCTAGGGTGTTGGGAAGAGGGGTGGGATTAAAAGATAAAGAATCTAATACAAAGTTACAAAGTGGGAATTATCACAGTTGCTTTTTGCGGATAATACTGTGCTTTAGGGAGATTCTGAAGAGAAAATGCAAAGGTTGGTGGGGGAATTTGGAAGGATATGTAAAAGAAGGAAGTTAAAAGTAAACATAGGAAAGAGCAAGGTAATGAGTGACAAAAAATTAGGTAATAAAAGATTGGATAGGTTGGAGGGAGGGAGAATTGAGAAAGTAAATGTGTTCACATGTTTGGGAGTGGATTTGTCAGTGAATGGTTCTGTGAAAGACAAGTTGAACTATAGAAATAACGAGGGAAAAAGGTGGGTGGTACATTGAAGTATCTGGGGAGACCAAGAACGGTATTCATAGAAGCAAAACGAGAAATGTAAGAGCGTATAGTGGTGCCAACACTCTTATATGGTAATGAGGCTTGGGTTTTGAATGTTGAAGAAAGGATGAGGCTGGAGGCAGTGGTGATATCGTGTCTGAGGGCAATATGTGGTGTGAATATTATACAGAGAATTTATGGTTTGGAGATTAGGAAGTTCAGGGTTACTAAAAGTATTATCCAGAGGGTTGAGGAGGGGTTGTTGAGGTGGTTAGGACACTTAGAAAGTAAACAGCAAAATAGAATAACTTGGAGGGCGTATAAATATGTAGTGGAGGGAAGGCAGGGTTGAGGTCATCCTAAGAAAGGTTGGAGGGAGAGGGTAAAAGAGGTTTTGCATGCGAGGGTTTTATACATTCAGCATGCGTTTGTGAGCATGTTAGACAGGAGTGAGGGGGAGGCAAGTGGGTTTTACGATTTGACGTGCTGTTGGAGTGTGAGCAAGGTAACATTTATGAAGGAATTCAGGTGAAACTAATTAGCCAGACTTGAGTCCTGGAGGTGGGAAGTACAGTGCCTGTACTCTAGAGGAGGGGTGGGGATACTGAAGTTTGGAAGGACATCTAATCTGCAGTATCGATACTGCAGATGGTGAAAGTACTTTTTCTTTATCGGGTCACTACTTCAGTGGGAGACAGCCGGTTTGTTAAATATATATATGTCGTACCGAATAGGTAAAACTTGCGATTTTGGCTTAAATAACAATGCTCTTCTTGCCGTATAAGGCAAGCGAAAATTTGTGTATGCAATAATTTTGCAAAAATCATTCTGAACCTAACGAAAAAAATATATTTCATTGTGTTTGTTTATTATTAAATTATTGTCTAAAAATATATTTAGTTGGATTAGGCTAAATTAAATCGCGCTTCTTATAATAAGGTTAGGTAAGTTTTCTAAGGTTCTTTTTGGTACAAAATTATTAATTTTTACATTAACATAAATGAAAAAAAAATATCTTTAAACGTATAAAAGAAAATTTTACAAAGGACTTATTTTCAATGAGTTCTTGCTAATTGACCAGTTTTACCTATTCGGCACGACATATAAACAGATTACAACTGGCTTAAATGAAGGTGTATGATGGAATTTATATTGGCTTATCATTTTTGGTTATCATTCCTCATATTTGTATCTAATAACAAATCTGTTACTAATAGCACAACATCACAGAAGTTGTGTAAACTCTGCTAGTGGCAGAGTTACAACTCTGCTAGTGGCAGAGTTACGACTCTGCTAGTGGCAGAGTTACGACTCTGGTAGTGGCAGAGTTACGACTCTGCTAGTGGCAGAGTTACGACTTGCTAGGGCAGAGTTCGACTGCTAGTGGCAGAGTTACGACTCTGCTAGTGGCAGAGTTACGACTCTGCTAGTGGCAGAGTTACGACTCTGCTAGTGGCAGAGTTACGACTCTGCTAGTGCGGCAGGAGTTACGACTCTGCTAGTGGCAGAGTTACGACTCTGCTAGTGGCAGAGTTACGACTCTGCTAGTGGCAGAGTTACGACTCTGCTAGTGGCAGAGTTACGACTCTGCTAGTGGCAGAGTTACGACTCTGCTAGTGGCAGAGTTACGACTCTGCTAGTGGCAGAGTTACGACTCTGCTAGTGGCAGAGTTACGACTCTGCTAGTGGCAGAGTTACGACTCTGCTAGTGGCAGAGTTACGACTTCTGCTAGTGGCAGAGTTACGACTCTGCTAGTGGCAGAGTTACGACTCTGCTAGTGGCAGAGTTACGACTCTGCTAGTGGCAGAGTTACGACTCTGCTAGTGGCAGAGTTACGACTCTGCTAGTGGCAGAGTTACGACTCTGCTAGTGGCAGAGTTACGACTCTGCTAGTGGCAGAGTTACGACTCTGCTAGTGGCAGAGTTACGACTCTGCTAGTGGCAGAGTTACGACTCTGCTAGTGGCAGAGTTACGACTCTGCTAGTGGCAGAGTTACGACTCTGCTAGTGGCAGAGTTACGACTCTGCTAGTGGCAGAGTTACGACTTCAGTGGCAGAGTTACGACTCTGCTAGTGGCAGAGTTACGACTCTGCTAGTGGCAGAGTTACGACTCTGCTAGTGGCAGAGTTACGACTCTGCTAGTGGCAGAGTTACGACTCTGCTAGTGGCAGAGTTACGATACATTTTCCCGAGAACAACACTAGTGTTAGCATATAACAATATAGTATTGCAAACATCAAACAAGTATGTTAGTTGGTGTACAGCCTGAGAGGTCGTCTCCACATTACATAACAGTAAAACCTCTGTACTTCACAACCTTCTAAGGGCAAAGGAGCTGCAGCTCAACTCCCTCAAGATACGTGTTTGTAATTCGCTCTTCTAAGAGGTCCAGGAACTGGAAATTAACGTTTTTAAGAGAGCAATGAGCTTTAGCTCTACACTCGAGAATCCTTGCAACTGTAGCAAAACACACTTAATGGTTCAAGAGCTGTAGATCAACTCCTTCATGAAGCACAGGCACTGTGGATCAGTACATTCAAGAGGACCAGAGGCCGAGACTCAACTCAGTCAAGCATTTCGAAAATATAAAAGCAATCAGGATAAAAATAGGTTACGCGAAAAACTTGCACAGAAGAGAATGAAACTTATGACGACGTTTCGGTCCGACGTGAATTATTAACTAGTCCTGTAGGACCGAAATGTTGTCATGGCGTCAGTTTCATTTCCCTATCTATGTGTTGGTTATTTGTGTAATGTTCCTCTCACGGTATTGTGACTTTCCGTTTTATAAAAACAGTTTGGTTCCGTCTGTAATTATTTTCGTTTCTAAATTATAAATAAAAATAATGTTGAGAAGGTTGAACACCTGGCGAGTAGTTAGTCTCACTTCCATCTTCCACAATTCTTCACAGCATTTAAAAAAAAAATTGTGTTGGCAATTAAAAGTTTAATCAATCTTTATTTTCAGAAAATTTTGCGTAGCGTAAGATAAATATTAAAATCCCCCTAAACATATAAAAGGAATTGGAGGAAATAAATACAGTATTATTTTTAGAATTATGGACGTGTGCTAGTCAGTTAAATTCTTCAGCTTGACACAGCAATTCATTGGTGCTCCAGAAGGATATGATTCCCTAATTTTTTTTTTAATAAATTGGCGCCTACATAGCGAAATAAAACTCCAAACATTTTAGTCAAGCTTGAGTCAGTCAGCCAGGCAGCCATAAGTTGAAACCAATAATCTTATTTTTTTTTTTTATAAAATTCATAATTTTTCACCTACACATCCCAGAATTACTCTGGACTTTTCTTCGGATTAGATACATTCGTATTCGAGGTTTAAAAATGTTAAGAAGAGACATTCTTAAGTTATAACACGGAAAATTTCAACTAATTTTGTTTTATCAGCTCTATGGAGGTGAACTCTTCTCGAAACTGAGGGACTGACCACCTCAAATACTTTTTCTCCAAGGTTGATGGACTGATTATATCATCTTTATTTCATTACTACTGTTTCCTCTGTATTTGACTGAAGAAGTCTGCTGCGCAGGCGAAACGTTTCATCAATAAAGATACACAACTGTTGCAGATGTATCTTAATCATGGTAAGATTTATATGATAAGGGCGATATTAATTATTAGATAAGTGATGCAGTGTTAAGGTTGTACTGTACAATGTACTGTACAATGTACATAATCTTACTACATTTTTGTGCATCAAAACTCATTGTCATTCAATGATAATTTAACATCTATATGTTTAATATTTATAATTTTAACATTTATATTTTTGAAAAAAAATTTCAGGAAAGTATGGGACACACCTTAATGTTTACTCTTGGTCTGAACAACGTCTTCTGCAACGCATTGACTTGGGCATGGAGGGCATCATGCCTCTTGAAATTCGTTTTCTTCACAATCCTCTTGCTACCCAGGGCTTCGTGGGTTGTGCTCTATATGCTAATGTATTTAGGTAAGGTAAAATAAGCTTATTCACAAAATAAAAAGAAATTTTCCAGCCAGTAGTATAGATTTGTACAAGGGTTCTGGTGGATCATACATTAATAATAAATTATATAGATTTAATCTAGGATAATACAACAAATTTGAATAGTGTGACTTGTTTTCTTTCTTTGTTCTATGATTTTTTAAATAAACTTTAATTTTACTCTTATTTTGGTACTTTTTTACAGACTAGTTTCTAAGCTAATTTCCTGAGTGAGATGTTTGGATGTGTGGATAAATTATTGAATAACTCTACATAAATGTATCACCTCGTGAAAATATAAAATGGTTAGTCTAACTGGAGAGTGTTCCGGGGGTCAGCGCCCCCGTGACAGGTCCCAGACCAAGCTTCCCGGTGAATGAAACATGAAATTGGAACTTATACAGTCCAATTACAATCTGCATTCGCACCCCGGCTCTTGTGGCGAATGGGTGTGCTGCCTTGAGCTCTGTCCCCTGGTGGCAACTTCGGGCAACTCCGTTTGCAGTAATATGACAGCGGCAGGTAGACGACGTACCAACACTGTCTGTATTGACATGATTACTGGCGTAATTCAACCTGCAGTGGCGGCTACAGTGATTCCAACAATTCTGAGGGACATCTACAACATAGATACTGCAAATTTATATGGAGTAGCACTGAATGGGATGAATAGGATCTTTGTGAAGCTACTGACAACTGGAGCATAACAATTGGTGGATTACACCAGGACAAAAATATACACCGTCAACACGACTCTGCAGGTGCGTTTGAAGGATGTGTCCCGCACTTATACGGGGGAGCCCCTTTTTCCCATTTGAGGCGGACCCAAATGGACATGGGGCCCTTCTTCAGCGAGTATGGGGTCGTCCATATGGCTAGGCGGGAAAAAGGAGCGAGGGGCCCCCGGCGGGTCTC
>WNWK01000833.1:0-373696 GCA_009830355.1 Cherax destructor
TCCTCCTCTCTCTCTCCCCGTCATCTACCTCTCTTTTCTCTCCCTGTCATCTACCCTCTCTCTCCCTGTCATCTACCTCTCTTCTCTCTCCCTGTCATCTACCTCTCTCTCTCCCTGTCATCTACCTCTCTCTCTCTCCCTGTCATCTACCTCTTTCTCCCTATCATCGACCTCTCTCTCTCTCCCTGTCATCTACATCTCTCTCCCTGTCATTACCTCTCTCTCCCTGTCATCTACCTCTCTGTCTCCCTGTCATCTACCTCTGTCCCTGTCATCTACCTCTCTCTCCCTGTCATCTCCTATCTTTTCCCTGTATACCTCTCTCTCCCTGTCATCTACCCCTCTGTCTCCCTGTCATCTACCTAGCTGTCTCCCTGTCATCTACCTCTGACTCCCTGTCATCTACCTCTCTGTCTCCCTGTCATCTACCTCTCTGTCTCCCTGTCATCTACCTGTCTCCCTGTCATCTACCTCTCTGTCTCCCTGTCATCTTCCCTCCACCTGGTATCTGCCTCTTAATCCTCGTTGTGTTCAACGGGGGGCTCCCGTTATGTTCAACTTGTGGTTCATTTGTTTCAACGTTGTCCAGTTGTGTTCAACTTTTTGGGGCTCAGTTTGTTCAACTAGTGGTTCAGTTGTGTTCAAAATAGTGTTCAGTTATTTCAACTTGTGGTGCTCAGTTGTGTTCAACTAGTGGTGCTCAGTTTGTTCCCAAATTTTGGGGCTCAGTTGTGTTCCATGGTGCTCAGTTGTGTTCAACTAGTGGTGTTCAGTTGTGTTCAACTAGTGGTGCTAGTTGTGTTCACTAGTGGGGCTCATTGTGTTCAACTTAGGTGCTCAGTTGTGTTCAACTAGTGGGGCTCACTTGTGTTCAATAGTGGTGCTCAGTTGTGTTCAACTAGTGGTGCTCAGTTTGTTCATTCTTTTGATTAATTGTAATTGGCCTAAATTGCACATTTTTCAGTTAAGAAGGGGAAAAAGGAAGGAAAAGGGGTTTTCCTGGTAAACTTCCAGTAGGGGTCCTTTAAAAGGGTACAACATTCCAGAGGTACTGTGTGTGCTCTTACACATGGTCCATTCCAGGGTCTGGGTTCTCACACATTCCTTCCGGGTTTTATTTCTTACATGGTACAACATTCCCGCAGGTACTGGGTGTGCTCTTAAAAGGGTCCATTCCGGGTACGGGTGTTTCCATGGTCCATTCCAGCGGTACTGGGTGTGCTCTTACACATGGGACAACATTCCAGCAGGGACTGGAGTGTGCTCTTACAATGGTCAACATTCCAGCAGGTACTGGGTGTGCTCTTACACATGGTACAACATTCCAGCAGGTACTGGGTGTGCTCTTTAAAAACAAATTGCAGGTACTGGGTTTTTACACAGGGTCAACATTCCAGCAGGTACTGGGTGTCTTTCCCCTGTTCAAAATTCCCCGGACTAGACGTGTTTTCCAAAGGGTCAACATTCCAAGGGGCTAGTGTGTTTTTAGGTCCATTCCCGGGAAATGGAGTATGTTGGAGTGGAAAAGGAGGGGAAAAGGGTTGGTTTGGAGGAGGGGGGTTATGGAGGGGGAGGGGGTTTTGGAGGAGGGGGGGGTTTGGAGGAGGGAGGGGTTTGGGGGAAGGGGGGGTTAAAGGGCTGGAGGAGTAATGGAGGCATAAGGGCTCCTGGATAACTCCACTAATGGGGGAAATGGGGGGGCCCCCTTTGGGAAGTTCCAGACGCCCCCGGAAACCCCGCACACGCGCTCGAACCTCCGTATGTACCTCATGCATGTACACTCCCATTTTACTTTCAGCACGTACTTCACATACAGCCTCACTCCTTGATACCCCCACTTTTTTAGCAGGGACCCTGTTGAACAAGGACTATGGGGGCCGCTATATACGGTCTGTCTTGTGCTTGCTTGGTCTGTGTTTGTCTACCTTTGGGCAGGTGTCGATTTACGCTCCTGGCCCCCGCCTCTTCGCTGTCGCTACTAGTCTCTCTCTCCCTGCTTGAAGAGTTTTGTCTTCCTCTTTTTTAAAACTTTTGTGGATCCCCCCCTGTACTTCCTCTTCAGATTGTTCCCTTCCCGACAAATCTAAGGCTGAAGAAAAACTTCTTAACATCTATGTCTCATCTGAGTTTTAACTTCCAGTTGTACCCCCTTTTTCCCAAATCCTTCTCTGAAACAGTCTGGTCCTATCAGCCTTGCCCGTATCTCTCAGTATTTTATACGTCGTTATCATGTTCTCCCTATCCCTCTTGTCCTCCCGTGTCGTCAGATTGAGTTCCCTTAACTTCTTTTCCCCGTTCCCGGGGCTAGTCTTTCCCCACTAATAAATCTAAGCCCAGTGTGGGTTCTTGGTGCGCCCTTTAAATTGGGCCACTCCCGGGGTACAGTGTCTGAAAGACTCCTTCGTTGTCGAAACGTTTTCTCATTTTTCCAGGGGCCCGTATGCTGCAGCTTATTTGGTTGATGTGCCCCTCATGGGGTTTTCTCTATGATGCTCACCCCCGGCATTTTCCTAGCTTTACTCCACCTCGATCTTCTTTTCCTTTCCCCCATAACTTTGCCGGTGGGGTTTAACTCAGGAGCCAGTTTGGCACTAGGTTTGCAGCCTGTCAGATAATTTTGTAGTTTTACGGGTCCTCGTCGCTTGTATTCTTCTCATTATTTTCCGTCGTCTATGAACAGGGACACCCGCTCTATCCTTCATGCCATTCCTCTACAACAAGGCATCGGTCTTAAAACTCCCCTTTGACCCGCTCGCCCTTTCCCCCCTCTGACACCTCGTCATGGACCATCACTCTTGTTTCCTTCCTGTCAGGTATTCCCTGATCCTTCGTGCCTTTCATTCTATTCCTGCCTTTCTAGATTTTCAACCAGTCTCTTGTGCAGTACTGTCTCAAAAACCCTTTACAGTCCAAAAAAGCAATTCCCCTCCCTCCCGCTTTTGTCTGTCTGTCTGTCTTTTTCTCTCTCTCTCTCTCTCTCTCTCTCTCTCTCTCTCTCTCTCTCTCTCTCTCTCTCTCTCTCTCTCTCTCTCTCTCTCTCTCTCCTTCCTTTTTAATACTGTTACTCGTCGAGAACATCAGTAGGTTTTGCCACAAGATTTTCCATCCCCGAACCCTGA
Organism: Cherax destructor; assembly: GCA_009830355.1. NCBI lineage: Eukaryota > Metazoa > Arthropoda > Malacostraca > Decapoda > Parastacidae > Cherax > Cherax destructor. Next base: position 3,120 of record WNWK01000833.1, read on the forward strand.
TGATATTGTTTGTTGCTTGGTCGTGTTGTGTGTTGCTTGGTCTTTTTGTGTTGTTAGCTTGTGTTGTTTGCTTAGCTTGTTTTGTTTTGGCTGTGTTGTATGTTGCTTGGTCTGTGTTGTGTTGCTTGGTCTGTGTTGTGTTTTAGCTTTTTTGTTTGTTTGCTTTTTTTGTGTTGCTTGGTCTTTTTTATGTTGCTTTCTGTTTTTTATGTTTTGGTCTGTGTTGTGTTTTGGTCTGTTTGTATGTTGTTTGGTCTGTGTTGTGTTGCTTGGTCTGTGTTTTTTCGGTCTGTATTGTATGTTGTTAGATTGTGTTTGTTTTAGCTTGTGTTGTGTTGTTAGCTTTTTTTGTGTTGCTTGGTCTGTGTTGTGTTGCTTGGTCTGTGTTGTATGTTGTTAGCTTGTGTTGTGTTGCTTGAGATATATATATATATATATATATATATATATATATATATGAAGACAACCACTATGAAAAAGTGTTTCTTGATAATGTGAGTAGTCACGAAAGCGCTTGGAATTCCTCTATTTTTCATAGTGGTTGTCTTGCATATTTTGATATCACCTGTTTACTGTGATCTTTTGCTATATATATATATATATATATATATATATATATATATATATTTTATATATATATATATATATATATATATATATATATATATATATATATATATATAATATATATATATATATATAATATAGTGAGGTACCACCTCTGGAACTGTCCTGGGGACCCTCATCCTCAGAGAAAAGAATAAACTTGCTTCAGAGAAAACTCAAGGTTCTCCCTGAAGCTGTTTGAAAATTGTTTTCTCCTACCACCCCCTATATTTTATATAGATTTTATTTAAAGACAAAATAAATTGACAAAAATACAATAGGGAGTAGAACAACATAGATAACCACTCAGAGCTACATCTCGAATACTTCGTCCAACTCCCCGGCAGTGGGCCGCGTGCCCAGAATGCTGCAGGCATTTCCCCTCTGGATCGCAACACTGAGTCTCTGAAAGAGGAAGCTGGCCGCCCTGTTGTCCTTGGTTTCTATGATGAGTTTTTCACTCAGCTTTTGAGGAACTTTAGAGCACACTTGCCCTATGCTCCAAGGGTCTCCGACCCTATTGGGATGAAGTTATAGCAAAGGGAAAGACCTTCATATTTGCGGGTCTTCTGGGTCTCCCTGTGGCTGGCAGCTCCATCCCCTTCAGCTACGGAGTATGGCAAGTAGATGTCTGACATTGTGGCGGCACAGGTGTAATCCCAAGCAATCTGCTTACCATCCTTCTAGGGTAGCATTGTGGCTCCATCAGGACACTTTTGACTTCCGTCAGACCTCTGCACTTGGGGTTCCCGTTGAGCTGGGCAACGGGCTGTGGCGAGGCTTCTCTTTATGATGTCGTTGACCTCCTCATGTCTAGCATACTTCCCTTCTGATGTGCGAAGAGCAACACCAATCCGAATGGCCTGTGGGTCGAATCGAGTGCCCAGGGAGGAATTGGGAACAGCTAGAAGGAAATCTCCTGAGTGTGGTGCCTTCACCGCTAGGAGATGAGATTTGTCCTTTCCTGAAGCGTTGGTGAGCATTGTGTTGGCGATTTTTTCCATGATCGGTTTGTCCCAGTGGGTCTGTTTGTGCTCTTTGGGAGGAGCTGGTCTACTGGAGGAGTCTGCAAGGATGTCCCACCGCATGGCTGGTTCAGTGAACCTGGGGTCTTGAGCTCCTACCCCGTCTCTCAAGTGTTCCAAGTGTTCGGGGACAATCTTCTTGACTAATCCACTGGATGCCAAACACGAAGACATAAATGCAGGTAAAGCTACGTCCCAATCGCACTGGGAGGGTTGCCTGATCCCATTTCTGATCTTCTAGTGACAGATTCAGTGCCTTCTTAAAGGTTGATCTCAGGAGAGCGTTGAGTGCTGGGTTGTCAAAAGAGGGTGCGCACCTCAGGAAGTAAGTGAGTCTTGGCATATTAAGATACCTTGTGAGGAGATACAGGGCATCATGGGCATCAAGATCGCTTATTCTCTCCTCTATTCTCTTCAGGTCATTCAGTTTGTCCTTGAGGACCATGTCGATGGCCTGGTGACCCAGCGGTGCTCCCAAGAGGGTACTGTTGTATGGAGTGGTAGTAGAGACTTCCGGGAGGATTGTTTGCACAGCATTGATTATTTCCTGGTTCGTTGTGATGATTTCACACTTGGAGGGATTGAGGATGAGTCCTAAGGCTTCTCCCTGTGTCTTCACCAGTTGTAGGTCCTCTAACAGGGACTTTTCAGTACCTGCCAGAGTGCCATCATCCAGGTACCAGATGTTGAGCTCACTGCGTAGGCTGGAAGGTGGAGCGAGTGGATCACCCTGCTGAACACCCTCTGATAAGGGAATTTCATGTTCGCCAAACAAAAGAATTGAGGGTTTGCTGAAGCCAGCTGAAATGAAGGGAAAAAGACTGGGGAACCGATCTCGAATGGCTGGCAAGAATACATCTCTCTTCACCATTATTACGACTTCGACATCGTAAGTTAAATAAAAGGTCCTGGCTCCTAAATGGCTGCTCAATCTGCTGTCCAGGGACATTTAAATTACACTGAAACACAGCAACTCTCGGGCCAGCATGTACTTATATGTTAAACAATATTAATTATTATTATTATAAGAAATTACACAAAAACTCACCTATACAAAAATATATAATATTATATTAAAGTAACTTATATACAACTCACAATCTACTGCAATAAACCAGCACACTCCAGTTCACACTAGCACACTGCTGCTAGTCAGATAAACAAAATAAACCGGGAGGCTTTATGACACCCCCCCCCTCCTTCCTGCCGGCTACCTAGCCTACAGTTAAAACATTAAATACTCCCCAAAATACAGGCCCTTGCACACACTAGGGCCTTACAAATAAATGAGAGCACCAAAACACATATTGCCTAAATTCCCCAAAATCATTCCCCACTTAACCAACGCCAAACATGATGACTTCCCCCCTCCCGTCACCGCCGTCTCGTACTAACTCACAAACACCTCATGTGCTCCTGTCCTGGCCACACTAACTGACTGACAGGAATAAAACGCATCCATTCAGAATAATACCGAAATACCGAAACTATGGAGCATTATTTCTTATATAAATTTTTACTGCAGCACCCTGCGTAACAACCATATTAAAGGCATTTCTAAAGTCAAGTTTGACTACGGCCTTGTCTTCTGGTAGGTCCCTGATGTAGGCCCTTGCTGCATAAGCTGCAGCTTCACTGCCTTGACAGACCCCAAAGCCCAGTTGGTGTGGCTGGAGTAAACTGGCAGCTTCTAGGCGAATGTTTCTTACTGCTGCTTTGGCAACTAGACGGCGAAGGGTGTTACCAACAGCAATGGGTCTGATCCCCCCATCCTTCTTCTTCAAAGCGCATAATGAGGCTCCAAAAAAGAAAGGTTTAATTTCTTCTGGGATCCGCCAAGCGAGGCAGTTGTTGACGAAAGTTGTTAACTCAGTGAAAAGAATTTATGCAGATGCAACGAGTACTGGATTTGCCATCTCTTTGAGGTGTTGTGGTCGAATTCCAGTGTAACCTCCTGCAGATCCTGCTGGAAATGACACTATCGCCTTAAAGACTTCTGATTCTGGCAGAATTATATATATATATATATATATATATATAATTCTGCTATGCTCCACAATGTACACCAGAGGTGGACCCCATCATATATATATATATATATATATATATATATATATATATATATATATATATATATATATATATATATATATATATATATATATATATTAAACATTTCTCTACGTCACAGCGGGACTCGAACCTGCAAACTCTGTATCAGAGTAACAGTACTTTACCAAGGTTCGAGTCCTGCTGTGGACGTAAGACAATGTTTGTAAATAATTTCACCTGTTTGAGATTGTTAAGCATATATATATATATATGCAGAGAGATACTTACACATACACAAAGAGATACATACACAGAGGTGCAGTTGGACACACTTCCCTATCTTTGTATCTTCATAACTGATATTTATATTCCATGTCACGAGTTATTGACTTGTTCTGAAATATTGACTTATCTGTCCCTCCATCACCTCGCCCTCCCTCATCTCCCCTCCCTCATCTCCCCCTCCCTCATCTCCCCTCCCTCATCTCCCTCTCCCCTCGCACTCTTCCTTCCCTTCTCCTTCCTCACACACCCACCATCCCTTTACTATTTCCCCTTACCATTACCCACCAACCCCCTCCCTATCAAACCTTCACCCCTTTCTTTTCCTACCATATCCCTCAACCTTCACATTCTCACCCCCTGTCAACCACACCACAAGACACATTCACCCCCTGTCAGCCACACAAGACACATTCACCCCCTGTCAACCACACCACAAGACACATTCACCCCCTGTCAACCACACCACAAGACACATTCACCCCTGTCAACCACACCACAAGACACATTCACCCCCTGTCAACCACACCACAAGACACATTCACCCTCTGTCAACCACACCACAAGCACATTCACCCCTGTCAACCACCACAAGACACATTCACCCCTGTCAACCACACCACAAAACACATTCACCCCTGTCAACCACACCACAAGAACATTCACCCCTGTCAACCACACCAAGACACATTCACCCCATGTCAACCACACCACAAGACACATTCACCTCTGTCAACCACACCACAAGACACATTCACCCTGTCAACCACACCACAAGACACATTCACCTCTGTCAACCACACCACAAGACATTCACCTCTGTCAACCACACACAAGACACATTCACCCCCTGTCAACTACATTACAAGACACATTCACCCCCTGTCAACCACACCACAAGACACATTCACCCTCTGTCAACCACACCACAAGACACATTCACCCCCTGTCAACCACACCACAAGACACATTCACCCTCTGTCAACCACACCACAAGACACATTCACCCCCTTCCATTGCCCTGGGGTTATCTGACCCCTCTCTACTCTTCCAACCTCTCTCCCTCCTCTCACCCCCTCTACCATCAACGGCATCACCTCCTCCCTCCCCCCCCGGACAAAGGTGCCACAACGGTACCTTCACCATGGTTTTGGGTGACGTCAAACCAGTTCTCCAAGTATGTCAATGTCTGGGAGCCCGTCCATGGTGGGCAGTGTGGTGGGCGGCGGGGTGGGCAGTGTGGTGAGCGGCGGGGTGGGCAGTATGGTGAGCGGCGGGGTGGGCAGTATGGTGAGCGGCGGGGTGGGCAGTGTGGTGGGCGGCGGGGTGGGCAGTGTGGTGGGTGGCGGGTGGGCGTATGGTTGGCGGCGGGGTGGGCAGTATGGTGAGCGGCGGGGTGGGCAGTATGGTGAGCGGCGGGGTGGGCAGTATGGTGAGCGGCGGGGTGTGCAGTATGGTGAGCGGCGGGGTGGGCAGTATGGTGAGCGGCGGGATGGGCAGTGTGGTGGGCGGCGGGTGGGCAGTATGGTGAGCGGCGGGGTGGGCAGTATGGTGAGCGGCGGGGTGGGCAGTGTGGTGGTGGCGGGGTGGGCAGTATGGTGAGCGGCGGGGTGGGCAGTATGGTGAGCGGCGGGGTGGGCAGTATGGTGAGCGGCGTGGTGGGCAGTATGGTGAGCGGCGGGGTGGGCAGTGTGGTGGGTGGCGGGGTGGGCAGTATGGTGAGCGGCGGGGTGTGCAGTATGGTGAGCGGCGGGGTGGGCAGTATGGTGAGCGGCGGGGTGGGCAGTGTGGTGGGCGGCGGGGTGGGCAGTATGGTGAGCGGCGGGGTGGGCAGTATGGTGAGCGGCGGGGTGGGCAGTGTGGTGGGTGGCGGGGTGGGCAGTATGGTGAGCGGCGGGGTGGGCAGTATGGTGAGCGGCGGGGTGGGCAGTATGGTGGGCGGCAGGGTGGGCAGTGTGGTGGGTGGCGGGGTGGGCAGTATGGTGAGCGGCGGGGTGTGCAGTATGGTGAGCGGCGGGGTGGGCAGTATGGTGAGCGGCGGGTGGGCAGTATGGTGAGCGGCGGGGTGGGCAGTATGGTGAGCGGCGGGTGGGCAGTGTGGTGGGTGGCAGGGTGGGCATTATGGTGAGCGGCGGGGTGTGCAGTATGGTGAGCGGCGGGTGGGCAGTATGGTGAGCGGCGGGGTGGGCAGTATGGTGAGCGGCAGGGTGGGCAGTGTGGTGGGCGGCGGGGTGGGCAGTGTGGTGGGTGGCGGGTGGGCAGTATGGTGAGCGGCGGGTGGGCAGTATGGTTGGCGGCGGGGTGGGCGTGTGGTGGGCGGCGGGGTGGGCAGTATGGTGAGCGGCGGGGTGGGCAGTATGGTGAGCGGCGGGGTGGGCAGTATGGTGAGCGGCGGGGTGGGCAGTATGGTTGGCGGCGGGGTGGGCAGTATGGTGAGCGGCGGGGTGGGCAGTATGGTGGGCGGCGGGGTGGGCAGTGTGGTGGGCGGCGGGGTGGGCAGATGGTGAGCGGCGGGGTGGGCAGTATGGTGAGCGGCGGGTGGGCAGTGTGGTGGGCGGCGGGGTGGGCAGTATGGTTGGCGGCGGGTGGGCAGTATGGTGAGCGGCGGGGTGGGCAGTATGGTGAGCGGCGGGGTGGGCAGTATGGTGAGCGGCGGGGTGGGCAGTATGGTGGGCGGCAGGGTGGGCAGTATGGTGAGCGGCGGGGGGGGCAGTATGGTGGGCGGCGGGGTGGGCAGTGTGGTGGGCGGCGGGGTGGGCAGTTTGGTGAGCGGCGGGGTGGGCAGTATGGTGAGCGGCGGGTGGGCAGTATGGTGAGCGGCGGGTGGGCAGTATGGTGGGCGGCGGGTGGGCAGTGTGGTGGGTGGCGGGGTGGGCAGTATGGTTGGCGGCGGTGGGCAGTATGGTGAGCGGCGGTGCGAGTATGGTGAGCGGCGGGTGGGCAGTATGGTGAGCGGCGGGGTGGGCAGTATGGTGAGCGGCGGGGTGGGCAGTATGTTGAGCGGCGAGGTGGGCAGTATGGTGAGCGGCGGGTGGGCAGTGTGGTGGGCAGCAGGGTGGGCAGTGTGGTGGGTGGCGGGGTGGGCAGTATGGTGAGCGGCGGGGTGGGCAGTATGGTTGGCGGCGGGGTGGGCAGTGTGGTGGGCGGCGGGGTGGGCAGTATGGTGAGCGGCGGGGTGGGCAGTATGGTGAGCGGCGGGGTGGGCAGTGTGGTGGGCGGCCGGGTGGGCAGTGTGGTGGGTGGCGGGGTGGGCAGTATGGTGAGCGGCGGGGTGGGCAGTGTGGTGGGCGGCGGGGTGGGCAGTGTGGTGGGCGGCGGGGTGGTCAGTGTGGTGGGTGGCAGGGTGGGCAGTGTGGTGGGCGGCAGGGTGGGCAGTGTGGTGGGCGGCGGGGTGGGCAGTGTGGTGGGTGGCGGGTGGGCAGTGTGGTGGGCGGCGGGGTGGGCAGTGTGGTGGGCGGCGGGGTGGGCATAACGAAAAAAATATATTTCATTGTGTTTGTTTATTATTTAATTAATGTTAACGTATCTAAAATATATATAGTTGGGTTAGGCTAAATTAAATTGCGCTTGTTGTAATAAGGTTAGGTAGGTTTTAAAAGTTTCTCTTGGTACAAAATTATAAATTCTTACATTAACATAAATGAAAAAAATATATCTTTAAACGTATAAGAGAAATTTTAGAAAGGACTTAATTTTAGATGAGTTATTGCTAATTGACCAGTTTTACCTAATCGGCATGACTATATATATATATATATATATATATATATATATATATATATATATATATATATATATATATATATATATATATATATATACGCACTTTCTTCCTGGGAAAAAAAGATAAAAGCATTGTCTTGAACATCAGATTGTAAGCAACACACTTTCTCTCTCAGAGATAAAGGTGGAGAGAGAGAGAGAGAGAGAGAGAGAGAGAGAGAGAGAGAGAGAGAGCAAGTGTTGATGTAAACAAGGTTGAAGAGGTTGTGGACAGGTACGGAACACTAAGTGTCACTACTCCCTTCGTCTCTCAGTAAAGTTATCTACTTCACTTTCACCAGAATAAAAATATCCACTTGATGTGTGAGTGTCTGGCCAGTGATTCACAAAGTGGGCGGTACCGCCCCCTCCCCTGGGGCGGTGGAAACATCCAGGGGTTCGTTGAGGAAATAGGGGGCGGCAGGGTGGCATCGGTTCAGTCAGACTCCAGGTTTATCTTCAGGCAAAGAAATTGACTGAAAATTGATGGAGTGAACACATCGTCTACAGGCTGAGGGACTGATTACCTCAAACTCCTCCTCATCTTGTATCGTTCTTCTCTGTATTGGACTGAAGAAGCCACTGGCTGGCGAAACGTTTCCTCAATAAAGATTCCCAAATGTTACACAAGTGTGTCATTCCTCAACTCTTTTTTTATACACTGATGACTCAGAGTGAGAGTGAAAGCAACGTCAACTTTCCTTCATGATGGCAGAGAAAGTTTCTTAGTCATACTAAGAGGATCTGTCCCTCTGATTCCTTAAAACTTTCAGTTTTCATTCTTGTCGACTCTATCATTCGTGTCGACTCGTTTATTCTTGTCGACTCGTTCATTCTTGTCGACTCGTTCATTCGTGTCGACTCGTTCATTCTTGTCGACTCCTTCATTCGTGTCGACTCGTTCATTCGTGTCGACTCGTTCATTCGTGTCGACTCGTTCATTCGTGTCGACTCGGTCTTGTACTTAACAAGTCATATACATTGTCTACCTTCAACTGCCTCCCAACATACATAGGAGGATTACCAATAGACCCCTGGCTTTCTTCAAGACCCCGGGCTGTCTTCAAGACTTCTGGCTGTCTTCAAGACTTCTGGCTGTCTTCAAGACTTCTGGCTGTCTTCAAGACTTCTGGCTGTCTTCAAGACTTCTGGCTGTCTTCAAGACCCCTGGCTGTCTTCAAGACCCCTGGCTGTCTTCAAGACTTCTGGCTGTCTTCAAGACTTCTGGCTGTCTTCAAGACTTCTGGCTGTCTTCAAGACTTCTGGCTGTCTTCAAGACTTCTGGCTGTCTTCAAGACTTCTGGCTGTCTTCAAGACCCCTGGCTGTCTTCAAGACCCCTGGCTGTCTTCAAGACTTCTGGCTGTCTTCAAGACTTCTGGCTGTCTTCAAGACTTCTGGCTGTCTTCAAGACTTCTTGCCGTCTTCAAGACTTCTGGCTGTCTTCAAGACCCCTGGCTGTCTTCAAGACTTCTGGCCGTCTTCAAGACTTCTGGCTGTCTTCAAGACCCCTGGCTGTCTTCAAGACTTCTGGCTGTCTTCAAGACCCTGGCTGTCTTCAAGACCCTGGCTGTCTTCAAGACCCCTGGCTGTCTTCAAGACCCCTGGCTGTCTTCAAGACCCCTGGCTGTCTTCAAGACCCTGGCTGTCTTCAAGACCCTGGCTGTCTTCAAGACTTCTGGCTGTCTTCAAGACCCTGGCTGTCTTCAAGACCCTGGCTGTCTTCAGTAGGGACAGACACCTAAAATCAATAACTGTCCAGCCGGGCTATAGTTCGTACGTTAGACTGCATGCAGCCAGCAGTAACAGCCTGGTTGATCAGTCCCTGATCCACCACGAGGCCTGGTCATGGACTGGGCCGCGGGGGCGTTAACCCTGGGAACACCCTCCAGGTAGACCTCGTTAACGTTACTCGGTATTTGAAACGTTGTGATTATGTCTCATGTTCTTCCATGCTCAAGTAATGTGATTTGCTTGATTAACATCTCGGTATGTATACACTGAGATACATAAACCTCTCTTTGTTTATACACTGAGATACATTAACCTCTCTTTGTTTATACACTGAGATACATAAACTTCTCTTTGTTTATACACTGAGATACATAAGCCTCTCTTTGTATATACACTGAGATACATAAACCTCTCTTTGTATGTACACTGAGATACATAAATCTCTCTTTGTATATACACTGAGATGCATAAACCTCTCTTTGTATATACACTGAGATACATAAACCTCTCTGTATATACACTGAAATACATAAACCTCTCTTTGTATATACACTGAGATACATAAACCTCTTTTTGTATATACACTGAGATACATAAAATTCTCTTTGTATATTCACTGAGATACATAAACCTCTCTTTGTATACATGGTGAGATACATAAATCTCTCTTTGTATACATAGCGATATACATAAACCTCTCTTGGTATATAAACTGAGATATATAAACCTCTCTGTATACATGGTGAGAATCATAAACCTCTCAGTGTATATACACTGATATACATAAACCTCCCAGTGTATATACTGTGAGATACATAAACCTCTCATTGTATAATCTGTGAGATACATAAACCTCTCAGTGTATATACTGTAAGATACATAAACCTCTCAGTGTATATTCTGTAAGATACATAAACCTCTCAGTGTATATACTGTAAGATACATAAACCTCTCAGTGTATATACTGTAAGATGCATAAACCTCTCAGTGTATATGCTGTAAGATACATAAACCTCTCAGTGTATATACTGTGAGATACATAAATCTTTCAGTGTATATACTGTGAGATACATAAACCTCTCAGTGTATATACTGTGAGATACAAAAACCTTTCAGTGTATATTCTGTAAGATACATAAACCTCGCAGTGTGTATACTGTGAGATACATAAACCTCTCAGTGTATATACTGTGAGATACATAAACCTCTCAGTGTATATACTGTGAGATACATAAATCTTTCAGTGTATATACTGTGAGATACATAAACCTCTCAGTGTGTATACTGTGAGATACATAAACCTCTCAGTGTATATACTGTGAGATACATAAACCTCTCAGTGTATATACTGTGAGATACATAAACCTTTCAGTGTATATACTGTGAGATACATAAACCTCTCAGTGTGTATACTGTGAGATACATAAACATCTCAGTGTATATACTGTGAGATACATAAACCTTTCAGTGTATATACTGTGAGATACATAAACCTCTCAGTGTATATACTGTGAGATACATAAACTGTGTTGTGGGGTTCTTTTCATAGATTTGGTAATATTAACAGACGATGAGCTTGGGTTTTGGTAGCGTTTAATGAGGCGTTGGATATATGGGAGCTGAGAGCCTATGCCTGTGTCCGTCTGTCCTGCACTGAGTCTCGATGGTAACTGAACACTAGGCCGCCTGGCGCTGAGGCATTCAAAAGGCAGGCCTATCATTGGCTGATGCCAGATCACATGGGCAGAGGTTGGAAATCACGTGAACAGCCGTGATGCAGCCGTTATAAGTACAACCCGTACAGCTCGGGCATGCTACGTATGGCGTCTCGACATACAACTACACAAACTAAGGACAACAGGCAACAACTTTCAGCTGATTCTATACAATGTCAAAGTACACAACAGTTAACATTATACTTCACATGGATATTATCTTGACTGAACAATCTACATTACTATATGATGCATCTTGATACTTGGGAATTAATTAAATGAGCTCATTCTAGAAAATCATGATAAAAGAGATAAAAAATAATTTGTTCGATCGAACTGTCTTCATGTGATCTACGAATTCTGAGGAAATAAATTACAAGAAGATAGTGATTAACAGACAAGGTAGATCTGGTGCACTCAAATCTATACTGTTAATTCTCAGAACTCGGAGAGAACGTGAACACACAAAAAAAAATTTGAGTGATACTAAGTAGATATTATAACACACAGTTAAACGCTTACTACATATTTATCTATACAGGTTAGTTACATTTAACCCCAACTCTGCTAGGGTGAGATTGATATAGGCTGTATAATTATCATCTCTGGGTGGATCAAACTCTGTTACAATAGGTAACTCAACTTCTGATTGAGGAGGATCTACACTGGTATCTACAAATGATACTTGAGGATTAATTAACACTTGTCGTGTACGTAGGGAATAACGACATTCAGGTTGATCTGACTGATCATTAGAGGTAGAGGTACAGCAACAGGAGAATTATCAGATTCTGTCTCACTTGTCTGATTATTAGGGTGACAGGGACTTCGTCATCATCATCATCGCATACTAACTTCATATGATCTAAATGCGATTCTTTAAACTGACCCGTACTAATTTCTCTAACTTTATACTTATTGCCGTTAATATGTTCGACTACTCTATAAGGACCAACGAACTTTTGATCAAGTTTTGGCATTGCTGACGTTTTGTTAAAGTTGAACAACATGACTCTGGACCCTACTTGAACTTTAGTCGGTTTAGCTTTAGTATTAGTTACTTTAGTAAATTCTGCTGTTGACTTATGAAGTGTTTCACGTATTCTTCTGAAAACACTCTGAGCTTGGCTGGTACGAGTTGCTATGAAATCATCAGGGTTATACGACGGTTTTGGATTAGAATATAACAACTCATAAGGCAAACGCTTGTCAACACCATACAAGGCGTAATGCGGCGTATCACCTATAGAAGCATTGAAAGCAGAATTTATAGCACATTGAACATCAGGTATAACTTCATCCCAGGTTACACTATTGGGATTGATGGTAGCTCTCAAAACGTCAAGGACTTTCTTATTAGTTCTTTCTGCTAACCCATTACTGGCAGGATGGTGCGGAACAATGGTTGATTTTGTAATCTTGTAAAGTTTACACAAGTTTTCTAGGATCTCATTACAAAATTCACCTACATTATCTGTTATGAGGACTTAGGATGGTATGTCTGCAGATTATACGTTCCTTAAACACTTTAGCTACTGTCTCGGCAGTCTTGTCTGGAATAGGAACTAACTCACAATATCTGGTGAAATGATCGACCATCACACACAGATGTTTATTGCCTTGCGTTGTACATTGAAAATTAGTTAGCAGATCTATTGCAACTCTTTCCCATGGCTCACTAGTAGTGGGATACATCTGGATAGGATTGGGACCGTTGATATTACCCTTGTGTTTCATACAAACACTACACTTCTTAACATACTCGGTAATATCAGTTGCCATACGAGGCCAAAAGTACTTCAATCTTGCTTGTTTAATCGAAGCGGTCCATACCAGGGTGTGCAACACCTGGTGCATCGTGAATTAGCTGTAAAGCTACTTTTACTAGTGACTGAGGAATTACTAACTGGTATGCCCGTCTACTAGGCGTTCCCAGCTCGGTTACGCGATACAGTAATTCTTGGTTCATAACAAAGTCACTGATAGGTGCTGGTGGCTTCACAGTAAGAATAAGGTCTTCCTGTAGCAGGAATCGAGTCACACCAGACCACAAGGGGTCTGTTCTTTGGGCATTCTTTACATCCTCAGCACTAAACGGAGGATCAGCAGTTACTACGCTAACATGACGCGATAAAGCATCTGCAACTACATTTGACTTGCCAGGTAAATGTTCAAGGTAGGGTTGAACTCTTGGATAGTTAAGGACCATCTAGCTAGTCTTCCAGTAGGTTGTTTATTCTGGAACAATGGTATTAGAGGTGCATGATCTGTCAAGACATGGACAGGGTACTGATAAATTATGTCACGGAAGTGTTTTAAAGACCACACTATTGCTAAGGCTTCTTGCTCAGTTACTGTATAATTCCTTTCAGCCTTTGTAAGGACTCGACTAGCAAATGCAACTGCGTTGTATTTACTATCAATCTTCTGTGCAAGAACTGCACCAATGCCTATAGAACTGGCATCAGTGGTTAAATAGAAAGGCTTTGTAAAATCTGGGAATTTTAAGATTGGAGCAGAAGTTAATCTTTCTTTCAAGGTTTGAAATGCTTTTTCCTGACTGAAGGTCCAAACAAATGGAATATCTTTCTTTAGCAACTCAGTTAGAGGAGCTGCTATTGAGGAAAAATTGGCAATATATGATCTATAAAAACCTGCTAAGCCCACAAAGGATCTTACGGCATCAGCAGTTTTGGGAGTTGGAAAATTCAATACTGCATCTACTTTACTTCGGTCAGTCATAACCCCTCTAGGAGTGACTACGTGACCCAGAAACTTAATTTCTGATCTGAAAAATTGACATTTAGACAGTTTGATCTTTAGATTGGCTTCTTCAAGCTTACTCAGTACCTTCTCAGTCTTTCTAAATGCTTATTTACATCCTCGGACATAACAATTACGTCATCTAAATATACCATTAGATCTTTTCCTATAAGGCCTCTAAAGATATTGGTCATGAGCCTCGAGAATGTGATAGGTGAGGATCTTAATCCGAAAGCCATACGACAGAATTCGAAATGACCTGTTGGAGTAGAAGGCGGTGAGCTCTTGGCTGTCCTCATGAAGAGGAACTTGCCAAAACCCTTGTAACAAATCGAGGGTTGAAGACCTTATTATCTCTATATTACGTAACAGGTCACCAAGTACAGGAAGTGGGAAACGGTCTGGAATTGTTTTCGCATTTAACTTCCTAAAATCAATCACTGGGCGCCAAGTACCGTCCTTCTTAGGTACTAGGATTAGGGCGCATTCAGGGTGAGTTACTAGGTACGATCACACCATCGTCAAGCATCTTATTTATTAATTCCTCTGCGACAGCGACTTGTGAATGCGGCATCCTGTACGCAGGTACATAAATTGGTCTGGTACCAGGTTCAAGTGGGATACGATGGGACAATAGGTTCGTTAAACCCATCTTCTCACCTGGTAAGGCAATTGCTCTACGGTGTTTATTCAACAGTTTCAACAACCGTCCGACTTCGTCTGGAAAGTCAGTAGAAGCTAAGTCTTTCTCTTCTACTGGTGGAATAGACTGGTCGGTGGAGTGGATGGATCCTCCCCGGTTGAAATAGCACCGACCCACTGGTCAGGTGGCAACTCATCCTCAACGAATAGGGTAAGGGTAGTGAACAAGATCAACAATGACCGTATTGGCTCTGAGTCGAACACTGTGACCCAAGGTATTAGCGACAAGTAGAAATATCTTACTGTCTTGGACAGTATGTAAAGATGGCTCAACAAATAAACCCTTCACTCTGCAGGAATTACTGTCAACTAGGACATTGTCACCATCTGGAACATGGGGGGCAACAACAGACACTCTAGTAGGGCACTAGCTGCTACAGAGGTATCTTTCTGCAGACGGCACGTGACGTCGACAGAGATGGCATTACTAATTTCAAATAGGTGTTTTCCGACAAGGCGTCCCCTGTGGAGAAACTACTACTTGAGTTAGTCGGCATTGCCGAGATAGACTCAGTACTCAAGGCGGGGGGGGATACAGCACTGCATAAACATAGGATTCTGGGATAAGATGAGTAGTTCACTGAAGCAGACTTTCCCATAACAATGGCCTAACACGATTCCTGGTGGATCAATGGCGTTAACTCTCTTCTTTTGAGAACTATTCTTAGAGATCTATCTTGAAGGTAGTAATTAAGGGATAGTGCAAAGCCGGAGACTGCAAGTGATTGCGGTTCTGGGCGAGGGCGCCAACTTTTCCCCTGCTACAACACAGTTCATCTTGGGTTCATGCAACGACTGTCACATAGTGAAAGGTTTAACAACAGGCCCAGCTGCCGACCTTTTTGATGCCATATTGACGGTCGCAAAGCAGTGGGGTCATAGTACAAAAAAATTCCGTCATTGCCGTGAAGTGATTGGCTGAGAATTTTGCTAGTGACAGGAGTGACAAGGAGTGACACTGCTCTGTAGTTGATTGTCACCCCAGTTCTTCTGAGTACAAGGACCTAGGGCCATTAACTCCGTGTTAGGGAGCTGATAATGTGAGTTAGAGGTCATGCTAGCTGGCCAGCATACCCTAGTCAGCAGTGTTTTGATCATCTTGTCCAGGACCAACTCCATTTCTTGCTCCAGAGATTTAAGAAAGGATATTCTTCATACTGCCAAATTTTGGCACTGCTCCCCAAGTTTATGCCTACCAGTGAAGGTCCATAAGAACTTTCATCTTGGCAGCAAGGTCTTCAGCAAGTAGGTCAATTTTTTCTTGTTTTCTGGTAGAGACTACTATAACTCTCTTTTATCTCTCTCTCTCTCTCTCTCTCTCTCTCTCTCTCTTCTCTCTCTCTCTCTCTCTCTCTCTCTCTCTCTCTCTCTCTCTCTCTCTCTCTCTCTCTCTCTCTCTCTCTCTCTCATTCATGGCAGAAAACAGAAGGTAAGGGAAAGGGGTTAATATGTACACACTCAGCTGTGCGTGCGTGTCCTTACACATACATGTCCAACTATAGTCACACGTACACCATGTGTACACGTGCACCATGTGTACACATGCACGGAAGTGACCACGCCCACCGCCATTAATGAATTAAATGGAACCAACATCATCACCTTCCTGGAATTTCCAGCCACCCCATGCAGGGTCACATTCACCCCAGGGTCACACCCACCCACCCCCATGCAGGGGGCACCCCCACCCACCCCATGCAGGGGGCACCCCATCCACCCCATGCAGGGTCACACCCCCCCCTACCCCATGCAGGTCATGCCCACCCACCCCCCGCGGGTCATGCCCACCCATACAGGGGTCACACCCACTTCATGCAGGGTCACACCCACCCCATGCAGAGTCGCATCCATACCTCACCACTCCATGGAGGTCACACCCATCTCATGCAGACTTACAACCACCCCACCCCCCCATTCAATTTGGGCAAAAAAAAACCCTCACCACCCCATGGGGTCCACCCCCCCCATTTCCATGCAAAAGGGGAACACCCACCCCCTTTCAGGGTCACCCTCATCCACCTATGCAGAGGGTTACACCTACACCTCACCCCACCCTAAAAATAAAAAGGGAATATAAATAGCGTGCTGAAAATATCCAGCCAAGTTGGGACTCGCAGCAATGGTTTAAGTTGAAGAAAGTTCAGATTCAGGAAGGATATAGGAAAGCACTGGTTTGGTGTAATAGAGTTGGCTGGATGAGTGGAACAAACTCCCAGTACCGTCATAGAAGCTAAAACAGCTGTAGTTTTAAAAATAGAGTTGAATAAATACATGATGGGTGAGGGGTGGGTGTGAGTTGGACCTGACTAGCTTGTGCTAATAGGTCTGATACCACCATGCCTTCGTTAAGTGGATGTGACCTGACCTGACTAGGTGGGTGTTACGACTGATATCGTAGCAAATAAAAGGCCCTGGCACCTAAATGGCTGCTCAATATGCTGTCTAGAGACATTTAAATTACACACTGAAAAAAACAACAGCAACTCTAGGGCCAGCATGCACATATTAAATATTATTAATTATTACAATTAGGAAGGACATTAAAACTCACCTATACATAAATATATAATATAATAATAAGTAACTTATATACAACTTACACTCTACCACAAACCACCACACTGCAGTTTACACTAGGCACACTGCTACTAGTAAATAATAGAACATGGAGGCTCATGACTGCCTTCCCTTTGCAGGCTACTTGGCCTACACTTAAAACTCCTACATACTCTCCAAAACACAGACCCTTGCACACCTAGCACCTTAAAAAGCTAGACAGCATTTACACTAACTAAATTATAGTATACACGCAAACACCAGAGTACCTACTCACTACCACCCCACACATGATCACTCCCCTCACCGCCGTCTCCTACTCCCCAACACCTCACCTCCTGCTGTCCTGCCCACTCCCTCACCGCCCCGTCTCCTACTCCCCAACACCTCACCTCCTCTGCTGTCCTGCCCACTCCCTCACCTTCCGTCTCCTGCTCCACAGCACCTCACCTCCTGCTGTCACTGCCACTCCCTCCTCTTAACGAATAAAACGTCGGATTCAGAAAATGACATTATATATGGACCGTTTTTTATAAAATATTTTACGCGACACAGTGTGTAATAGTGGGTCATTGGTTTAAACCGGAGGTGACTTAGGCTCTCTTTGTCTCGCATGGGGCAGTAGGCCTGCTGCAGTGTTCCTTGTTGTGTTCTTATGCAGGGTGCTTACCACACCTCACCCACCCTATGCAGAGTCACGCCCACACCTCACCACCCTATGCTATGCAGGGGTCACACCCACCTCACCACCACATGCAGGGTCACAGCTCCTCCTCTCCGTCTACATCCCCAACATTGTACCACCCTTCACCTCTCACCCCGCAATGCACGCTGCCCGACCACCACCCCGCCACCCACTCTTCCGCCCATGGCCTCTCACACTGCCACCCATCTCTCACCTAGTGGTGAGGCAGAGAATGTAACAATAACGGAAGAAACACATGTGCATAGGAGAGAGAGCCAGGAGTGATTACCTGAGATCGGTGTTAAGACATCTTACTACATGAATGATCGACAGAGAGGATTGAGTCCTGTGTCTCACTGTTTGCTGACGTAAGAATTAATGAGAAAAATAAGAACGGGAGACGACAGTGATGAACTCAGAGAAAAATCGACAGACTGAAGCTGTGATCACACAAGTGACTAGATCAGCAAGCAAGTGCAAGGTCATACGTTTTGGAGGCAGACCAGGCTGAAGTACAGCATAGGTCCAAAGACGGACTGAAAGTATCCAGGAGTGAAAAGGACCTGACGGTGAATATAACACCAAGCATATCTCCAAGTACTCATAACCGCATTCATTGTGTGGCATCGATATTTGCAAAACCATAAATCAATTAAAACTTTCAAAGCCTTGTTAGAGAAAGCCTTATTTCGATCGAAGAAGCAGGAAATCTTTAACCCTGGTTTATCCTCTTATAGGAAGGTTTATATTGTTCTTGCGGTGTGACAGGTGAGACTTTGTCAGTTTATTTTTAAAATGGTGTCGAGTCTTTCCGTGAAATATCTTGAGTGTTATGGTTAGTCTCATCTGAGAGTCGTATCCTTGAAGCTGCGTAAGTTCAAACTTGTCGTATATGCTGTATGTAGTATAATGACTGGATAATGTTTCTCATAGGCTTCAAACTTTTAGCGCTGGTGTGTCTCACAGGAGGCCCAAGCGGAAGGCAGACACGTATACAGGCAGAAGGTAGGCAGCCAAGAAGGCAGGCAGAGGCAGGCGGGACAGCCAAGAGAAGGCAGGCAGAGAGGCAGGCAGTCAGGTAAATTATGCAGGGGCAGGCAGTCAGTCAGTCAGGAGGCAGGCAGTGAGAGGCAGACAGTGAGGAGGCAGACAGTGGGGAGGCAGGCAGTCAGGAGGCAGGCAGTCAGGAGGCAGGCAGTCAGGAGGCAGGCGGAGTCAGGGAGGCGGGCGGTGAGGGGCCGGTAGTCAGGAGGCAGGCAGTGAGGAGGCAGGTAGTCAGGGAGGCGAGGCAGTGAGGAGGCAGGCAGGCGGTCAGGAGGCAGGCAGTCAGGGAGGCAGGCAGTCAGGGAGGCAGACAGTGAGCAGGCAGGCAGTCAGGGAGGCAGGCAGTGAGGCAGGTAGTCAGGAGGCAGGCAGTGAGGCCGGAGACGGAGGCAGTCAGGGAGGCGGGCAGTGAGGCGGGTAGTCAGGAGGCAGGCAGTGAGGGAGGCAGGTAGTCAGGGGAGGCAGGCAGTGAGGGGGAGGCAGACGGTGGGGGAGGCAGACAGAGAGGGAGGCAGACGGTGAGGGGGACGGGCAGTGAGGGAGGCAGACAGTGAGGGAGACGGGCAGTGAGTGGGCAGTGAGGAGGCAGGCAGTGAGGAGGCAGAAGCAGTGAGGGGGAGGCAGACAGTGAGGCAGACAGTGAGGAGGCAGGCAGCGAGGGAGGCAGACAGTGAGGGAGGCAGACAGTGAGGAGGCAGACAGTGAGGGAGGCAGACAGTGAGGAGGCAGACAGAGGGAGGCAGACGGGAGGGAGGCAGACAGAGGGGGGAGGCGGGAGGAGGGGGGGGGGCAGTGAGGGAGGCAGACAGTGAGGAGGCAGACAGTGAGAGGTAGACGGGGAAAGGAGGCAGGCAGTGAGGAGGCAAGCAGTGAGGAGGCAGACAGTGGGGGGAGGCAACAGTGAGGGAGGCGGGGGCGAGGAGGCAGACAGTGAGGAGGCAGACAGGGGGAGGCAGACAGTGAGGGGGGGGGGAGGAGGCAGACAGTGAGGGAGGCAGACAGTGAGAGGCAGACAGTGAGGAGGACAGTAGGGAGAGCCGGGAGGAGGCAGACAGTGAGGGAGGCAGACAGTAAAGGGAGGCAGACAGTGGAGGCAGGCGGAGGGGGGGCAGACAAGTCATGAACATTTTCAACCCAAAGAAAGGGGCGTTTGAGGTCACGTGATAAATCTATTTATATTTTTTTGTGTGTGTTAGGTTAGGTACCATCTGTGTGTGTGTGTGTGTGTGTGTGTACTCATTTAAATTGGTTTGGGGGGGTCGATTCAGGCTCTGGCCCGCCTCTTCACTGGTCTCTACTAGGTCACTCTTCCTGCTCCATGACTTTATCATAACTGTGTGTGCGTGTTTACCTATATGTGGATTTTGTAGGGTCAAGTCTTGCTCCTGGCCCACCTCTTCTGAAAAGAGGCAGGGCTCGCATATCTATCATACCATCGTTAAAGCTGTTTGATCTGCCTCTACCACTTTCTGTCTCGTGTTTCATTTCTGATCACTCTGAAGCTAAAGAAATATTTCTGAAATAAAAATTTTTCCCCAGTTGTGCCCCGTGTACCTGTTTCCCGCCTGTCGAACAGTCTTTTTT
The DNA here is from genome assembly GCA_009830355.1 of Cherax destructor. Lineage (NCBI taxonomy): Eukaryota > Metazoa > Arthropoda > Malacostraca > Decapoda > Parastacidae > Cherax > Cherax destructor. Next base: position 23,628 of record WNWK01000833.1, read on the forward strand.
GTCCACCCTTTCTTTCCTCTTAGTATTTTGTGGTGTTTTTCATGTGGTCCTGGTCTTTCTGCTCTCTAGTGCCATCAGGTTTAGCTCCTCTAGTATCTTCTCATAAGTCACAGACCCCAGCTCTGGACTAGTCTCATTGCAAATCTCGGCATTTTCAAATTTTTATAACAGGTATTTCCCAAGATGTTCTGACATCTGGCTTTATGGGTAGTCGAGGACTTCTTGTTGAGTTTCCTAAGGTTTACCTTAGATTTGATTAACACGTGTGCTGCAGAGGTTGATGTTCACTACAGGCGAAAACTCGGTACTGTGCTCACCCCAAGATCTTTTTTTTAAAGGGTGAGGTTTGCAGCATTTGTCCCATGAGCTTGTTGTTTCTTTGCCTTCCTCGATTTCATAACTGCATTGCGGGGGATTAAATTCTAATAGCCACTTGTCAGACCAATCCTGTCCAGTCCATCTGTAGTTTTCCTCATCTGCCATCAGGGAGACCACTGATTCTATTTCTTCCATCGTCTTTCATGTCAAAACACATAATACCAGTCCCAGTACTGAGTGTTGTGGAACCCCACTCATCATACTTGCCCATTCTGATACCTCTTCCCGGACAATCACTCATTGTTTCCTTTCTTCTCAGTATTCCTTGAACCATTATGGTTTTTTTCCTCTGTTACCCCCTGCCTGCTCCTCTAGCTTTTATCTCAGTCTCTTGTTTGGTGTTGTATCAAAAGTTTCTTACAGTTTAAAATTGTGCAGTTCCCAAACCCAAATATCTCTCTTCCCCCCACTTGTGTCCTTGTCAGAGGACTCTAGCAGGTTTTTAAGACGTCCTTTTTTATCTTTAAAATTATGCTGGTTGTTGTTTGTCAACCCGCACCTTCCCAAAATTCCCCATTCTTATGATAATTTTCTCCATAACCTTCCCCACTGTGAATTAGTGACTCTGGCCTGTAGTTTAATACTGTCCGTTTATCCCCTTTCTGAAATACTGGGACTACATCTGCTTTTTTTACACCTTTAACGGGTTTTTTTATGTCAACTAACTTGTAAGATTGTGGCTGGGATTCCACACAGTACTTCTGCTCCACTCTCAGAACCCACGAAAGATATGATCTGGTGCCGTTCAGTTTGAGGTGTCTGTTCACTCAGTAGTTTCTTCACCTCTTCTGTTGTGTGTATTGTGTTCAGTACCCGATGCACTGTTATTCTTTGACTTTTAATGTCCCTATTGCTTAAGAAAATCTGTTTAATTCGTTTGCTCGGCTCTTTGCAGACTTCCCGGTCATTTCTTGTGAAACTCTCTCTTACTTCCCCCTTCTTTCCTGCTCTCTTACTCTTGTTCTCCTTTTGATTTAACTGTATAAATAACTTTTTTAAAAATAATAATAAAAATACTATCTTTATTTACCCCACAAGTACATATACAAGGTAAACAGTCCTAGCTGACATTAATGACATCTACTATATGAAAGCCCTTTTATGCTGGGGCATTTCGGGGAAATTAGGTCAATTTTGTCCCAGGATGCGACCCCCCAGTCGACTAACACCCCGGGGACCCATTTTACTGCTGGATGAACATAGACAACCGGTGTAAAAACACCCAATGTTTCTATACTGGGGGAATCGAACCAGGACCCTCGCCATGGAGGCTTTAACCCCAGGCAACGGGGCACCGTGGTTTTTAGATTTTGCTTTAGATGCCCCTATCATTCTGGGGACTGGCACCCAGCCTCACTTCCTGCTTTCCTACATTCTATATTTTGTTTTTCCACGCTCTTGCACTTTTGCCTTAATGAACCTCTGGTAAACCAGGTTCCTGTTCCCCATTGCTTTTTTGCTCCTGAATATAAATTTCTCCTCTGCCCCCTCCGCCCCCTATCATTCCCCCACCCTACCGCTTCCTCCTCCCTTCGGCGTTTTCCACCCCTTCCTTTCATTTTTTTTCTTTCCTTCTGATTGTCTTTCCCACTGCACTACATTCAAGAATTCCCTTATATCCTCCTTTGAAGTAAGCTTTCTTCCTTCCTGTTTGTGTGTGTGTTTTAATTACATATTTGTACTCACCTTTTTGGGTTGCAGGAGCGAGCCAGCTCCGGCCCCCTTCTGATCGATATAGGTCCACTCTCTTCCTGCTCCATGAGCTTTCGTATCTCTTCCTAAAGCTATATTGAATTCTGCATCCACTACATCAATTTCCAGATTGTTCCACTTCCTGACAACTTTATGGCTGAAAAATACTTCCTAATATCCCTGTGACTCATCTGATCTTGAACTTCCAGTTGTGACCCTTTGTTGCTGTGTCCCATCTCTGAAACATCCTGTCCCTATCCTCCTTTGAATTCCTCTCAGTATTTTTATGTCTTTATCATGTTCCCCATCTTCCTGTCCCCAGTGTCGTCAGATGTATTTCCCTTAACCTCTCCTCTAGAACATCCACTTAGCTCTGAGACTAGTCTTGCTGCCAACCTTTGCACTTTCTCTAATTTCTTGACGTGCTTGACCAGGTGTGGGTTCCATACTGGTGCTTCCCAATATGGGGTTGACGGACACGGTGTACAGGGTCTTGAACGATTCCTTACTAAGATGTCGAAAACCTATTCTTAGGTTTGCTAGGCGCCCATATGCTGCAACAGTTATTTGGTTTGATGTGCGCCTCAGGAGATGTGCTCGGAATACTCACCCCAAGATCCTTTTCCTTGAGTAGGTTTGCAGTCTTTCTTTTTCCCCCAACGTATACTGAGTTGGGCCTTCTTTGACCTTCCCCAATCTTCATAATTTTGCACTTGGTGAGGGTTAAACTCCAGGAGCCAGTTGTTGGACCAGACTTGGGCCTGTCCAGATAACTTTCTAGTCCTATCGATCGTAATCAACTTGGATTCTCCGCATTAGTTTCACGTCGTCTACAAACAGAGACACCTCTGAATCTATCCCTTCTGTCGTGCATTCACATATACAGAAACAGCACCGGTCCTGCGCCTTGTGGAACCCCCTTGTCACATGTGTGTGTGTGTGTGTGTGTGTGTGATGTACTACCATTTGTGGTTGCAGGGGTCGCCTCTTCACTGATCGCTACTAGGTCCCCTCTCCCCTGCTCCATGAGCTTTATCAACCCTCGTCTTAAAGCTATGTATGGTTCCTGCTTGTGTGTGTGTGCTGAACCTGACCATCTTGGAGGAGAGAACTAGAGGAGACATGATTACGATATGTAAATTTGGAAGGTGAATTAATGAAGAAGCCAGGAATTTTTTTTAAATAAAATGGCAGAAAGATGAAAGAAATTGGATGAAGAACTTGGAGGAAACTAATACAATTAACAGTTTCCAGACAAGGACAACCCACAGAACTCACTCCCCGCAGACAACTGGGGAGTTCACACCTTACACCCGTCCCTTCTTTATTCAAGGGGGTTTCCCCCTTTCCTTGGATCAAACTTGATTACCTCCCATTCCCCATGAGTTTAGCGCTCTCCTTATGACCATTAGAACTTAGTAGCAATAAACACACAGCTGACAACAGTAATTAAATTCTTATTTTCTCCACCAGGTACTGCAGAGGGGTGTACCTGAGCCAGGTAACAGGTACCAGCGGTGCACCTGAGCCAGATGACAGGTAACAGCGGTGCACCTGGCCAGATGACAGGTACCAGCGGTGCACCTAACCAGGTGACAGGTACCAGCGGTGCACCTGAACAAGGGACAGGTACCAGCGGTGCACCTGAACCAGGTGACAGGTACCAGCGGTGCACCTGAACCAGGTGACAGGTACCAGTGGTGCCCGAACCAGGTGACGGTACCAGCGGTGCCTTCCTCTCTCTGTAGACACAATACGTTAATGATCGACTACCGACAATTTAATATATAAAACTACATACATCACCTGGTTACCTTTATTGTGAGAACGTTTCGCCCACCACTGGTTTACAATAAAGATATTCAGGTGTTCCACATGTTCTCATTTATCATGATAACATGAATGAAGGGGAATGAAGAGGCTAGGACACGTGGACACCACATGTATCACTCTTCTCACTACCAATCATTTTTTTATATATATTATATATATTATGTAATAAAATATACCTATTGGTAAAAAAAAAAAAGATGGGGTGGTAGGAAGGGAATATTCAAATGGCATCAGGAAGAAATCCAAATATTCTTCCTTGAAGCCTTTTTATCCACTTCCCCCGGGCTTGGATCCCACAATTTGTACCAGAGGTGGACCCCATCCTATATATATATATATATATATATATATATATATATACAGGGGGGCCCTCCACATGGCGAAGGTTAGGGGATTAAGAACCTCGCAAATCTTGAAAATTCGCGAATGTTTGCGCAAATATATAAGGAAATATAATAATACTCATCACTTGCCAACTTCATACAAAGTCTTTTCCCCTTGCACAATCGCATTGCTGTCTATGAGATTTCCTTTTCTATTTTGGTCTGAAATCCACAAAATAATGCTGATTCCATCTTAGCAGGCACTGTTTCTTACTTGGCACTTGCTTGGCTGAGGAGGAGAGTAGATGCTTGTGCCGCCCTTATCTTCGCCTCATTTTTTCTTGATAGAGCGCCTGTGCTTTCGTTTACATTAAATAATTTTCCAATGGCAGAATTGTCAAATAACCTGCGGCTGGGCGGCTGGACATTGGCGAATGTTCAAGCTCCGGAAAGTGGAACTGGAAAGTGGAGGCACCACCTTATGAACTCCTTTATGTGGTTGCAGGGTCGATTCATAGCTCCTGGCCCCGCCTCTTCATTGGTCGATACAATTCACTCTCTCCCTCCTCCATAAGCTTTATCTCCTCTTCTTAAAGCTATGTATGGAACTTGCTTCCACTCTTCTCTCTCCAGATTATTCCACTTCATGATAACTCTAAGGCTAAAGAAATACTTCCTAACATCCCTATGACTCATTTGGGTTTTCAGCTTCCAATTGTGGCCCCTTGTTCCTGTATCCCATCTCTGAAACATTCGGCCCTGTCCACCTTGTCAATTCCTCTCAGTATTTTATACGTTGTTATCATGTCCTCCTGTCCCTCCTATCCTCTAGTGTCATCAGGTTGAGTTCCCAACCTCTCTTCATAAGACATACTTCTCAGTTCCGGGACTAAACGTGTTGCAAATTTTTGCACTTTCTCCAATTTCTTGACGTGTTTGACTAGGTGAGGATTCCATACTGGTGCCATCCCAGTATGGCCTGACGTACACGGTGTACAATGTCGGAATGACTTTTACTCAGATGTCTAAACGTAATTTGGTTTCAACGCCCTATGCTGCAGCATTATTTGATTGATGTATGCTTCGGAGACATGTTCGTTATAATGCTTACCCAAGACCTTTTCTTTAAGTGATGTTTGGCCTTTGATTCCCTAACCTGATGTCGTCTGCGGTCTTCTGTGTCCTTCCCCAACTTCATGACCTTACACTTACCGGGAAACTCCAGGAGCCATTTGTTTGACCAGACTTGTAGTCTGTCCAGATCCCCTTTAATCTTAATTGATCCTGTCCTTGCTTCATCAGTTTCAATCATCAGCGAACAGTGACACTTTGAATCTATTCCTTCCATCATGTCATTCACATATAAAGAAACAACCGGACCTAGGACTGACCCTTGGGAACCCCACTGACACATGGTCCACTCTGAGACTTCATCACGTACTAACACTCGTTGTTTCCTTCCTGTTAGGTATTCCGATCCATTGCGTACTTTCCCTCTTATTCCTGCCTGCTCCTCTAATTTTTGCACCAGTCTCTTTGTGGTACTGTGTCAAAAGCCTTCTTACAGTCCAAAAAGATGCAATCTACCCATCCCTCTCTCCTGTCTTCTTGTTACCTTATCGTAGAACTCAAGTAAATTTGTGACAGGATTTCCCATCTCTGAAGCCGTGCTGATTGTCTGTAGAACCCAATCATTTCAATATGTTCCATCACTCTTCTCCTGATGACTTTTCCATTACTTTGCATACTATAAAGTCAGAGACACTGGTCGATAGTTTAACGCTTCCTGTCTGTCTCCTTTCTTAAAAATTGGTACTACATTTGATGTCTTCCACGCCTGGGGAATTGTCCGTTTCGATAGATTTTGAAGATTGTTGCTAGCGGCACACAGTGCCTCTCTCCTTCTTCAGTATCCAAGGAGATATGTTATCTGGGTCCACCGCCTTTGGGTATCTAGTTCACCTAGCAGTTTCATCACCTTCCTTGGTTATTGTATTGTGTCCAGCATCTGCTGGTACACCCTACCTAAACGATTTGCTGGAAGCATCCCTGTCTCTACCGTAAATATTCTTAAATCTTGTGTTTAGTTCATCACATACTTCCTGGTCATTCTTTGTCGCTCCTCCTTCTTTCCTCAGCCTGATTACCTGGTCCTTGACTGTTGTTTTTCTCCTAATATGACTGTATAACAACTTTGGTTCAGATTTGGCTTTTGATGCTATGTCGTTCTTTTATTGGTCTGGGCCCTTCCTTATCCCAGCATATTATTTCTGGTTCTTCTGCTCAACTCCTTGTTTTTTGGTCCTTTGCCTTCATACCTTTCCATGCTCTGCACACTTGGCTTTGGCTTTTCACCTCCAGTTAAACCATGGGCTCACTTGGTCTTACTATTTTTTCTGTTACCCTTTGGTATGAACTTCTCCTCTGCCTCCCTGCACTTAGTGGTCACTAGTTTCATCATTTCATTTACTGTCTTTCCTCTAGTTCTCTTTCCCCTGCACTTCATGCCCCTGAAGTGTTGATTGCTCCAACAATAGTTGGGCTTGAAAAGATAATGAGTCTGAGGATTTGGGAAGTGGGAGAGTTCGGCTTCTCTCGTTGTTCTCGCCCTGCTTTATTATCCATTTGTAACTCTACAAGGTATTCAAAACTCAGGACATCATGTATATGTTTGTGTGTGTGTGTGTGTGTAGATGGGTTTAAAGGGAACACCAGGGTGTTTGGAAGAAGTGTGGGATTGAAAATGGCGAATCTCATAAAAAATGGAGTTGCCCCGTTGTTTTTGCCGACGACTCGGTGCTTTGGGGAAATTTGAAAAGTTGTAAAGGTTGATGAATATGGAAAAAGCTGTAAAAGAAGCAAATTAAAAGGAACATAAGACAGAGCAATGATGAAGGTAATTAAAAATCTAGGCACTGAAAGATCGGATATCAGATTGCGGGAGGGAGGTTATGAAAAAAAAAATATTTAGAAATCTGGGAGTGGACTTGGCGCAGACACGTCTGTGAAAGATGATTGGAAACGCGGGGACTGTTGGGGGAGACAAAGAACTTAATTCATGGAGGCAAAAAAACAACAATTTACAACACTTACAACATTTAAATACTTACAACATGGAAGAAACATTCTGTATTTACTTTTAAGCCAGTATAGTGTGTGTAAGAAAGTGTAGTGTGATGGAGGGGAGGGGAGGAGTAATGTTCTGAGTACAACATACTTGTATGTGGTGTCCACCTCGTTGTATGTGGTGTCCACCTCAAGTTGTATGTGGTGTCCACTCAAGTTGTATTGGTGTCCATCACATAAAATCGACATTCTGTTCAAGTCTTAGCAGCGTAGGGACCCACATTTGATGCTTTCACTGACGGCGTCAGGAATACACTGTGACTTTGTGTACCAGTGTTTGTAACATTGTGCTGTCCTGGGTCAGAGGGAGAGACCAGTCACGACACCGTCAGACGATTAACGAGGTGGTCGTCTCCAAGTAGTGGTCGTAAGGACGCTGGGACGTTCCTCGGTTTCTTCCATGTGTGATAAACGAATTACACAAAGACTTGACGCTGTTACTGCTACAAGTAATGATTGTTGCCTTACTACCTTTTATTATTATTATTATTATTATTATTATTATTATTATTATTATTATTATTTTGTTGTTGTTGTTGTTGTTGTTGTTGTTGTTATTATTATTATTATTATTATTGTTTTGTTATTATTATTATAATTATTATTACATACTAACCTCTACAACCTACCGTCATCACAACCCCCCATTCCCCACCAATTTTGTTTAATAATATTACCACCACAACTTCCCTCACCATTAAAATCGTCCCTTCCATTGCAACTCTCTCCCCCCTCTACAACCACTTCCACAACTACCCCACCACTTCCATCACCAAACAACCAGACCCACAACCACCCTCCACCACTACCACCACCCCCTCCACCACTACAACCACCTCCACCACTACAACCACCCCCACCACTACAACCACCCCACCACTACAACCACCCTCCACCACTACAACCACCCTCCACCACTACAACCACCCTCCACCACTACAACCACCCCCACCACTACAACCACCCCACCACTACAACCACCCCACCACTACAACTACCCCACCACTACAACCACCCCCACCACTACAACCACCCCACCACTACAACCACCCCCACCACTACAACCACCCCACCACTACAAACACCCCACCACTACAACTACCCCACCACTACAACCACCCCCACCACAACAACCACCCCACCACGACAACCACCCCACCACTACAACTACCCCACCACTACAACCCCCCCCACCACTACAACCACCCCCACCACTACAACCACCCCACCACTACAACCACCCCACCACTACAACTACCCCACCACTACAACCACCCCACCACTCACAACCACCCCACCACTACAACCACCCCCACCACTACAACCACCCCCACCACTACAACCACCCCCACCACTACCACAAGTTAGTTTAATGTCTTTATTATGCACCCCATACCCATCCTGCTGAGTGTACTTGCAGTGATCGTACTGCGGGTCGAACTGGAGGAGGAGGGGAAGACCTGACCTTGTGATGTTGTGACTGATAGCCTGGGAGGAAGGAGGGAGGGAGGGGAAGAGATTGAGTTAATGGTGAGGGAGGTGGGTGATCGAGGTCCTTCTTGTTATGAACATAGTAGTCACCTGTTACCTCACCTCCTCCTCCTGGGGACGGCAGAAAGTGTTGGTGACGTAGAACAAGGTAAACAATCGTAATTCCCTCGATCAAGATTGGCAGGACACTCGCACACCTGACACCCGCACACCTGACACCCGCACACCTGATACCCGCACACCTGACACCCGCACACCTGACACCCGCACACCTGACATCCGCACACCTGACACCCGCACACCTGACACCCGCATTCCTGACACCCACACACCTGACACCCACACACCTGACGCCCGCACACCTGACACCCGCACACCTGACACCCGCACACATGACCCACACACCTGACACCCGCACATCTGACACCCTCACATCTGACACTCGCACACCTAACACCCGCACACTTGACACCCGCACATCTGACACCCACACACCTGACACCCACACACCTGGCACCCGCACATCTGACACCCACAACCTGACACCCACACACCTGACACCCACACACCTGGCACCTTGATAAAGTAGGCAGGTGAGAGGAGGGGTTAAGGTGGTGGGATGCTGAGGTTATTTATACCTGTGATTGGTTTCGAGAGTTCTTGTTCACTTGGCAGACCGACCTTGATATCAGTTTTGTCTGTTGACCACCTGGTCAACCAGGTTGTTTGCTCCAGCAGTTCGTAGGTCCACACATCCATCACAACCCGACTTATCCGGCACTTGTAGCAGGAAGATGTCTTTTACATCCATCATGTTGGCTGACCACGTGCCTCTGTTTACGTCCATCAGCTGTTGGCTGACCACGTGCCTCTGTTTACGTCCATCAGCTGTTGGCTGACCACGTGCCTCTGTTTACGTCCATCGCTGTTGGCTGACCACGTGCCTCTGTTTACATCCATCAGCTGTTGTGTCGTGTGGGTCTTGGGAGAGATATATAGGAGGTCAAAGATACTCCTTGTTGGATGGTTACGGTATATTTACAGTGAGTCAAGGAGAGTCCAGCACACCTTCTGTCTCGATGTAGGTCTAAGTTCGTGAGCAGTCTGCCTATGATAGGCTGTGCACATGCGCTGAGCCTCTGACGTCAGCGGGTACCGTGACGTCACACGCAAAGGGACCAGCTGTATAAAGATATACTAAACAAGTGTATCTATGATACTGACACGACAGCTCGGCCATGTTATCGTATGACGTCTCGGCATACTATACAACCTCTATAGGCTGAACAGACAGGTGGTACTGGGTGAATCTATACAATAGCAAACACATTATAACTTTGAACTGATCAAGATTAATCTTACTCTCGCACTTCTTGCGTTAATGGTACATAAGAGAAATTTAATGGATCTAGATATAATGGATTATATATAAAACAATTGCAAATTTGATCGATCAATCTATCAGCTGTTAGCTGACCACGTGCCTCTGTTTACATCCATCAGCTGTTGGGTGACCACGTGCCTCTGTTTACATCCATCAGCTGTTGGCTGACCACGTGCTTTTGTTTACATCCATCAGCTGTTGCGACCACGTGCCTCTGTTTACGTCCATCAGCTGTTGGCTGACCACGTGCCTATGTTTACATCCATCAGCTGTTGGGTGACCACGTGCCTCTGTTTACATCCATCAGCTGTTGGCTGACCACGTGCCTTTGTTTACTTCCATCAGCGTGTTTGTTCTCGTCCATCAAGTGTTCATTGCTCGAGTTGAAACACATTTGCTGCAAAGACGATTTATGTCTCTATATGAGCGTGTGTATATGCATTAATGAATGCAATTTATGTATGTTTATACTTATGTATATATGTGTGCTTATGCATGTATGGTTTACACACAAACGTGTGCAGTTAGAATAACATAAGAACATAAGAAAGGAGGAACACTGCAGCAGGCCTGTTGGCCCATACTAGGCAGGTCCTTCACAATCCATCCCACTAACATAATATTTGCTCAACCCAATTTTCAAAGCTACCCAAGAAATAAGCTTGACAATTCTACTCACTCATGCTGAGTCCCACTCAAATCCAACCCTCTCACTCATGAATTTATCCAACCTAAATTTGAAACTACCCAAGGTCCTAGCTTCAATAACCCTACTAGGCAGACTGTTCCACTCATCAACTACCCTATTTCCAAACCAATACTTTCCTATATCCTTTCTAAATCTAAACTTATCTAACTTGAATCCATTATTGCGGGTTCTCTTTTGGGAGAGATATCCTCAAGACCTTATTTATATCCCCTTTTTAAATACCCATTTTCCACTTGTATACCTCGATCATGTCTCCCTCATTCTACGTCTTACAAGTGAATGTAATTTTAGGGTCTTCAATCTTTCTTCGTAAGGAAGATTTCTAATGCTATGTATTAATTTAGTCATTCTACGCTGAATGTTTTCTAACGAATTTATGTCCATTCTGTAATATGGAGACCAGAACTGAGCTGCGTAATCTAGGTGAGGCCTTACTAATGATGTATAAAGCTGTAATATAACCTCTGACTTCGTTGCTAACACTTGATATAAATCCCAGTAATCTATTTGCCTTATTACGTACGCTTAGGCATTGCTGTCTTGGTTAAGGTTGCTGCTTACCATCACCCCCAAGTCCTTCTGCAATCTGTATGGCTAAGTTCTACGTTATTTAACTTATACGTGCTTGGGTTATGGACACTCCGAGCTTCAGAACTTTGCATTTATCTACATTGAACTGCATCTGCCACATTTCTGACCACGAATTAAGTTTGTCTAAATCTTCCTGAAGTTCTATGACATCTATGTTTGAATCAATTATCCACCTATCTTCGTGTCGTCGGCGAATTTGCTCATATCACTGTAATTCCTCATCAAGGTCATTGATATATATTATAAATAACAATGGGCCTAAGACTGATCCCTGTGGAACACCACTTGTTACAAGTCCCCATTCGGATTTAACCCCATTTATGCACACTCTCTGCTTCCTATTGGTGAGCCATGACTCGATCCATGACAGCACTTTTCCCCCAATGCCATGAGCTGCCACTTTCTTTAACAGTCTCTTGTGCGGTACTCTATCAAAAGCCTTACTAAAGTCTAAATAAACAATATCGAATTCTTTATCGTGATCAACAGCCTCAAAAGCTTTACTGAAGAAGGTTAATAAATTAGATAGGCAGGAACGGCCCCTCGTGAATCCATGCTGGGTATCATTAATCAAATTAACAGAAAAGATCTCTCCAAATATCTTACACTAGGTAGTTTGTGTACGCTGTGTGTTGATTGCTAATGTGTGTGTCTATATATGTTTTTTTCTCTCTCGTATACAAGAGCGAATCTCAGCGTCTCTCACCTGTTCCGTTACGCTCCTCATTCAGGTGTTTCTCTGCCTCTATGATGCACCTCAGCTGATCATATTTAAGTTCTCACAACCTCTGCGTAGTAGATTCCTTGGCCTTGGTAGAGCCAGGGAAGACATGTTAACAACGTAGACGATACACTTACTGGAAAAGAGGTCGATAAGTAGGAGAGCTGGAAATGACTTGGCAAGGATAAGAAGAGAAACAGTAATACAGTTAGTAAACAGAGACTAAAAGAATATAATATGTTGTATAAAGATATAATACAGAAAATAAGAATAAGGAACCAAGTAATAAGACTCAATAGGGAAGGAGGTGAAGTAACAAAGAATGACAATCATTCGAAGTCTTTGCAACATAATCAGGGGACATGTCAAGAGGGAAAGAAAGAAACGAGAAGCAAGGATCCGATGAAATTACAGTAACAAACGAGGGAGTGAGAGAGCACCTAAGGAATCTAAAAACAAAGAAAGCAGTAGCACTAAGACAGTCTATCACCTTGGATAGTAAGAGAAGAAACAGAAAAACTGTGTAACACTTTAACAGAAATATACACTAATGGAATCACGTCATCTGCCAGACACTTGGAAATCTGAAAATATGATCCCAGCAATAAAAATAAAAAAGAGAATAGTTGAAGCACCTTGAAGGAGACTGGTGCATAATAGATAACCAACATGGCATCAGTGATGGCAAATCTTGTCTCACGACTCTCTTAGTTTTATGTCAGTGACGGAAATATAACAAGAGGGAGGAAGTTGGGCTGACTGTATCTGTCTCGACTGTAAGAAAACAGTTGACATAGCACCACGCAGGAGGTTTCTGTGCAGATTGTAAGAGCAGACGAGGATTGCTGGGGAGATATCCAGTTGGATACTGGAACGTTTGATGAATAGAAAGAAAAGGTTATTATAAAAGGTGTTGGGGGGACACTGGAAACAAGTGGAGTCTCACGAGGATAAACTGTTGGACCCCCTTTGTATGTCTATATATAGATGATGAAATTAATGAGGAAGATAACGTCAGGAGAGACCAGGAAGGCTCACCAAGAAGACTTGGACAACGTGCAGGGAGAAACATCTGGGAGTATGCACTGCACCGAGCATATTACCATAAGTACATATTAGCAGCATATACAAAATTAACTAACCTAAGACATTTTTTCCCGGGAACCTGAACAAAGATTAGTTTGGGACATTAAACACACAATACATTACATTAAGTCCATCTTGGAGTATTAGGCACCAGTATGGAAGGCTCACCCGATCAACTACCTTCTGTTGCACCTTCTATTAACACAGATACCTACTACTACGCACAGTTTAATTGTAACTGACTCTTTCCTCATTACTTGCTCTAAATAGCCTGAGACCTTAATGTTACATGCTTGTGTATGAAGCAAGGCACACATATGCACAAATTATTAAGAGAGGGATTACATTTAAGCTTTTGTGATCTGCTCCACATTGGTCCCCACGAACATGACAAGGAAGATGAGTTAGCTAAACAAACATTAAATAAAGAGAATATAGAGTATAAAATTTTGGGTTTTCTAAACGAAGCCTATGGAGCATTGTTAGAAAGGAACTAGCAAACGAGCTTGAAGAAAGTAGAACATTACAGATAGGAACTAGCAGATCCATTATCCACCATAATGAAATGTGTCAAGTTCAACATATGGTCAGTAGCTTGTAAGATATTGGTACTGCTAGACTAAGGCTAGGCTGTAAGTATCTGACAGTACTGTTGGTACTGCTAGACTAAGGCTAGGCTGTAAGTATCTGACAGTACTGTTGTTACTGCTAGACTAAGGCTAGTCTATAAGATCTGACAGTACTGTTGGTACTGCTAGACTAAGGCTAGGCTATAAGTATCTGACAGTACTGTTGGTACTGCTAGACTAAGGCTAGTCTATAGTTCGACAGTACTGTTGTTACTGCTAGACTAAGGCTAGGCTATAAGTATCTGACAGTACTGTTGTTACTGCTAGACTAAGGCTAGGCTGTAAGTATCTGACAGTACTGTTGTTACTGCTAGCTAGACTACGGCTAGGCTATAAGTATCTGACAGTACTGTTGTTACTGCTAGACTACGGCTAGGCTGTATCTCTGACAGTACGATTTGTATGAAGATGTTTGTGACATAAAATGCAAAGTATGTGGACAGAGACAGGGCCAAACACTGACACATTTTGTCTTAAAGTGTCCAAACATCTAACCTTCCAGAGACACCGCCATGCAGACTACAGGATATGGCGTATCTTCTCATTGTTAATGATAATGTATCTGAAATCTTGAAGTTGCATCCAGTTGTATAAAGATTTCAACCAAGTTATGACCAATGTTTTTTTTTTTTTAAGGGGTAATAAGATATTTTTTGAGATTATATTTCTTACTGTACTGTCTACAACAACTAAATGAAGTGGCTGTAAAATTACGAAATGACTTGTATTTCTTTCTAGTGGTGTAACAGCGCTCAGTGGTGTCTGATAAAGACCCATTGTGACCTCTGTAATCACTTTTTTTTGCGCTTCCGCTCACAGTATGACCTGCGGGTATACAATAAAGTAACCACTTAGGCGACACAACTACTACTAACTACCTACTACTGTCACTACTTTCTACTGCAATTTGCAAACACTTCAACTTCCAATTACTGCAACTACCAACTACTACAACTACCTACTACTACAACTACCTACTACTACAACTACCTACTACTACAACTACCTACTACTACAACTACCTACTACTACAACTACCAACTACTACAACTACCTACTACTACAACTACCTACTACTACAACTACCTACTACTACAACTACCTACTACTACAACCACCTACTACTACAACCACCTACTACTACAACTACCTACTACTACAACCACCTACTACTACAACTACCTACTACTACAACTACCTACTACTACAACTACCTACTACTACAACTACCTACTACTACAACCACCAACTACTACAACTACCTACTACTACAACACCTACTACTACAGCTACCTACTACTACAACCACCTACTACTACAACTACCTACTACTACAACTACCAACTACTACAACACCTACTACACAACCACCTACTACTACAACTACCTACTACTACAACTACCTACTACTACAACTACCTACTACTACAACTACCTACTACTACAACTACCTACTACTACAACTACCTACTACTACAACTACCTACTACTACAACTACCTACTACTACAACTACCTACTACTACAACCACCTACTACTACAACTACCTACTACTACAACCACCTACTACTACAACTACCTACTACTACAACTACCTACTACTACAACTACCTACTACTACAACTACCTACTACTACAACTACCTACTACTACAACCTACCTACTACTACAACTACCTACTACTACAACTACCTACTACTACAACTACCTACCTACTACAACTACCTACTACTAACACCACTACTACAACTACCTACTAATACAACTACCTACTACTACAACACCTACTACTACAACTACCTACTACTACAACTACCTACTACTACAACTACCTACTACTACAACTACCTACTACTACAACTACCTACTACTACAACTACCAACTACTACAACTACCTACTACTACAACTACCTACTACTACAACTACCTACTACTACAACTACCTACTACTACAACTACCTACTACTACAACTACCTACTACTACAACTACCTACTACTACAACTACCTACTACTACAACTACCTACTACTACAACTACCTACTACTACAACTACCTACTACTACAACTACCTACTACTACAACTACCTACTACTACAACTACCTACTACTACAACTACCTACTACTACAACTACCTACTACTACAACTACCTACTACTACAACTACCAACTACTACAACTACCTACTACTACAACTACCTACTACTACAACTACCTACTACTACAACTACCTACTACTACAACTACCTACTACTACAACTACCAACTACTACAACTACCTACTACTACAACTACCTACTACTACAACTACCTACTACTACAACTACCTACTACTACAACTACCTACTACTACAACTCACCTACTACTACAACTACCACTACTACAACTACCTACTACTACAACTACCTACTACTACAGCTACCTACTACTACAACTACCTACTACTACAACTACCAACTACTACAACTACCTACTACTACAACTACCTACTACTACAACTACCTACTACTACAACTACCTACTACTACAACTACCTACTACTACAACTACCTACTACTACAACTACCTACTACTACAACTACCTACTACTACAGCTACCTACTACTACAGCTACCTACTACTACAACTACCTACTACTACAACTACCTACTACTACAACTACCTACTACTACAACTACCTACTACTACAACTACCTACTACTACAACTGTTCACACAACTTTGCTACAGCTGCAGACATGTATGTGCTACTAATTTCACATGTAAATCTTGTACTCTGGGTGGACCATGGACTATTACACATCATGTGTTACCTCAGAACTTCTGTGACTATCATAGTGCGATACTTACATGTTTATCCATCTGATTCTTGACAGACTGGTCTGGCAGTAACAGCTCTGGGAAGGAGACTAGTCAACTGAGAGAAACCTCTTACCAATATTCATGATAGATCTCTTGTCATGGAGTTTCTACCATCGGTTCATTTAACTGTATCGCTTTGCATTTATTTAGTATTAAATAAATAATAGATTACAAATTTCGTGGACCAGCACAACCAGCATAACCCGAACCAGCATGGTTTTAGAGCGGGACGATCATGCCTGTCACAGCTGCTGAACCATTATGACAGAATTACGGAGGCGTTGAAAGACGACCAAAACGCAGATGTGATTTACACAGATTTTGCAAAGGCGTTTGACAAATGCGATCAAGGAGTGATAGAGCACAAAATGAGGTCCATAGGCATTACAGGAAAGGTGGGCAGATGGATTTTCGGGTTCCTAACACACAGAACACAAAAAGTAGTAGTAAACAGAGCAAAATCCAGCACCAGCGAGGTAGAAAGCTCAGTTCCCCAAGGTACTGTCCTGGCACCTCTGCTGTTTCTCACCCTCAAAGCAAACATAGATAAGAACACCCATCACAGTTTTGTATCATCATTTGCAGATGACACTAAAATAAGCATGAAAGTCACTACGGTAGAGGACACTGAAAAATTACAGGAAGACATAAACAGGGTTTTCCAGTGGGCAGTGGAGAACAACATGACGTTCAATGGTGATAAGTTTCAGCTGCTTAGGTATGGAAAGAATGAAGAACTCAAAAGGAACACTATATACAAAACTCAAGAGGGTCACCAAATAGAACGAAAGGAACACGTAAAAGACCTGGGAATAATTATGTCAGCTGACCTTTCTTTCAAAGAACATAAGACAAAGATCACGACAGCCAGGAAGATGACGGGGTGGGTATTGAGAACTTTCAAAACAAGGGAAATAATGTCAGTAGTGACACTCTTCAAATCGCTAGTGCTCCCTCACTTAGAATACTGCTCTGTGCTGACGACCCCGTTCAGGGTAGGAGAAATATCAGAGTTGGAACAAATACAGAGATCGTTTACGGCTCACATTGAGCCAGTAAAGCACGTAAATTACTGGGAACGCCTTCACGTCTTGAACATGTACTCATTGGAGCGGAGGAGAGAGAGAGATACATGATAATATATACCTGGAAAGTACTTGAGGGCCTGGTCCCAGATCCACACATTGCCATAACAACATACTGGAGTGAGAGATATGGGAGGAAGTATAAAATAAACCCAGTGAGGAACAGGGGTGCGGTGGGGACAATACGGTAGCACTGTATCAACATCCGGGGTCCCAGACTATTCAACATCTTACCAGAAGATATCCGAAACACCGCTGGAACCAGTGTAGAAGCCTTCAAGAGAAAATGGACAAGTATCTTTACCAGGTGCCAGATCAACCAGGCTGTGATGTATATGTGGGGCGGTGGGCCTCTTGCAGCAACAACCTGGTTGACCAGGCAAGCACCAAACGAGCCTGGTTCATGGCCGAGTTCCGAGAGTAGTGAGACTCTCGAAACTCATCAAAGGTATATCAGAGGTAAAGGTATCATGAAGATTCGTTTGAGGTGACTTCGTAGCCTCGCCTTTCTGAGTGAGAAGAGATCAGGTGCACAAGTGTTAGTTTCAGGTGCTCTGTGCTTGAACTACCTTGTTTTATAAAGGCAAGAATCCTGTTGGCCTTGATGTTAGCATCAAGACATTGTTTAGTTGATTATATGTTATTGCTTATTACCATCTCAGGATCTTGCTCTTTGTTTCATTGAGTTTCCATATAACTTATACTCTCAATATATATATATATATATATATATATATATATATAAAATTCATTACGTTGAAATTCTCCACATTAAGGTTCACCTCCACTCTTCTGAAGACTGCGACAACCTCTCCAAGTTTCTTGAAATACTTAGATAATCGCTCATGGATGCTGCAGTTTTGTATGCAATCTTCACTTACAGATCATTCGTGTATATTACAAACAAGACCGGGCCAAGGACTGAGTCCTGGGGAACCCCACCTGTCACGCTCCCTCACTCAGACACTTCGCCATTTAGAACTATCTGCTGCTTCCTGTCAGTGAACAAATCGCTGATCCATTCATGGAGAGTGTCACCTATGCCATCAGATTTTGGTTTACTTAATACATCTCTTTGGTATATTGTCAAATTCTTTCTGGAGGTTCATTACATCTCTGGAGACTCACATTTTTCGGACTTGAATCTGAAAAGCTTCATTAAATGTCTTTGGCAGGATCTCTTATAGCGAAAACAAAAGCCATTATTGGTAAATATGTTTTATCTACCAGAAATTTAACGATATTGCCCCTAATTATTATTCTCATTAGTATACCTACAAATGATGCCAAAGAAGTGCTGGTGTTGAGAGCAGCGTGAGCCATAGGGTCCTCATGGTTCGTAGTGTTCTCAGCTTACACATTGAGGGGGTCATATTTACTTACGCCTGCTGCCTCTGTTCACCTGGCAGTAAACAGGTACCTGGGTGTTAGGTGATTGTTATGTGTCGCATCCTGGGGGGGACAAGATTAACCTAAGTTACCTGAAATGCTGAGCATAACCAGTACCTTTTTGTATAGTATGTCATTGATATCATCTTGGTTTGTATCAGATGTATCATGTACCTATAGAAATAAAGATTATTATTATTATAATTATTATTATTATGTTTAAGAGATGTGAATAATGTGTTAAGGTGGGGAAAGCAAGCACCCTTTAAGAAACACTCCTGGTGAGGAACGCACAAAGATATATACAGTGAGAGATGTATACCTCTCACTGTATATGCAATGAGAGTTTATGTTTTCCCATATTTTAAGGAGTGCAGTATTCTTGACTGGTGTTGAACAGTTGAGATGCAGTCTTCGTGACCCTCGAGTTGTTGATCAGTTTTATGCTCAGTTAACCAACCAAACCACACACTACATTGAAGACGTACATACATACATACACACACACACACACACACACATTTCTCCATGGGTCCTGAGAGAGGGAGCAGAGGCGCTATGTGTACCACTAACAACAATCTTCAACACATCTATCGAAACAGGGCGACTACCTGAGGTATGGAAAACAGCAAATGTAGTCCCAATTTTTAAATAAGGAGACAGACACGAAGCACTAAACTACAGACCAGTGTCACTGACATGTATAGTATGCAAAGTCATGGAGAAGATTATCAGGAGAAGAGTGGTGGAACACCTAGAAAGGAACGAGCTTATCAACGACAGCCAGCACGGTTTCAGGGATGGGAAATCCTGCATCACAAACCTACTGGAGTTCTATGACAGGGTGACGGCAGTAAGACAAGAGAGAGAGGGGTGGGTAGATTGCATTTTCTTGAACTGTAAAAAGGCGTTTGACACAGTTCCACACAAGAGATTAGTGCAAAACCTGGGGGACCAGGCAGGAATAACAGAGAAGGCACTGCAATGGATCAGGGAATACCTGTCAGGAAGACAACAGCGAGTCATGGTACGTGGCGAGGTGTCAGAGCGGGCACCTGTAACGAGCGGAGTGCCACAGGGATCAGTCCTAGGACCGGTGCTGTTTCTGGTATTTGTGAACGACATGACTGAAGGAATAGACTCCGAAGTGTCCCTGTTTGATGAGAAGAATTCAGTAGGACGAGGACAAGGCAGAACTACAGAGGGATCTGGACAGGCTGCAGGCCTGGTCCAGCACCTGGCTCCTAGAATTCAACCCATCCAAGTGCAAAGTCATGAAGATTGGGGAAGGGAAAAGAAGACCACAGACGGAGTACAGTCTAGGGGGGGCCAGAGTTTACAAACCTCACTCAAGGAAAAGGATCTTGGGGTGAGTATAACACCGGGCACATCTCCTGAGGCGCACATCAACCAAATAACTGCTGCAGCATACGGGCGCCTAGCAAACCTAAGAACAGCATTCCTACATCTTAATAAGGAGTCATTCAGGACCCTGTACACTGTGTACGTTAGGCCCATACTGGAGTATGCAGCGCCAGTTTGGAACCCTCACCTAGCCAAGCATGTAAGGAAACTAGAGAAAGTGCAAAGGTTTGCAACAAGACTAGTCCCGGAGCTAAGGGGTATGTCCTACGAGGAGAGGTTACGGGAAATCGACCTGACGACACTGGAAGACAGGAGAGATAGAGGGGATATGATAACGACATATAAAATACTGAGAGGAATCGACAAGGTGGACAGAGACAGAATGTTCCAGATGAACCACAGGGATGTTAGGAAGTATTTCTTCAGTCACAGAGTTGTCAGGAAGTGGAATAGTCTGGGAAGTGATGTAGTGGAGGCAGGATCCATACATAGCTTTAAGGAGAGGTATGATAAATCTCATGGAGCGGGTAGAGTGACCGAGTAGCGGCCAGTGAAGAGGCGGGGCCAGGAGCTGTGACTCGACCCCTGCAACAACAACTAGGTGAGTACACACACACACACATGTGATCATTAGCACTGAGGGGACTTTCATTTCCCCTATGCCAGAAGCACTTAGGGTGAATACAAGGTCCAGCCTGGCTGATTCATCCTTTCCTCTCTCAATCCCTCAATCCCTAGCCTTCCCTCCCACCCAAGCACTGTAACCCAAAACAAACCTTTCTCCACTCCCAGACTCCCCACTCCCCCAACACAAATATCATCCTCAAAGCAGCCTATCACAAAATCCCGCCCCCTCTTCCATACTCCCAACCCGCACCAACACTTCAAATCCCCTCCCCCTCCCCCCGACCCATCTGCCAAGACCCGGAATCCAAGAATCCACGAAATGGAATATGTAATGGAAGAGAAGATGAAGGTATGGTACACCAACACAGATGGAATAACAAATAAGAGTCAAGAGTCGCTTGAACGAATGGTGGAGGCATCCCCATACATCATAGCACTCACAGAGACAAAGCTTAAGGAGATGATAACAGATACAACCTTCCTGACTGGCTATCATATTCTGAGGAAAGGAGGAACAGAGGAGGAGTAGCACTGCTTATCAGAAACCAGTGGAGTTTTGAGATGGGAGGAATGGACAGAGGGGAAGCAGATAATTACATAATAAGCACACTTAAGACTGAGGGTTCCAAGATGGTGAGCAGTGATGTACAACCCTCCACTAAATACCAAGAGGATAAGAGTATTATTAAAGCAACAGAGTAATGGTGGATATACTAGATGAGGTGGCCAGAAGAGCCCACATGAGCATGGCAAAGTTACGGGTCATGGTGGAAAATCTAGAGTCACATGGGAGATGAGAAACATAGAAAGTTGGAGGCAGTAATGGAGAACTTCATGCACCAACATATTAGGGATACATCCAGAGAGAGAGGAAAGGATGAATCAGCCAGGCTGGACCTTGTATTCACCCTAAGTGGTTCTGGCATAGGGGAAATGAAAGGCCCCTCGGTGCTAATGATCACATGGTCCTGAATTTAGAATATCTAGTTGAATTAACAGTAGATAGTGCAGTAGCACGGGAAGGAAGTGAGAAGCCAAACTTCAAAAGAGGATACTACACAGGTATAAGGCAATTCCTGTATGAGGTGCAGTGGGAATGAGAACTAGAGGGTAGGACATTAAATGAGAAGATAGAGCATGTGGTCAGGAATTATAGGGAGGTGGAGAAGTTCATACCCAGTGAAGAAGCTCATACCCAGTGGAGAAGTTCATATCCAGTGGAGAAGTTCATATCCAGTGGAGAAGTTCATACCCAGTGGAGAAGTTCATACCCAGTGGAGAAGTTCATACCCAGTGGCAATAGAAACAATGGAAAGACCAGAGAGAGCTCCTGATTTACCCAGAAGTGTAGAGAGGTCAAAGCTAAATATGCTAGAACATGGACAAAAGTATAGAAAACAAAGAACTCAGGAAAACAAAGAGCTGAGCTAAAAAAAAAACAGAAACGAATATGCATGGATAAGGAGGGAGGCTCAACGGCAGTTTGAGAATGACGTAGCATCGAAAGAATAGAAAGCCAAATCTGACCCAAAGTTGGTATATAGTCGCACCAGGAGGAAAACGACAATCAAGGAGCAGGTAATTACGTGAAGAAGGAAGGAGGAAAGATCACAAGAAACGACCAGGAAGTATGTGTCGAGTTCAACATGAGATTTAGAGAGATATTTTCAGAAAATACAGAAATGCTTCCAGCAAACCGACCTTATAGAGTATACCAACAAATTTTGGACACAATGCACTTAATCGGGGAGGAGGTGAAGAAATTGCAATGTAAGCTAGATACCTCGGAGGCGGTGGGCCCAAATAATATCTCTCCATGGGTCCTAAGAGGGGGAGCAGAGGCACTGTGTGTGCCACTAACAACAATCTAAAACAAGTATCGAAACACGGCAACTGCAAGAGGTATGGAAGACAGCAAATGTAGTCCCAGTTTTTAAGAAAGGAGATAGGCAGCATTAATATATATAGTATGTAAAGTTATGAAGATCAGGAGAAGAGTGATGGAGCACCTACGAAGGCCTGGGCTCGTACCTGACGACCAGCACCGCTTCAGGGATGGTAAATCGTGTCTTACAAACCTACTGGAGTTATAAGGTAAGAGAAGTAAGACAGGAGAGAGAGGGATTGGACTGTAAGAGGGCTTTTAACACAGTACCACACAAGAGACTGGTACATAAGCTAGAGTAGCAGGCAAGGATAACAGGAAAAGTACTGCAATGGTTCAAGGAATACCTGACAGGAAGGAAACAACGAGTGATGGACCATGTTACGCTTTTTATTGCATAATAGTCCGTGACTAGGTGTCGGAATGGATGCATATGTCGAGCGGGGCTCCACAAGGATTAGTTATAGGCCGAAAGGGATAGATTCAGCGGTGTCCCTGTTTGCAGGCGACATGAAGCTAATGCGGAGAATTCGAGTGGGTGAGGATCAGGTAGAACTACAAAGGGATCTGGACAGGCTGCAAGCCTGGTCCAACAACTGGCTCCAGCAGTTTAGCCCCACCAAGTGCAAAGTCATGAAGATTGAGGAAGATCAAAGAAGACTGCAGACAGAGTACAGGCTAGGAAGCCAAAGACTTCAAACCTCACTCAAGGAAAAGGATCTTGGGGTGAGTATAATAGCAAGCACATTTCCCGAGGCGCACATCAACCAAATGACTGCTGCAGCATATGGGCGCCTAGCAAACCTAAGAATAACGTTTCGACACCTGAGTAAGGAATCGTTCAAGGCTCTGCACACCGTGTACGTCAGGCCCATATTGGAGTATGCAGCACCAGTATGGAATCCACACTTGGTCTAGCACGTCAAGAAATTAGAGAAAGTTCAAAGGTTTGCAACAAGACTAGTCCCGGATCTAGGGGGTATGTCCTACGAGGAGAGGTTAAGGGAAATCGATATGACGACACTGGAGGACAGGAGAGATTGAGGGTGACTTGATAACGACATACAAAATACTGAGAGGAATTGACACGGTAGATAGGGACAGAATGTTTCAGAGATGGGACACAGCAACAGGGGGGGATGGTCACAACTGGAAGTTGAAGACTTAGATAAGTCACAAGGATGTTAGGAAGTATTTCTTCAGTCATAGAGTTATCAGGAAGTGGAATAATCTGGAGAATGATGTACCGATGGCAGGATCCATACATAATAATAATAATAATAATAATATATTTATTTACTACAAGTACATGTACATGGTATACAGGCCTAGCTGACATCAGTGACATACTACTATATAGAAAGTCCCTTGTTATGCTGAGCATTTCGGGCAGATTAGGTCAGTGTCCTAGGATGCGACTCACACCAGTCGACTAACACCCAGGTACCCATTTTACTGATGGGGAACATAGACAACAGGTGTAAAGAAACACGTCCAATGTTTCTGCCCTGGCTGGGAATCGAACCCAGGCCCTCGCCGTGTGAAGCGAGAGCTTTAGCTACCAGACCACCAGAGCTTTAAGAAGAGGTATGATAAAGCTTATGGAGCAAGAAGAAAGTGGACCTAGTAGCGACCAGCGAAGAGGAGGGGACAGGAGCTGTGAATCGACCCCTGCAACCACAAATAGGTAATTACACACACCACACACATAAACACTGACAGGATCTAGTTTTCTCAATACTTTGACCTTACCCTCTGCTCCACCGGTCCATCTTCCTGCCTGCCTCTCCTCGAAGAACCGGTCCATCTTCCTGCCTGCCTCTCCTCGAAGAACCGGTCCATCTGACGCCCACATCACCTCCACGTCACGCCCAGGTTACGCCCACGTCACGCCCACACAGGTCTCTCAACCCAATGCTTACTGCCAGTTACACTAAATTTTCCAAAAGCAGATGACACAGAGGCGATATTTTGAGCTGAGAAAAAATACTGCTACATAATAGTTATACTAGCAGTGTACTGCACATCTACATTGTTATATATGTCAGTTACAAAAACAGTGTACTGTTACACTGTTATATGTAATAGTTACACCAACAGTGTACTGATGGGTTTCCCTGTCATATTCCATCGCAAGTTATAAGAACATTAGAAAGAAGGAACACTGCAGCAGGCCTGCTGGCCCAAGCGAGGCATGTCCAATTCTCCTATCGGCTTAAGCCATTGCCTTAACCTAGTCAGGTCAGGTCACGTTCACTTAAGGAAGGAGTACGGCATCTGACCTAGTAGCACAAGCTATTCAGGTCAAACTCACAGCCACTAATGTATTTATCTAATTATTATTATAACTACACAACGTTTTAGCTTCTATGACGGTACTCGGGAGTTTGTTCCACTCATCCACAACTCTATTACCAAACCAATGCTTTCCTATATCCTTCCTGAATCTGAATTTTTCCAACTTAAAACCATTGCTACGAGTCCTGTCTTGGCTAGATATTTTCAGCACGCTATTTACATCCCCTTTATTTATTCCTGTTTTCCATTTATATACTTCAGTCATACCCCCCCTAATTCTACGCCTTTCTAGAGAGTGCAGATTCAGGGCCCCTAGTCTATCCTCATAGGGAAGATTTCTGATACATGGGATCAACTTTGTCATCCTCCCTTGTACGTTTTCCGATGCATTTATATCCATTCTGTAATACGGTGACCAAAACTGTGCAGCATAATCTAGATGAGGCCTAACCAAAGATATATAGAGTTGAAGAACAACCTGAGGACTTCTATTATTTATGCTTCTTGATATAAAGCCAAGGATTCTGTTCGCTTTATTGCGAACACTTATGCACTGTTGTCTTGGTTTTAGATTACTGCTAACCAGAACTCCTAAAATCCTTTTCGCAATCAGTAAAATTAAGATCTACATTATTTAGTTTACATGTGACATGGTTATTGTCCTGTCCAATGTTTAGAACTTTGCATTTGTCTATATTAAACTGCATCTGCCACTTCTCCGACCACTGCATCAGTCTATTCAAACCATCCTGGAGTGCTCTAATGTCCTCATTAGAATGAATTGGACGGCCTATTTTGGTGTCATCAGCAAATTTGCTTATATCGTTATTTATTCCCTCATCAATGTCGTTTATGTAAAGTCCATATACACAATGTCATATTCAATACCATGATCTACCTCCTCAAATACCTTAGTGAAGAAAGTTAGTAAATTTGTAAGACAGGAACGCCCCTTTGTAAAACCGTGTTGAGATTCATTAATCAATTTATGTCTTTCAAGTAGAGCGTTGTTGTAACTTGACACATATCTTCCATCTTAACACTGATGCTGCAGCGCTACTGTTGAAGATGTCAATACAAGAGATCTGCAGTTACTATTACAGCAGACTCGTTATGGTGAGAGCGAGGGGGATGGTGAAAGTGAGGGGATAGTGACAGTGAGGGGGATGGTGAAAGTGAGGGGGATAGTGACAGTGAGGGGGATGGTGAGAGCGAGGGGGATTGGGAGAGTGAAGGGGATAGTGAGAGTGAGGGGATGGTGAGAGTGAGGGGATGGTGAAAGTGAGGGGGATGGTGAAAGTGAGGGGATAGTGAGTGAGGGGGTGGTGAGAGTGAGAGGGATGGTGAGAGTGAGGTGGGATGGTGAGAGTGAGGGGATAGTGAGAGCGTTGGGGATGGTGAGAGTTAGGGGATAGTGAGAGTGAAGGGGGATGGTGAGAGTGAGGGGGATGGTGAGAGTGAGGGGGATAGTGAGAGTGAGGGGGATAGTGAGAGTGAAGGGGGATGGTGAGAGTGAGGGGGATGGTGAGAGTGATGGGGATAGTGAGAGTGAGGGGGATGGTGAGAGTGAGGGGGATGGTGAGAGTGAGGGGGATGAGGAGAGTGAAGGAAATGGGTAAACATGAGTTTGGGTAACGGGTCTGGGGTGTGACCGTCTGCAAGGTCATCCGTCATGGGTGGTGGATTGGCTGCATGGAAGCCTCTGTCTGGGAGGCTGCATGGAAGCCTCTGTCTGGGAGACTGCATGGAAGCCTCTGTCTGGGAGGCTGCATGGAAGCCTCTGTCTGGGAGGCTGCATGGAAGCCTCTGTCTGGGAGGCTGCATGGAAGCCTCTGTCTGGGAGGCTGCATGGAAGCCTCTGTCTGGGAGGCTGCATGGAAGCCTCTGTCTGGGAGGCTGCATGGAAGCCTGTCTGGGAGGCTGCATGGAAGCCTCTGTCTGGGAGGCTGCATGGAAGCCTCTGGGAGGCTGCATGGAAGCCTCTGTCTGGGAGGCTGCATGGAAGCCTCTGTCTGGGAGGCTGCATGGAAGCCTCTGTCTGGAAGGCTGCATGGAAGCCTCTGTCTGGGAGGCTGCATGGAAGCCTCTGTCTGGGAGGCTGCATGGAAGCCTCTGTCTGGGAGGCTGCATGGAATCCTCTGTCTGGGAGGCTGCATGGAAGCCTCTGTCTGGGAGGCTGCATGGAAGCTTCTGTCTGGGAGGCTGCATGGAAGCCTCTGTCTGGGAGGCTGCATGGAAGCCTCTGTCTGGGAGGCTGCATGGAAGCCTCTGTCTGGGAGGCTGCATGGAAGCCTCTGTCTGGGAGGCTGCATGGAAGCCTCTGTATGGGATGCTGCATGGAAGCCTCTGTCTGGGAGGCTGCATGGAAGCCTCTGTCTGGGAGGCTGCATGGAAGCCTCTGTCTGGGAGGCTGCATGGAAGCCTCTGTCTGGGAGGCTGCATGGAAGCCTCTGTCTGGGAGGCTGCATGGAAGCCTCTGTCTGGGAGGCTGCATGGAAGCCTCTGTCTGGGAGGCTGCATGGAATCCTCTGTCTGGGAGGCTGCATGGAAGCCTCTGTCTGGGAGGCTGCATGGAAGCCTCTGTCTGGGAGGCTGCATGGAAGCCTCTGTCTGGGAGGCTGCATAGAAGCCTCTGTCTGGGAGGCTGCATAGAATCCTCTGTCTGGGAGGCTGCATGGAAGCCTCTGTCTGGGAGGCTGCATGGAAGCCTCTGTCTGGGAGGCTGCATGGAATCCTCTGTCTGGAAGGCTGCATGGAAGCCTCTGTCTGGGAGGCTGCATGGAAGCCTCTGTCTGGGAGGCTGCATGGAAGCCTCTGTCTGGGAGGCTGCATGGAAGCCTCTGTCTGGGAGGCTGCATGGAAGCCTCTGTCTGGGAGGCTGCATGGAAGCCTCTGTCTGGGAGGCTGCATGGAAGCCTCTGTCTGGGAGGCTGCATGAAAGCCTCTGTCTGGGAGGCTGCATGGAAGCCTCTGTCTGGGATGCTGCATGGAAGCCTCTGTCTGGGATGCTGCATGGAAGCCTCTGTCTGGGAGGCTGCATGGAAGCCTCTGTCTGGGAGGCTTCATAGTACCTTTACCTTCACTGATCACTGGAGTACACTCATCCTGAAGAACAGTGAAGTGATTTCCTACCTTCAAATTTTCTTTCTTAACTTATCTTATTTTGATGTTCCTGTCATTACTGGGAACCACTCGTCACTTGTAGCAGTTGCTGGACTGCTCCTCACTGCTGGTAGCCTTTTCGTCCTCACCACCTTCAGCCTCCTCACAGCGAATGACAGACTGCTCCTCACTGCTGGTAGCCTCATTCCCCTCACCCACTCCAACCACCTCACACTCCTAATCTCCTCCTGGAGAAGTAGGACCTCCTTCAACATTCTAACCTCATATTTTAAAACACTGCAGAAGCAAGCCATGGCTTTGTAACCCTCCACACTAATCCTCAAAGCAGCTCTATATGGAAGCCTCTGTCCTGGAGGCTTCACTGAAGCTTCTGTCCTGGAGGCTTCACTGAAACCTCTGTTCTCGAGGCTTCATGGAAGTCTGTCTGAGAGGCTTTCCGGAAGCCTCTGTCCTGGAGACTTCATGGAAGCCTCTGTCCTGGAGGCTGCTTGGAAACCTCAAATTTGCCACCAGGAAAGCTTTTGAAGGTCAGTTACCTCTCATCTTGCCTAGTCAGCAACACCTCACCCACCTACACCCTCCCACCACAATTACCTACACCCTCCCACCAATGACATGGTCTCGGATGCATTGGAGGACAAACAGAATGCAGATGTACAATACACAGACTTTGGGATCATGGTGGAATAGCACACAAAATGCGTGATAAAGGAATAACGGGGAAAGTGGGTAGATGGATCTTTAACTTTCTAACCAGTTTCTAGAACACAAAGAGTAATAGTAAAAATAGTGAAAAGCTCTGTTCCACAAGGCACAGTACTCGCTCCCATCCTGTTCCTCATCCTCATATCTGATATATACAGAGATGTGCTTGAGAAAAACACCTAAGCAAACACTAGGACATATTTATTAGAAAACGTTTCGCTCCTGTGACCTTGATCACTTCTAACATACAAAGGTTGAAAGACATGATGACCTGAGTGAGGTGTGAGTGACGCATGGTGACCTGAGTGAGTTGTGAGTGACGTATGGTGACCTGAGTGAGGTGTGAGTGACGCATGGTGACCTGAGTGAGGTGTGAGTGACGCATGGTGACCTGAGTGAGGTGTGAGTTACGCATGGTGACCTGAGTGAGGTGTTAGTGACACATGGTGACCTGAGTGAGGTGTGAGTGACGCATGGTGACCTGAGTGAGGTGTGAGTGACACATGGTGACCTGAGTGAGGTGTGAGTGACGCATGGTGACCTGAGTGAGGTGTGAGTGACGCATGGTGACCTGAGTGAGGTGTGAGTGACGCATGGTGACCTGAGTGAGGTGTGAGTGACGCATGGTGACCTGAGTGAGGTGTGAGTGACGCATGGTGACCTGAGTGAGGTGTGAGTGACGCAGGGTGACCTGAGTGAGGTGTGAGTGACGCATGGTGACCTGAGTGAGGTGTGAGTGACGCATGGTGACCTGAGTGAGGTGTGAGTGACGCATGGTGACCTGAGTGAGGTGTGAGTGACGCATGGTGACCTGAGTGATGTGTGTGACGCATGGTGACCTGAGTGAGGTGTGAGTGACGCATGGTGACCTGAGTGAGGTGTGAGTGACGCATGGTGACCTGAGTGAGGTGTGAGTGACGCATGGTGACCTGAGTGGGGTGTGAGTGACACATGATGACCTGAGTGAGGTGTGAGTGACGCATGGTGACCTGAGTGAGGTGTGAGTGACGCATGGTGACCTGAGTGAGGTGTGAGTGACGCATGGTGACCTGAGTGAGGTGTGAGTGACACATGATGACCTGAGTGAGGTGTGAGTGATGCATGGTGACCTGAGTGAGGTGTGAGTGACACATGGTGACCTGAGTGAGGTGTGAGTGACGCATGGTGACCTGAGTGAGGTGTGAGTGACGCATGATGACCTGAGTGAGGTGTGAGTGACGCATGGTGACCTGAGTGGGGTGTGAGTGACGCATGGTGACCTGAGTGAGGTGTGAGTGACGCATGGTGACCTGAGTGAGGTGTGAGTGACGCATTGTGACCTGAGTGAGGTGTGAGTGACGCATGGTGACCTGAGTAGGGTGTGAGTGACACATGATGACCTGAGTGAGGTGTGAGTGACGCATGGTGACCTGAGTGAGGTGTGAGTGACACATGGTGACCTGAGTGAGGTGTGAGTGACGCATGGTGACCTGAGTGAGGTGTGAGTGACGCATGGTGACCTGAGTGAAGTGTGAGTGACACATGGTAACCTGAATGAGGTGTGAGTGACACATGGTAACCCACGTACACCCTCCCACCTTACCTTCCACCTTACCCACCTACACCCCCACCTTATCTACATACACCCTCCCACCTTATCTTCCCCCTCATCCACCTACACCCTCTCATTTCACCCACCTACACCCTCCCACATCACCCATCAACATACTCCCACCTCACCCACCTACACTCTTCTACCTCACCCACCTACACCCTTCCACCTTACCTCCCACTTATCCCTCCCACCTCACCTCCCACTCATCCCTCCCACCTCGTTGCCCACTCCTGCTTACTTCGTGCCAAATAAGTTGCTATATAACATGAGGTCGGTCTAGCGGGATCCTCCCACAAACACACACACACACACACACACACACACACACACACACACACAGGTAGAACAGAGAGGCCAAGAGAAGGAACAATAGGGCTAGAAAAATAATATAGAAGAAATTAAAATGGAGAACATTGAGAGGCGAGCCAGAGACGAATATGTCAACTGAATCAAAGTTACTTCACAGCAACGTGAGAAAGAAGTGTGAAGAAGCAAGTGATAAGGCTGAGGAAGAGACACTGATGAAGAATGATGGAGAAATATGCAAATAGAATATCAAAGATTCTTTCAAAATATTGGAAGAAATCTTCACAGAATAAAAGTGAAGAACTGCTGGAAGGAACTGTAGTTAGAACAGATCAACTGGCACTGGAGAGTGTTGATAAGACTACTACAAGAACTGGCACTGGAGTGTCAACATAACAAAGTAGTGGTAAGACTACTACAAGAACTGGTACTGGAGAGTGTTGATAAGACTACTACAAGAACTGGCACTGGAGAGTCAACATAACAAAGTAGTGGTAAGACTACTACAAGAACTGGCACTGGAGAGTCAACATAACAAAGTAGTGGTAAGACTACTACAAGAACTGGCACTGGAGAGTCAACATAACAAAGTAGTGGTAAGACTACTACAAGAACTGGCACTGGAGAGTCAACATAACAAAGTAGTGTTAAGACTACTACAAGAACTGGCACTGGAGAGTCAACATAACAAAGTAGTGGTAAGACTACTACAAGAACTGGCACTGGAGAGTCAACATAACAAAGTAGTGGTAAGACTACTACAAGAACTGGCACTGGAGAGTCAACATAACAAAGTAGTGTTAAGACTACTACAAGAACTGGTACTGGAGAGTCAACATAACAAAGTAGTGGTAAGACTACTACAAGAACTGGTACTGGAGAGTCAACATAACAAAGTAGTGGTAAGACTACTACAAGAACTGGTACTGGAGAGTCAACATAACACAGTAGTGGTAAGACTACTACAAGAACTGGTACTGGAGAGTCAACATAACAAAGTAGTGGTAAGACTACTACAAGAACTGGTACTGGAGAGTCAACATAACAAAGTAGTGGTAAGACTACTACAAGAACTGGTACTGGAGAGTGTTGATAAGACTACTACAAGAACTGGTATTGGAGAGTTAACATAACAAAGTAGTGGTAAGACTACTACAAGAACTGGTACTGGAGAGTCAACATAACAAAGTAGTGGTAAGACTACTACAAGAACTGGTACTGGAGAGTGTTGATAAGACTACTACAAGAACTGGTACTGGTGAGTCAACATAACAAAGTAGTGGTAAGACTACTACAAGAACTGGTACTGGAGAGTCAACATAACAAAGTAGTGGTAAGACTACTACAAGAACTGGTACTGGAGAGTGTTGATAAGACTACTACAAGAACTGGTACTGGAGAGTGTTGATAAGACTACTACAAGAACTGGTACTGGTGAGTCAACATAACAATGTAGTGGTAAGACTACTACAAGAACTGGTATTGGAGAGTTAACATAACAAAGTAGTGGTAAGACTACTACAAGAACTGGTACTGGAGAGTCAACATAACAAAGTAGTGGTAAGACTACTACAAGAACTGGTACTGGAGAGTCAACATAACAAAGTAGTGGTAAGACTACTACAAGAACTGGTACTGGAGAGTCAACATAACAAAGTAGTGATAAGACTACTACAAGAACTGGTACTGGAGAGTCAACATAACAAAGTAGTGATAAGACTACTACAAGAACTGGGTGTAACAAAAGGAACTGGACCAGATAGCACATCTCCATGGGTGCTGAGAGAAACAAGTGTGTGACAGTAACAAGGGTATTCAGCCAGTCTCCAGTGAGGATGGTTACCAGAAAACTGGAAAAAGACAAATATGGTTCCTATATATAAGAAAGGGAACAGATAAGACGTCCTGAATTACAGGCCAGTATCTCTGTCATGCATACTGTCAAAAGTTCTGGAGAAGATAGTAAGGAAACGTACATTGGGACACTTAGAGAGAAGATTCTTTACAGAAAACAAGCACAGATTTGGAAATTTGAAATCCTCTCTGAAGATTTTCTTGGAATTCCACGACAGTCACAGATATAAAAGAAAAAAGTCAGGGTAGGGTGGACTGCATTTTTTTGGTCCGTTGAAAAGTATTTAATACATTTAATATAGTGCCATACCAGGGATTAGAACCTCAAGAAGGAATCGAGACTTGTGTCATTGTTTGCTGACAGTGTAAAACTAATGAGAAGAATAATAACAGGAGAGGACAGTGATAAACTCCAGGGAGACTTCGACAGATGTGGTCAAACAAGTGGGTTCCCGGGTTCAGTTAGAAATGTTAGGGCAGACCAGACACAGAGTACAGTATGGGCATACATCAGAATTGCACATAAACCGTATAATAATATGCAAGATTAACAAACCTCAGAATAGCATTCAGGAACTTGAATAAAGAATCTTCCAGAACCCTTTATACGACCTGTGTTAGACAAGTCATCGAGTACACGGTTCTAGCGTAGAGCCCACAAACTGGTGAAACTAAACCTGACCACCTTGGTGGAGAGGACACCGGAGGACAGGATTTCTACATACAAAATCTTATGAGAGATAGAGCTGACAGGGACAGATTGTTTGAATTAAGAGAACCAGGATCAAGGGGACACAGGTGGAAACTGAAGACACAGATGAACCATAGGTATGTAAAGACATATTTCTTTTGTCTCAGGGTTGTTGAAAAGTGAAGTGCCTAGGATGAGGCAGTGGTGGAGCCAAACTCAATACACAGCTTCAAGAGTAGATACGATGAGGCCGAAGATACAAGTCAGTGATGCTGGTTAAAGTTATTACCTGTGACACGTCAAGAGTTTTCTGCTCTCACAGCCAGGTCAGAGGTCAGTCTTTCCTAATGACCACCTGATCGGCCAGGCTGTTGCTGCTTGCAACAAACAGGCCAACATTCTTCACGGCTAACTGAACACGTCATCATCATGTATCACACACATGATGAACTGTGTAATGTTATTCCCAGAATCTCACATATACTGTGTGTATTGATCACCGATATGTTTGCTTAGGTCTAATCTCGGCTTCGGACTCTTCCCTTGAGGTAACATAGACCCACATTGCTGGTTTCTGACCTCCTGGTCCTGTCATGCCTACTTTTGAAACTGTGTATGGAAATTGTCTCCGCTACATTCGGACCCAACTTATTTTGTTTTCTTAATATCCCGAGACTAAATTATTATTATAATAAAAAAGAAACTCTAAACCAATAAGGGTCATATAGGGCATCCCGAGACTAAAGAGGTATTACCAGTCTTCCGCGAGGCTGTGTCTTAACCTCTCTAATTCTTGCATTTTATGCAGTATGTCCCTATAAGACCTATTTATTCTTTTCAGTATATTGAGCTTCATGATCATGTCTTCCTTAGACCTTCTCTGCCCCAGGGTAGTCAGGTTCAGTTCTTTCAGCCTCCCTTTATAGGCTCTTACAGCTCTGGGACTAGTCTTGTTGCAGACCTTTCAATTTTCAAGTTTCTGCAAGTTTCTGTCTATTCAACGATTTCTTGTTTATAAAATGCTGAAGAATTCTAGTCCTTGGCTGCTGTTATGGGTTTAGTGTACTATCCTAGTTATCTTTCCATGGGTCGATTCGTAGCTCCTGGCCCCGAGTTTCACCTCTTGCAAATAAGTTATCGTAATTCCTGTTCTCCAAGGCCCAATTTTATCTCCTGGACCTGTGTATAGTGTTGGTGAACAGCTGGAGCAAAAAAGAAATTAGTGTATCTAGGTTGTGAGTCTGGCTACGCAATCAATTTATTTTAGTCGACTGGTGAGAGTTTGACAGGTGTCATCACCGTGTTGCTACACTGGAGTGTCTTTATAGTGACGGAGGTCAATAGATGAAGCCTTGGGTAATATTAAGCATGTCCACAGATGTGTATGACAGATGTATGATAGAGGAATCTGGGGTAATGTGATATTCCAATTTGTTTATACGATATTTTACCCATGTGATATATTAATACTGATACCAAAATTAGGCTGAGCTACACACAGGAAAAATAGCGGGAGATGGAGAGAGAAATTTTTCAGTAAGAGAGAGAGAGACTGTGTGTAGAGAGTTAAGAGTGGACACCATGTTCGTCTCTTCACCTTGTGGGAGAGTCTTGCTCCTGCAACAGGAAGTGTGCATGCTGGTAAATGCCAAGGAAAGGTCGAAGCACAGGAAGAGGTGCAACAAAGACAAGAAAAACTAGAAAAGTGAATACAGATGACCCGTCAGAAGATGATAAAGTAAGACTAACGTTATATTAAGTGAAGTTAAGTATACACTCAGTATAATAATTATTTTTAAGAGTGAAATAATGTTAATATATATATATATATATATATATATATATATATATATATATATATATATATATATATATATATATATATATATATATATATATATATATGTGTGTGTGTGTACTCACCTAGTTGTGGTTGCAGGGGTCGAGTCACAGCTCCTGGCCCCGCCTCTTAACTGGCCGCTACTCGGTCACTCTACCCGCTCCATGAGCTTTGTCATACCTCTCCTTAAAGCTATGTATGGATCCTGCCTCCACTGCATCACTTCCCAGACTATTCCACTTCCTGACAACTCTGTGACTGAAGAAATACTTCCTAACAGCTCTGTGGTTCATCTGAGTCTTCAACTT
The DNA here is from genome assembly GCA_009830355.1 of Cherax destructor. Taxonomy (NCBI): domain Eukaryota; kingdom Metazoa; phylum Arthropoda; class Malacostraca; order Decapoda; family Parastacidae; genus Cherax; species Cherax destructor. Next base: position 59,524 of record WNWK01000833.1, read on the forward strand.
CCAACTATGACCCCTTGTTGCTGTGTCCCACCTCTGGAACATTCTGTCTCTGTCCACCTTGTCGATTCCTCTCAGTATTTTATAAGTCATTATCATATCCCCTCTATCTCTCCTGTCTTCCAGTGTCGTCAGGTCGATTTCCCTTAACCTCTCCTCGTAGGACATACCCCTTAGCTCCGGGACTAGTCTTGTTGCAAACCTTTGCACTTTCTCTAGTTTCCTTACATGCTTGGCTAGGTGAGGGTTCCAAACTGGCGCTGCATACTCCAGTATGGGCCTAACGTACACAGTGTACAGGGTCCTAAATGACTCCTTATTAAGATGTCGGAATGCTGTTCTTAGGTTTGCTAGGCGTCCGTATGTTGCAGCAGTTATTTGGTTGATGTGCGCCTCAAGAGATGTGCCTGGTGTTATACTCACCCCAAGATCCTTTTTCTTGAGTGAGGTTTGTAAGCTCTGGCTCCCTAGACTGTACTTCATCTGTGGTGTGTGTGTGTGTACTCACCAAGTTGTACTCACCTAGTTGTGGTTGCAGGGGTCGAGTCATGGCTCCTGGCCCCGCCTCTTCACTGGCCGCTATTGGATCACTCTCCCTGCGCCAAGAGCTTTATCATACCTTGTCTTAAAACTATGTATGGTTCCCGCCTCCACTATATCGTTCGCTAGACTATTCCACTTCCTAACTACTCTATGGCTGTAGAAGTGCTTCCTAACATCCCTTTGACTCATCTGAGTCTTCAGCTTCCAGTTGTGTCCCCTTGTTTCTGTGTTTCCTCTCTGGAACATCCTGTCACTATCTACCTTGTCAATTCCCCGCGGTATTTTGTATGTCGTTATCATGCCTCCTCTGACCCTTCTTTCCTCCAGTGTTGTTAGTCCTATTTCCCTCAACCTTTCTTCATAGGACAGTCCCCTGAGTTGTGGAACTAGCCTTGTCGCAAACCTTTGCACTTTCTCTAATTTCTTGACGTGCTTGACCAGGTGTGGGTTGCAGACTGGTGCTGCATACTCTAGTATGGGCCTGACGTACACGGTGTACAGTGTCTTGAACGATTCCTTGTTAAGGTAACGGAACGCTAATCTTAGGTTTGCCAGTCGCCCATATGCTGCCGCAGTTATCTGGTTGATGTGTGTTTCCGGAGACGTGCTTGGCGTTATACTCACCGCAAGGTCTGTGTGTGTGTGTGTGTGTGTGTGTACTCACCTAGTTGTGGTTGCAGGGTTCGATTCATAGCTCCTGGCCCCGCCTCTTCACTGGCCGCTACTGGGTAGCGTGTGTGTGTACGAGTATTGTCTTCTCTGAGGATGAGGGTCCCCAGTAAAGTTCTAGAGGTGGTACCTCCCTATATATATATATATATATATATATATATATATATATATATATATATATATATATATATATATATATATATATATATATATATGTCGTGCCGATTAGGTAAAACTGGTCAATTAGCAAGAACTCATCTAAAATTAAGTCCTTTCTAAAATTTTCTCTTATACGTTTAAAGATATATTTTTTTCATTTATGTTAATGTAAGAATTTATAATTTTGTACCAAGAGAAACTTTGAAAACCTACCTAACCTTATTACAACAAGCGCAATTTAATTTAGCCTAACCCAACTAAATATATTTTAGATACGTTAACATTAATTACATAATAAACAAACACAATGAAATATATTTTTTCGTTATGTTCAGAATGATTTTGGCGAAATTATTGCACATACAAATTTTTGCTTGTCATATTTAAGCCAAAATCGCAAGTTTTACCTAATCGGCACGACATATATATATATATATATATATATATATATATATATATATATATATATATATATATAAGAGAGAGAGAGAGAGAGAGAGAGAATGATCATCTGAATGAGAAATACAGTAAGAGTAAGAATGGAAAGTATAGATGTTGTGGTTGGTCACTTGGTGAGGCTGGGCGGAGTCACGGGCAGTAAACAAACATGGCGTCATGACTGAACAAAGGACGCTGCTCTCAAGTTTCTCTGCTTTCTTCTTTTTTAAAGTAGTTCATTGTTGTTGCCCCCTGCTCCCTCCCACCCTTGCTTCCCTCCCACCTTTGCTCCCCTTCCACCCTTGTTTCCTCCCACCCTTGTTTCCTCCCACCCTTGCTTTCCTCCCACCTTTGCTACCCTCCCACCCTTGCTCCCAACTTTTCTTCACTCATATACATTCATTTTACTTTTCGCCATCCATAAGAAACGTGGGGAACGTTTTTCTTAAGGTAGGATGGGTCAGTCAGTGCTGTTTTTTTCTATTATTCTGAGAGTAAGTTTATTTAGGCACAGTTACACAATTTTGGATGTAACATATATGCATAGTAATATATATGCAGATTACCTACGATAACCCCCCTAAAAAGGTCAAAGTGTATTACTTCCATTGGGGTTCTAGGTCCTTTGTGGGTGATCTACTGGACTCAACCTTTTAAACTTTCTTATAGATCAGCATAGCCGCACACCGGTTACCGGTAGGTTACCTGTAGTCACAGGTCACCGGCCCCGCCGCCCACTCCCACACTAGGCTCCCTTGATGTGTGCACCACAGCCCACTAGGCTCCCTTGATGTGTGCACCACAGCCCACTGGCTCCCTTGATGTGTGCACCACAGCCCACTAGGCTCCCTTGATGTGTGCACCACAGCCCACCTCACCAGGAACCGATTTGAGGAATCTGTCAAGTTGTCTCTTCTTGAAGACAGCAAGGGGTCTGTTGATAATCCCCCTTATGCATGAAGGGGGATTATCAACAGTCGTGGTCTCTTTACACTTAATGAGTTTTCTCCCAATGTACTCACCGCTCCCATGCTTTTCGTGGAAGGTATGATGCACTGTTTACCAAGTACCTTGTGTTTGTATGTAGTGAGTAGGTGTGCAGATTTGGGACCAATCCTTCTCTCTTCCAACCTAGAGAAAATGAATAACTTGAAGAGTATCATCATTGGCTTGACAACTCTTGTATAAAAATTTTTAGTTATCCTGCCTATCATTTTCCTTGATGTTGCGATAATGACATTGTCATAATCACTCCCAGGTCTTTCACATTAGACATATGCTCTATTGACTTGAGTTTTTTTGTACTCCGAACTTGTTTATCTTCGATCTTATTTTAATTTCCTCCATTGTTTTATAACATAGTAACTTAAATTTGTTTTCATTGAATATCATGTTGTCAGTAGCCCACTGGAGGACTTGGTTGATATCTTGGAGGCTAGCTGTGTCTTCTATGGATGCCACTCTCATAAAGATTCTAGTATCATCTCCGAAGAATGACACAGTGCTGTGGTTTACGTCTCTGTCAATGTCTGATATGAGAATGAGAAAAAGTTCTAGGATGAATGTCGTACCTTGAGGAATAGAACTTTTCGTCGTAGCAGAGCCTCTTTTACTCTGTTTACTACTACTCTTTGGGCTCTATTGGTTAGGAAGTTAAATATCCTTCTGTCCATCTTTCTACCTATTCTTTTTGTACGCATTTTGTGTACAGTTACCCATGTTCGAACCTGACAAAGACTTTTGCAAACTCAGTGTATATTATATATGAATTTTACATGTCTTTATATTGGTCCAGCACTTGTGAGAGACAAGAGCAACTTGTTCTGACTCTATGCTGACCTGGGTTGTGTAACTACTGTAATTCTATGTGATTTGCAATTTAGTTTCTTAAAACCCTTTCAAAAATATTGATAAAGTGAGACATCAGCGTTATCTATCTATAGTTTTTTTATAATTGCTTTGTTGCCACCTTTGTGAAGTTGGGCTATATCAGTGGGTTTTCAGTGACTGTAGGATGATTCCCAGCTTCTTCCCCATAGAATACTTAAGGCTCATGCTAATGGCATGCAATTCTTGATGAAAATGAAGGTCCACGAGTAAGGGCTTGGAGCGGAGTGCATGGGCATGCAATCAATGGCTTTTTCGAAGTTAATTAAGTAGGGCTGGGGTTATATCCGAGATTATGGAGATGTCTGTGGCGTTTTGTCTTTTTCATGAAGAACTCAATCAGGACGTCAAACCTTAGGCTGATTGATGTCTCACTGAACACTGAATCATGAAGGAATTTGAGTATTGTGCTTATTTCTCTGTTACCCTCAGTGTTTGTTTCAATTTTAATCAAAAGACTCTATACAGATGTTGTTTTTGCCCTGGATTTTGTATATGAGAAACATTTTTAATGCCTAATTTCATTTATGACTCTGCTCCTTCTGTCTCTGGACTCTGACACATTCAGTTTGAGCTCAATGTTTTCCATTTCTCTGGCTGTCTTACTTTTATTCCTGGGAGAGTCTGCTGCCTTTGAGGAGCCTTGTTATCTATCCTATTTACCTCTCCCTTTTCAACCTGCATATTCTCCTTCATTATGGCAAATGTCTGGAGCATACTTCTAGTTCCACTGAATTCATCCTCTCGAAATACTGGTTCAGGTCCTGGTTCATCGCCTTGTCTACCCAGTATATGTTAGTCAGCTCACAACTTACTACCTCCCTCTTGATGTTAAAGTTTAATAGTATAAAAAAAATTCCCCCGTGATTATGTTTTGTGTATTAGGACTCGTGAGTATGCTAGTCTGAAGTTCTTTTAGGTTGTGGTCTGAATTTACTGTCTTCAATACTATTATGTTCTGTATCACGTCTACATTATTTGTGAATATGAGGTCTAGTGCATAGTTTAGTGTCGTCGGTTCAGGTGTTTGGTGGCGTAAGGTCAGTTTGTTGTAGTTTTAGTGGTTCAGTGTTTTGATAGCGAGTTAGAAATGTTTTTGCATTGTTTGTCTTTGGCTGGGTGATGTTGTAATGTTGTTGACTCAGCAAAGTTTAAGCTTGGACCTCCAGCGGTAATATTATGTGGTATTAAAAGGTGAAGGTTAAGTTCTCTCTCTTTCTCTCTCTCTCTCTCTCTCTCTCTCTCTCTCTCTCTCTCTCTCTCTCTCTCTCTCTCTCTCTCTCTCTCTCTCTCATCGTCCTCGACCCCTTGACACACGTGAGTCACGAGACCTTGTGAGCCCACCCGTGTTCCGCCCCTCTCAAGCTCCACCCATCCCAAGCTCCACTCATCCCATGCTCCACCCATGTCATGCTCTACCATGTCATGCTCCACCCATGTCATGCTCTACCATGTCATGCTCTACCATGTCATGCTCTACTCATGTCATGCTCTACCCATACCTCACTCCTTATGTCCACACATTCGTATGTGCCGTGCGGCTCGTGTCCCGTCCTTGTTATAGCTACGCACCGTCCTTGTTATAACTATGCACCGTCCTTGTTTTAGCTACGTACCGCCCTTGTTATAGCTACGCACCGTCCTTGTTATAGCTACGCAAAGTTCTTGTTATAGCTACGTACCGTCCTTGTTATAGCTACGCACCGTCCATGTTATAGCTACGCACCGTCGTTTTTGTAGCTACGCACCATTCTTGTTATAGATACGCACCGTCCTTGTTATATCTACGTACCGTCCTTGTTATAGCTACGTACCATCTTTCTCAGTGTATCTTCAAGAAAATAACACTGCTTCGTGTTCTTCCTCTCATATTCTTACACTACCTTTATCACCTTACTAATATACCATGGAATGATACTGGGATGATCCTGGTATAATATACCATGGAATGATGCTGGGATGATCCTGCTATAATATACCATGGAATGATGCTGGGATGATCCTGGTATAATATACCATGGAATGATACTGGGATGATCCTGGTATAATATACCATTGAATGATACTGGGATGATCCTGGTATAATATACCATGGAATGATACTGGGATGATCCTGGTATAATATACCATGGAATGATACTGTGATGATCCTGGTATAATATACCATGGAATGATACTGTGATGATCCTGGTATAATATACCATGGAATGATACTTGGATGATCCTGGTATAATATACCATGGAATGATACTGGGATGATCCTGGTATAATATACCATGGAATGATACTGTGATGATCCTGGTATAATATACCATGGAATGATACTGTGATGATCCTGGTATAATATACCATGGAATGATACTGGGATGATCCTGGTATAATATACCATGGAATGATACTGTGATGATCCTGGTATAATATACCATGGAATGATACTTGGATGATCCTGCTATAATATACCATGGAATGATACTGGGATGATCCTGCTATAATATACCATGGAATGATACTTGGATGATCCTGCTATAATATACCATGGAATGATACTTGATGATCCTGGTATAATATACCATGGAATGATACTGGGATGATCCTGGTATAATATACCATGGAATGATACTTGGATGATCCTGCTATAATATACCATGGAATGATACTTGGATGATCCTGGTATAATATACCATGGAATGATACTGGGATGATCCTGCTATAATATACCATGGAATGATACTTGGATGATCCTGCTATAATATACCATGGAATGATACTTGGATGATCCTGCTATAATATACCATGGAATGATACTTGGATGATCCTGCTATAATATACCATGGAATGATACTTGGATGATCCTGCTATAATATACCATGGAATGATACTTGGATGATCCTGTATAATATACCATGGAATGATACTGGGATGATCCTGCTATAATATACCATGGAATGATACTTGGATGATCCTGGTATAATATACCATGGAATGATACTGGGATGATCCTGGTATAATATACCATGGAATGATACTGGGATGATCCTGGTATAATATAACATGGAATGATACTGGGATGATCCTGGTATAATATACCATGGAATGATACTGGGATGATCCTGGTATAATATACCATGGAATGATACTGGGATGATCCTTGTATAATATACCATGGAATGATACTGGGATGATCCTGGTATAATATACCATGGAATGATACTGGGATGATCCTGGTATAATATACCATGGAATGATACTGGGATGATCCTGGTATAATATACCATGGAATGATACTCGGATGATCCTGCTATAATATACCATGGAATGATACTGGATGATCCTGCTATAATATACCATGGAATGATACTGGGATGATCCTGGTATAATATACCATGGAATGATACTGGGATGATCCTGGTATAATATACCATGGAATGATACTGGGATGATCCTTGTATAATATACCATGGAATGATACTGGGATGATCCTGGTATAATATACCATGGAAGGATACTGGGATGATCCTTGTATAATATACCATGGAATGATACTGGGATGATCCTGGTATAATATACCATGGAAGGATACTGGGATGATCCTGGTATAATATACCATGGAAGGATACTGGGATGATCCTGGTATAATATACCATGGAAGGATACTGGGATGATCCTTGTATAATATACCATGGAATGATGCTGGGATGATCCTTGTATAATATACCATGGAATGATACTGGGATGATCCTGGTATAATATACCATGGAATGATACTTGGATGATCCTTGTATAATATACCATGGAATGATACTGGATGATCCTGGTATAATATACCATGGAATGATACTGGGATGATCCTTGTATAATATACCATGGAATGATGCTGGGATGATCCTGGTATAATATACCATGGAATGATACTGGGATGATCCTTGTATAATATACCATGGAATGATCTGGGATGATCTGGTATAATATACCATGGAATGATACTGGGATGATCCTGGTATAATATACCATGGAATGATACTGGATGATCCTGTATAATATACCATGGAATGATACTGGGATGATCCTGCTATAATATACCATGGAATGATACTGGATGATCCTTGTATATATACCATGGAATGATACTGGATGATCCTGGTATAATATACCATGGAATGATACTGGGATGATCCTGCTATAATATACCATGGAATGATGCTGGGATGATCCTGGTATAATATACCATGGAATGATACTGGGATGATCCTGCTATAATATACCATGGAATGATACTGGGATGATCCTGGTATAATATACCATGGAATGTACTGGATGATCCTTGTATAATATACCATGGAATGATACTGGATGATCCTTGTATAATATACCATGGAATGATACTGGGATGATCCTGGTATAATATACCATGGAATGATACTGGGATGATCCTTGTATAATATACCATGGAATAATACTGGGATGATCCTTGTATAATATACCATGGAATGATACTGGGATGATCCTGGTATAATATACCATGGAATGATACTGGGATGATCCTTGTATAATATACCATGGAATGATACTGGGATGATCCTTGTATAATATACCATGGAATGATACTGGGATGATCCTTGTATAATATACCTTGGAATGATACTGGGATGATCCTTGTATAATATACCATGGAATGATACTGGGATGATCCTTGTATAATATACCTTGGAATAATACTGGGATGATCCTGGTATAATATACCATGGAATGATACTGGGATGATCCTTGTATAATATACCATGGAATGATACTGGGATGATCCTTGTATAATATACCATGGAATGATACTGGGATGATCCTGGTATAATATACCATGGAATGATTCTATGATGATCCTGGTATAATATACCATGGAATGATACTGGGATGATCCTGCTATAATATACCTTGGAATGATACTGGGATGATCCTGGTATAATATACCATGGAATGATACTGGGATGATCCTGCTATAATATACCTTGGAATGATACTGGGATGATCCTGCTGTAATATACAAGATCGTAAGAAAGGAAGAGCACAGCAGCAGGCTTACTGGCCTATGTTAGGCAGCTCCAAGTCACATCCACTTAAGAAGGAGGAGCACGGCATCTGACCTAGTAGCACAAGCTAGTAAGGACCAACTCACACCCACCCGCACCCACTCATATATTTATCTAGCCTATTTTTAAAACTACACAACGTTTTAGCCTCTATAACTGTACTCGGGAGTTTGTTCCACTCATCGACAACTCTATTACCAAACCAATGCTTTCCTATATTTCTGCAAGCATTTTTGTGTTCGGTGATCCTAATGTCCAGAGATCTGGCTGTTTCCCCCATATATACTTTGTCACACCCCCCACATGGTATAGTGTATATTCCTGCACTTGTGCCAGAATCATGCTTGGGTTTGTGTATCAGGTTCCTAATAGTTGATGAGCTGGTAGACATTTTTGAAACGTTAGTAGCAACGTCGCTGACCCGTAAAACGATATAACTTGGAGGCCTTTTTTCAACTTGACTGGTGTTGGTCTTGTTGGAGATACGTGTCGCACGTTGGAGATACGTGTCGCACGTTGGAGATACGTGTCGCACGTTGGAGATACGTGTCGCACGTTTCCTGCAGTCACGTATGAAGTATAGGGGTAAGTGTAGTGAACTAAAAGAATGGGTGATGTATGTGTATTCTTCCTCGAGGAACTGTGGACTGGAAATTCAGTAAGCTCTCAGAAAGAAGGCAATAACTACCCGTGTATTAGTTCTGGTGTCATGGTGAGAGAAGAAATGTAGAAGACCGTTCTTGTAGGTAGGTATTCCTGGGAAATATAAACACTTAAGCAGTATAATGTGATCATTTATTGACAACGTTTCGCCCACGCAGTGGTCTTTATCAAGTCAAACAGATCTACCTGGGTAAAAGTACGTGAGTATTTATAGGATGGAGTCAGGTGGAGAATGCTGGGTCAGGTGGAGAATGCTGGGTCAGGTGGAGAATGCTGGGTCAGGTGGAGAATGCTGGGTCAGGTGGAGAATGCTGGGTCAGGTGGAGAATGCTGGGTCAGGTGGAGACTGCTGAGTCAGGTGGAGAATGCTGGGTCAGGTGGAGAATGCTGGGTCAGGTGGAGAATGCTGGGTCAGGTGGAGAATGCTGGGTCAGGTTGAGAATGCTGGGTCAGGTGGAGAATGCTGGGTCAGGTGGAGAATGCTGGGTCAGGTTGAGAATGCTGAGTCAGGTTGAGAATGCTGAGTCAGGTGGAGAATGCTGGGTCAGGTGGAGAATGCTGAGTCAGGTGGAGAATGCTGAGTCAGTGGAGAATGCTGAGTCAGGTGGAGAATGCTGGGTCAGTTGGAGAATGCTGGGTCAGGTGGAGAATGCTGGGTCAGGTGGAGAATGCTGAGTCAGGTGGAGAATGCTGAGTCAGGTGGAGAATGCTGGGTCAGTTGGAGAATGCTGGGTCAGGTGGAGAATGCTGGGTCAGGTGGAGAATGCTGGGTCAGGTGGAGAATGCTGGGTCAGGTGGAGAATGCTGAGTCAGGTGGAGAATGCTGAGTCAGGTGGAGAATGCTGGAGTCAGGTGGAGAATGCTGAGTCAGGTGGAGAATGCTGGGTCAGGTGGAGAATGCTGGGTCAGGTGGAGAATGCTGGGTCAGGTGGAGAATGCTGGGTCAGGTGGAGAATGCTGGGTCAGGTGGAGAATGCTGGGTCAGGTGGAGACTGCTGAGTCAGGTGGAGAATGCTGGGTCAGGTGGAGAATGCTGGGTCAGGTGGAGAATGCTGGGTCAGGTGGAGAATGCTGTGTCAGGTGGAGAATGCTGGAGTCAGGTGGAGAATGCTGGGTCAGGTGGAGAATGCTGAGTCAGGTGGAGAATGCTGGGTCAGGTGGAGAATGCTGGGTCAGGTGGAGAATGCTGGGTCAGGTGGAGAATGCTGGGTCAGGTGGAGAATGCTGAGTCAGGTTGAGAATGCTGAGTCAGGTGGAGAATGCTGGGTCAGGTGGAGAATGCTGAGTCAGGTGGAGAATGCTGAGTCAGGTGGAGAATGCTGAGTCATGTGGAGAATGCTGAGTCAGGTGGAGAATGCTGGGTCAGTTGGAGAATGCTGGGTCAGGTGGAGAATGCTGGGTCAGGTGGAGAATGCTGAGTCAGGTGGAGAATGCTGAGTCAGGTGGAGAATGCTGGGTCAGGTGGAGAATGCTGGGTCAGGTGGAGAATGCTGGGTCAGGTGGAGAATGCTGGGTCAGGTGGAGAATGCTGGGTCAGGTGGAGAATGCTGAGTCAGGTGGAGAATGCTGAGGTCAGGTGGAGAATGCTGAGTCAGGTGGAGAATGCTGAGTCAGGTGGAGAATGCTGGGTCAGGTGGAGAATGCTGAGTCAGGTGGAGAATGCTGGTCAGGTGGAGAATGCTGGGTCAGGTGGAGAATGCTGGGTCAGGTGGAGAATGCTGGGTCAGGTGGAGAATGCTGGGTCAGGTGGAGAATGCTGAGTCAGGTTGAGAATGCTGAGTCAGGTGGAGAATGCTGGGTCAGTTGGAGAATGCTGGGTCAGGTGGAGAATGCTGGGTCAGGTGGAGAATGCTGGGTCAGGTGGAGAATGCTGGGTCAGGTGGAGAATGCTGAGTCAGGTGGAGAATGCTGAGTCAGGTGGAGAATGCTGAGTCAGGTGGAGAATGCTGAGTCAGGTGGAGAATGCTGGGTCAGGTGGAGAATGCTGAGTCAGGTGGAGAATGCTGGGTCAGGTGGAGAATGCTGGGTCAGGTGGAGAATGCTGGGTCAGGTGGAGAATGCTGAGTCAGGTGGAGAATGCTGAGTCAGGTGGAGAATGCTGAGTCACGTGGAGAATGCTGAGTCAGGTGGAGAATGCTGGGTCAGGTGGAGAATGCTGGGTCAGGTGGAGAATGCTGGGTCAGGTGGAGAATGCTGGGTCAGGTGGAGAATGCTGAGTCAGGTGGAGAATGCTGAGTCAGGTGGAGAATGCTGGGTCAGGTGGAGAATGCTGGGTCAGGTGGAGAATGTTGAGTCAGGTGGAGAATGCTGCATGTGACAGTCTTCCAAGTAGGGTGATAGAGGCTAGGACCTTGGGAAGCTTTAAAAAGAGATTGGACAAGTATATGGGTAGACCTTCTGCAGTGTTCTATTCTTAAGTTCTTATGTGGGATAGCGATGAAGAAGTTTCTTGGCAATAGGTTCAGCTATGTTATAGAAGCCGTTGTTCTAGTTGAAGTTGTTGGATATACAGATAAGTGATGATTCTAGGATTCTTCGGTATTGAGTGTTGTCTTCTCTGGCGATGAGTCTTGCGTTTCTGTAGTTGATTAAATGGTTGTGTGAATTTCGGTGTTGAACACAGGCATTCCTTGGATCGTCAGATCTGCCTGCGTACTGGATTGGACTGACGAAGCCACTGTGTGGCGAAACGTTTCTTCAATAAAGATTCCCATATGCTGCATAAGTGTCTCAAACTTCATCAGAAATCTTCCCTATGAGGATAGACTGAGGGCCCTGAATCTGCACTCTCTTGAAAGGCGTAGAATTAGGGGGATATGATTGAGGTGTATAAATGGAAAACAGGAATAAATAAAGGGGATGTAAATAGCGTGCTAAAAATATTTAGCCAAGACAGGACTCGCAGCAATGGTTTTAATTTGGAAAAAATCAGATTCAGGAAGGATATAGGAAAGCACTGGTTTGGTAATAGAGTTGTGGATGAGTGGAACAAACTCCCGAGTACCGTCATAGAAGCTAAGCCGTTGTGGGTGTGGGTGGGTGTGAGTTGGACCTGACTGGCTTGTGCTAGTGCTTGTGCCGTGTTCCTTCCTTAAGTGAATGTGACCTGACCTGACTAGGTTGGGTCATAGGCTTAAGCCGGTAAGAGACTTGGACCTGCCTCGCATGGGCCACTTGGCCTGCTGCAGTGTTCCTTTTTTCTTATGTTCTTACTCGGAAGACTGTTCCACGCATCCACAACTGTGTGAGAACCAGCATTTACCTGTGTCCATGGTCACTCTTTCTCTCTGAGATGGAATATTGTTGAAATATACCCAGGTTACCACCTACAATGACGCGATTACCACGTACCATGCCCAGGGCACCACTAACAGTGATCTGATTACCACGTACCATGCCCAGGGCACCACTAACAGTGATCTGATTACTACGTGCCATGCCCAGGGCACCACACTGCTTCAGCATCACTCTGGCAAGTGCAACACACTAACCCTGGCCTCACCCCCTCCACCACCCTCTATAACTTCCGGAGTGACTCAGTGAGCAAGCTGGGAGATCCTGAAACCAAGCCCTTCCTGGGAGGTGGTGGGGACGGGGAGAGGATGGTCAGGGAGGAAGGTAGGATGGAGAGCGCAGCCTTGATGGGGAAGGGGTGGACCTGGTGATGTGCTTTGTCAGGGTAAAAGACCTCGTGTAGGTTTCTTTAGTATAAGATAACCTATTAAAGCCTATTTTTATGGCATAATCTCTCTAAGTCTTACCCTAGGCACGACATTTACCTAACGTCTAAATGCCTAGCTACTTTTAGGTGAAGATAGGAGCAGGTGTAAAAAGGCTTGACCTTCTTCCCTTGGGTGGTAACCCTGCCAAACCCCTGTCCAGCCTCCCTTGAGTCACTCAAGGGTATAACCCAGTGCTGTGTCCCCTGGGACACACACACACACACACCTTGAATACTTAAGTTGCATACACCTGAAGGTCGAGTCTTCCTTCATTATCCACCTTGTAATTAACATTGATGTGTGGACAAGATAATGTGTTGTCAGCTCCCTCATTCACCCCCACACACCCTCATTCACCCCCACACACCCTCATTCACCCCCACACACCCTCATTCACCCCACACCCTCATTCACCACACACACCCTCATTCACCCCCACACACCCTCATTCACCTCCACACACCCTCATTCACCCTCACACACCCTCATTCACCCTCACACACCCTCATTCACCCCCACACACCCTCATTCACCTCCACACACCCTCATTCACCCCCACACACCCTCATTCACCCTCACACACCCTCATTCACCCCACACACCCTCATTCACCCTCATTCACCCCCACACACCCTCATTCACCTCCACACACCCTCATTCACCCCCACACACCCTCATTCACCCCCACATACCCCATACACCCTCACTCCCTCATTCACCCCCACACACATACATCCTCACTACTTCATTCACCACACACACACACACACATGACGGGGCCAGGAGCTATGAATCGACCCCTGCAACCACAACTAGGTGAGTACACACACACACATTCGTTCACTAACTCTCGCTCAAGTACGTAAGTTTATTCAGGTATACATAAATACAGTTACATTGATTATCATACATAGCAGCATATGTGTAAAGAACCCAGGATAACCCAAAAAAGTCAGACAGTGACTTATTTCCATTGGGATCCTTTTAATTCCTTATTATTGTACTATAAAGGAGATAATATCTTATTATTATATTATAAAGGAGATAATATCTTATTATCATACTATAGAGGAGATATACTAGGAATAAGGTAAAAAGAGTTATTTACATTTACATGTGTGTTAGCTAAAAAATAAAAAATCATTCTCCTTCCTTTCTGTCGCTACATTCATTAGGCACCTTTTGGCTCTCTTCTTGAACTGGCTCATGCTATGACTGGCTTTGACATGTGCAGGCAGTCTGACTGTGGGTACTACAAAGTTGTGCTCTCTCCCCCTAGTACCATGGTTACTTTGGTTCCCAGCCTTGACAAAATTGGCAGCAAGATATTCTGGACACTGTGAGCAATTTTATGAACTTGATTTAACTTCAGTTGTTTTACTCTGTCTTCAACATTCAGCATATCAAATTGTTGTAATTCATCCTGGCCTACATGCTCTCTTGGTCCCAGGTCCAGGATGACTCACAGGTAGACACTGTGCTTGTAGAGGAACTTCAGTCTGGCATTCGCTTCCTTTACTACACTGTTTCTTATCAGTTCTCCTGACATGCATGGGTCAAAGGGGATTCCCAGATTTTTTACTGAAGACACTGTAGTGATGGGTTCCCCATTACACCGGACATTAAAATTATTTACTCTTCTCAGTTTACGTTTCGTGCCAAAGAGTATGGCTTCCGTTTTCCCGTATTTATTATAAGTGTTGATGCTCAACTGTTTACACATTGTATCCAGCAGAAGTTCTTTTCTTGTTTACCATCACACACACACAACCTTCATCTTTATTTATTTTTCGTTTATATTCCTCTGCCAAAAATAAGAAGAAATGATGTTTGTATTTGTAGTTTTGTCTATACAAGTGACTGAATACTGCCTGCCTAGCAGGCCTACTGGCCCATGCTAGGCAGGTCCAGCTCACCTACTGGTGAAGCCCTGCTGAGTTACTCTACATGTCCTGGTGAAGCCCTGGTGAGTTACTCTCCCTGTCCTGGTGAAGCCCTGGTGAGTTACTCTCCCTGTCCTGGTGAAACTCTAGTGTTGTCAGCAGAGTGTGTCTGGACCAGTGTTGTCAGCAGTGTGTCTGGACCAGTGTTGTCAGCAGAGTGTGTCTGGACCAGTGTTGTCAGCAGTGTGTCTGGACCAGTGTTGTCAGCAGAGTGTGTCTGGACCAGTGTTGTCAGCAGTGTGTCTGGACCAGTGTTGTCAGCAGTGTGTCTGGACCAGTGTTGTCAGCAGTGTGTGTCTGGACCAGTGTTGTCAGCAGAGTGTGTCTGGACCAGTGTTGTCAGCAGAGTGTGTCTGGACCAGTGTTGTCAGCAGTGTGTGTCTGGACCAGTGTTGTCAGCAGTGTGTGTCTGGACCAGTGTTGTCAGCAGTGTGTGTCTGGACCAGTGTTTTCAGCAGTGTGTGTCTGGACCAGTGTTGTCAGCAGTGTGTGTCTGGATCAGTTGTCAGCAGTGTGTGTCTGGACCAGTGTTGTCAGCAGTGTGTGTCTGGACCAGTGTTGTCAGCAGTGTGTGTCTGGACCAGTGTTGTCAGCAGTGTGTGTCTGGACCAGTTGTCAGCAGTGTGTGTCTGGACCAGTGTTGTCAGCAGTGTGTGTCTGGACCAGTGTTGTCAGCAGTGTGTGTCTGGACCAATTGTCAGCAGTGTGTGTCTGGACCAGTGTTGTCAGCAGTGTGTGTCTGGACCAGTTGTCAGCAGTGTGTGTCTGGACCAGTTGTCAGCAGTGTGTGTCTGGACCAGTGTTGTCAGCAGTGTGTGTCTGGACCAGTTGTCAGCAGTGTGTGTCTGGACCAGTTGTCAGCAGTGTGTGTCTGGACCAGTGTTGTCAGCAGTGTGTGTCTGGACCAGTTGTCAGCAGTGTGTGTCCGGACCAGTTGTCAGCAGTGTGTGTCTGGACCAGTGTTGTCAGCAGTGTGTCTGGACCAGTTGTCAGCAGTGTGTGTCTGGACCAGTGTTGTCAGCAGTGTTCTTATGTATTAAGGCGGGGGTAGGTAAGTGAGGTCCCAGCAGGTGTGACGTCACTGTGGTATGATATCACTGGTTTGTGACGTCACTGGGGTATGATATCACTGGTTTGTGACGTCACTGGGGTGTGATGTCACGCAGGGTTGCTCACTGCCATACCTGGACACCACCACAAGTGGGAAGTCCCAGATCTTAACCTCTGATGTAGTGTTGATCTCTCTCTCTCTCTCTCTCTCTCTCTCTCTCTCTCTCTCTCTCTCTCTCTCTCTCTCTCTCTCATTTACATAACTAATAATCGTAACTTATTACAATAATCATCTAAGGTTAGGTAAGGTTCGTCAGGACACAGGACAGGTGTTTCCTGACGCGGGTCTTAGTCAGATGATGACCCGCCGTTGGAGCTTTTGGTCATCTGACCGAGGCCTTCCGCTGGCTTACCGGTCCACCCCTTTAAATCTGAGATTGTGTACTCACTGTCGTTCCGGGTTCGAGACACAGCTCCTGGCCCCGCCTCATTCACGAAATCACTAAATTCTTGTTCTCGTAGGACCTATCATACCCGCTCTTCAAGCTGTGTATAGCACCTGCCTCCACCACTGCTTCTCCTAGATCATGGGTACCTAACACTTTTACCATTACAGACCCCCTAATGGATTGCCCAAAATATATACCCATACCCAATTCACCTGACTGGGAATCATCACCAGTAATATTAGGTACCAGTGTGACTTCAAATGATGTCAGTAGCTTTGTTATACTTTACATATGGATAACTAGCAAGAGAACAGCTGATAGTTTGTTCTAATCTAACAACTTTTTTTTTTAATTGTTCAGAGATGGAGTCCCATACCCCATTATTTAATTCCCATACTCTATTATTTGGTTCCCATACCCCATTATTTAATTCCCATACTCTATTATTTGGTTCCCATACCCCATTATTTAATTCCCATACTCTATTATTTGGTTCCCATACCCCATTATTTAATTCCCATACTCTATTATTTGGTTGCCATACGCCATTATTTAATTCCCATAACCCCATTATTTGGTTCCTATACCCCCTAAGGGGTATGGATACCCCCGGTTAGGAACTTTTGATCAAGGTCGACCTTCACACTGAGGAGTGTGAGTGTGTGTGTGTGTGTGTGTGTGTGTGTGTGTGTGTGTGTCTTGCTGTCCCTCGGACTCGTGTGTGTTTATCTTAAAGGTATAGTATAACTACTTCTCTTTACTCCTAGATCCTCCTTGTTGCTGGTTCTTGATCCTCCTTGTTGCTGGTTCTTGATCCTCCTTGTTGCTGGTTCTTGATCCTCCTTGTTGCTGGTTCTTGATCCTCCTTGTTGCTGGTTCTTGATCCTCCTTGTTGCTGGTTCTTGATCCTCCTTGTTCTGGTTCTTGATCCTCCTTGCTGCTGGTTCTTGATCCTCCTTGTTGCTGGTTCTTGATCCTCCTTGTTGCTGGTTCTTGATCCTCCTTGTTCTGGTTCTTGATCCTCCTTGCTGCTGGTTCTTGATCCTCCTTGTTGCTGGTTCTTGATCCTCCTTGTTGCTGGTTCTTGATCCTCCTTGTTCTGGTTCATGATCCTCCTTGCTGCTGGTTCTTGATCCTCCTTGTTGCTGGTTCTTGATCCTCCTTGTTGCTGGTTCTTGATCCTCCTTGTTCTGGTTCTTGATCCTCCTTGCTGCTGGTTCTTGATCCTCCTTGTTGCTGGTTCATGATCCTCCTTGTTGCTGGTTCTTGATCCTCCTTGTTGCTGGTTCTTGATCCTCCTTGTTGCTGGTTCTTGATCCTCCTTGTTGCTGGTTCTTGATCCTCCTTGTTGCTGGTTCTTGATCCTCCTTGTTGCTGGTTCTTGATCCTCCTTGTTGCTGGTTCTTGATCCTCCTTGTTGCTGGTTTTGATCCTCCTTGTTGCTGGTTCTTGATCCTCCTTGTTGCTGGTTCTTGATCCTCCTTGTTGCTGGTCCTTGATCCTTTTGTTGCTGGTTCTTGATCCTCCTTGTTGCTGGTTCTTGATCCTCCTTGTTGCTGGTTCTTGATCCTCATTGTTGCTGGTTCTTGATCTCCTTGTTGCTGGTTCTTGATCTCCTTGTTGCTGGTTCTAGACCATCCTTGTTGCTGGTTCTAGACCATCCTTGATGCTGGTTCTTGATCCTCCTTGTTGCTGGTTCTTGATCCTCCTTGTTGCTGGTTCTTGATCTCCTTGTTGCTGGTTCTTGATCTTGTTGCTGGTTCTAGATCATCCTTGTTGCTGGTTGTAGACCATCCTTGTTGCTGGTTGTAGACCATCCTTGTTGCTGGTTGTAGACCACCTTTGTTCCTTGATCCTAGACCTTCTTGTTCTTTGATCCTAGACCTTCTTGTTCCTTGATCCTAGACCTTCTTGTTCCTTGGTGGCTTAAGTTTACATCACTAGGTTTCGAGTGCTCCTTGCTGCTGCTGCTGTCCAGGTTTACTTTTCCAGGTGTTGTTATTCAGGTCTTCTTCTTGTCCTAGCATGTCTTAACGGGTGTGGACCCTAAAAGACGTTCTGTTTTAATCCCTATAAATCACCAGTGTTATGGAGGAGGTGAATGTATTCAGATATTTGGGAGTGGACATGTCAGCGGATGGGTCTATGAAGGATAAGGTGAATCATAGAATTGATGAGGGGAAAAGGGTGAGTGGAGCACTTCGGAGTCTGTGGAGACAAAGAACTTTGTCCATGGAAGTAAAGAGGGGAATGTATGAGAGTATAGTTATAGCAACACTCTTATATGGGTGTGAAGCATGGGTGATGAATGTTGCAACGAGGAGAAGGCTGGAGGCAGTGGAGATGTCATGTCTGAGGTCAATGTGTGGTGTGAATATAATGCAGAGAATTCGGAGTTTGGAAATTAGGAGGAGGTGCGGGATTACCAAAACTATTATCCAGAGGGCTGAGGAGGGGTTGTTGAGGTGGTTCGGACATGTAGAGAGATGGAACGAGACAGAATGACTTCGAGAGTGTATAAATCTGTAGTGGAGGGAAGGCGGGGTAGGGGTCGGCCTAGGAAAGGTTGGAGGGAGGGGGTAAAGGAGGTTTTGTGTGCGAGGGGCTTGGACTTCCAGCAAGCATGTGTGAGCGTATTTGATAGGAGTGAATGGAGACAAATGGTTTTTAATACTTGACGTGCTGTTGGAGTGTGAGCAAAGTAACATTTATGAAGGGATTCAGGGAAACTGGCAGACCGGACTTGAGTCCTGGAGATGGGAAGTACAGTGTCTGCACTCTGAAGGAGGGGTGTTAATGTTGCAGTTTTATAACTGTAGTGTAAAGCACCCCTCTGGCAAGACAGTGATGGAGTGAATGATGATGAAAGTTTTTCTTTTTTCGGGCCACCCTGCCTTGGTGGGAATCGGCCGATGTGTTAATAAAATAAAAATAATTTGTCACAGGTACCCTGTGTGTGTGTTTCGGGAGTTATCCAATCCGTCTGGTTATCCAATCCGTCTGGTTTGCCAGTCGTCACCAGTCATCAGTACCAGGATCGTCTAGGTACTGGGTTAAGCTCTGGTACTTTACCACTCAAAACCTTCCTCTCACCAACCTATGCTTCCCTTATCCCCATTTTCCCGCTCACCCCACGAAGGTCTTACCTAATCTCTCTTGATCTTATTGTTCAGGTCTTGTTATCCATTTGCTGTTGTTGTCCAGGTGTCGTTGTTGTCCAGGTCTTTTTCTTGTCCAGGTCTTGTAGTTGTCCAGGTCTTGTAGTTGTCCAGGTCTTGTAGTTGTCCAGGTCTTGTAGTTGTCCAGGTCTTGTAGTTGTCCAGGTCTTGCTGTTGTCCAGGTCTTGCTGTTGTCCAGGTCTTGCTGTTGTCTAGGTCTTGCTGTTGTCCAGGTCTTGTAGTTGTCCAGGTCTTGCTGTTGTCCAGGTCTTGCTGTTGTCCAGGTCTTGCTGTTGTCCAGGTCTTGCTGTTATCCAGGTCTTGTTGTTGGCCAGGTCTTGCTGTTGTCCAGGTTTTGCTGTTGTCCAGGTCTTGTAGTTGTCCAGGTCTTGCTGTTGTCCAGGTCTTGTTGTTGTCCAGGTCTTGCTGTTGTCCAGGTCTTGTTGTTGTCCAGGTCTTGCTGTTGTCCAGGTCTTGTTGTTGGCCAGGTCTTGCTGTTGTCCAGGTCTTGCTGTTGTCCAGGTCTTGTAGTTGTCCAGGTCTTGTAGTTGTCCAGGTCTTATAGTTGTCCAGGTCTTGTTGTTGTCCAGGTCTTGTTGTTGTCCAGGTCTTGTTGTTGTCCAGGTCTTGTAGTTGTCCAGGTCTTATAGTTGTCCAGGTCTTGTGTTGTCCAGGTCTTATGTTGTCCAGGTCTTGTTGTTGTCCAGGTCTTGTTGTTGTCCAGGTCTTGCTGTTGTCCAGGTCTTGTTGTCTAGTTCTCCACCACTTCGTATAAGTGTTCACCTTGCCGATCTGTCTAACACTGAGAAATATTTCCTAACAACGCTATGGCCCATCTGTATGTTTGTTCCTACTCTCCTTTCGCTTCTCCGTCTCCTTCTACCTGTCCTCGCATGTTATCTTCTCTATCTTACCCAGCCATTCCTGTAATTATCTTACATGTTTGTATTCATATCTTCTTCCCTTACTCTTCCTCTCGTCTAGTGTTGATAACTAACTCCTTCACTTTATAACACCTCTCCCGGTTCCAGAACCAGTCTAGATCCCACGTGTCTATGGGGTGGGGGTCGATTCACAGCTCCTGGCCCCGACTTTTCGCTGATCGTTGTGAAGGTGCGACGGCCCTACCAGACCCTCAAAGAGTATTTGATATGACCGATTCTTCCTTATAGAAATAAAATATAGAAAAAATCAATGATAACATTATAAGATAAAAAAGTTTATTATTAATACGCAAAATTTATATATAAAACAAATAAACATGAATATAATCCTACCTGAAGCAAATAATGAAAAAATAATTATATAAATAATTCTTGTGAATCGAAGCTAATATGTACACATAAATTAATAACAAAATGAATATGTAGAGGATGGATGGTCAGTGCCACTGTTGAAGGCTCGTAGCTCCTGAGTCCACTGTTGAAGGCTCGTAGCTCCTGAGTCCACTGTTGAAGGCTCGTAGCTCCTGAGTCCACTGTTGAAGGCTCGTAGCTCCTGAGTCCACTGTTGAAGGCTCGTAGCTCCTGAGTCCACTGTTGAAGGCTCGTAGCTCCTGAGTCCCTGTTGAAGGCTCGTAGCTCCTGAGTCCACTGTTGAAGGCTCGTAGCTCCTGAGTCCACTGTTGAAGGCTCGTAGCTCCTGAGTCCACTGTTGAAGGCTCGTAGCTCCTGAGTCCCTGTTGAAGGCTCGTAGCTCCTGAGTCCGCTGTTGAAGGCTCGTAGCTCCTGAGTCCACTGTTGAAGGCTCGTAGCTCCTGAGTCCACTGTTGAAGGCTCGTAGCTCCTGAGTCCACTGTTGAAGGCTCGTAGCTCCTGAGTCCGCTGTTGAAGGCTCGTAGCTCCTGAGTCCACTGTTGAAGGCTCGTAGCTCCTGAGTCCGCTGTTGAAGGCTCGTAGCTCCTGAGTCCGCTGTTGAAGGCTCGTAGCTCCTGAGTCCGCTGTTGAAGGCTCGTAGCTCCTGAGTCCGCTGTTGAAGGCTCGTAGCTCCTGAGTCCGCTGTTGAAGGCTCGTAGCTCCTGAGTCCGCTGTTGAAGGCTCGTAGCTCCTGAGTCCGCTGTGAAGGCTCGTAGCTCCTGAGTCCGCTGTTGAAGGCTCGTAGCTCCTGAGTCCGCTGTTGAAGGCTCGTAGCTCCTGAGTCCGCTGTTGAAGGCTCGTAGCTCCTGAGTCCGCTGTTCAAAGCTCGTAGCTCCTGAGTCCGCTGTTCAAGGCTCGTAGCTCCTGAGTCCGCTGTTGAAGGCTCGTAGCTCCTGAGTCCGCTGTTGAAGGCTCGTAGCTCCTGAGTCCGCTGTTGAAGGCTCGTAGCTCCTGAGTCCGCTGTTGAAGGCTCGTAGCTCCTGAGTCCGCTGTTCAAGGCTCGTAGCTCCTGAGTCCGCTGTTGAAGGCTCGTAGCTCCTGAGTCCGCTGTTGAAGGCTCGTAGCTCCTGAGTCCGCTGTTCAAGGCTCGTAGCTCCTGAGTCCGCTGTTCAAGGCTCGTAGCTCCTGAGTCCGCTGTTGAAGGCTCGTAGCTCCTGAGTCCGCTGTTGAAGGCTCGTAGCTCCTGAGTCCGCTGTTGAAGGCTCGTAGCTCCTGAGTCCGCTGTTGAAGGCTCGTAGCTCCTGAGTCCGCTGTTGAAGGCTCGTAGCTCCTGAGTCCGCTGTTCAAGGCTCGTAGCTCCTGAGTCATGTGCAGTTTGGTATGCTGAGCCAATTTGGATGTATACCTGGAGTATACCTGGAGTATACCTGGAGAGTTCCAGGGGTCAGCGCCCCTGCGGCCCGGTCTGTGACCACCGATGTAAGGTGGTCATTTGTGAACCTGACTGTTGTGACCTCCGAACACAGTAGAAGATGACCCCAACAAGTGTAGATATTAAATAGATCTAAGGTACCGGGGTCTTAGAAAGTTTCGTCCATTATTTAACAAATGAAAAGTTGGTGTTGTAACAAGTGGATAATGAGTGGAGGACGGTATGAAGGTTGCAGCGTGTCACAGCAACTGTAGGGGTCTATTAAACATGCAGAGTTTCACTCAAATGATGAAGAGTTTCTTAAAGATGCAGGTTGTTGTCTCAGATCTAAGCCTCGATCCTGCTGCCCGCCTTGTCTCGCCTGTGTCCCATCACCCGCGCCGCCACTCAAGCCTAAACAATAATACAAAAAATTACACTCCGGACAAGCAGTCACTCATCATACACGGAAGACCTTTCAAAGAAATGGTGAGGACAGATGTTTACGTTAAAATGGTGAGGACACAGATGTTTACGTTAAAATGGCGAGGACACAGATGTTTACGTTAAAATGGTGAGGACACAGATGTTTACGTTAAAATGGCGAGGACACAGATGTTTACGTTAAAATGGCGAGGACACAGATGTTTACGTTAAAATGGCGAGGACACAGATGTTTACTTTAAAATGGTGAGGACACAGATGTTTACTTTAAAATGGTGAGGACACAGATGTTTTCGTTAAAATGGTGAGGACACAGATGTTTACGTTAAAATGGCGAGGACACAGATGTTTACGTTAAAATGGCGAGGACACAGATGTTTACGTTAAAATGGTGAGGACACAGATGTTTACGTTAAAATGGCGAGGACACAGATGTTTACTTTAAAATGGTGAGGACACAGATGTTTACTTTAAAATGGTGAGGACACAGATGTTTACGTTAAAATGGTGAGGACACAGATGTTTACTTTAAAATGGTGAGGACACAGATGTTTTCGTTAAAATGGTGAGGACACAGATGTTTACGTTAAAATGGCGAGGACACAGATGTTTACGTTAAAATGGCGAGGACACAGATGTTTACGTTAAAATGGTGAGGACACAGATGTTTACGTTAAAATGGCGAGGACACAGATGTTTACTTTAAAATGGTGAGGACACAGATGTTTACTTTAAAATGGTGAGGACACAGATGTTTTCGTTAAAATGGTGAGGACACAGATGTTTACGTTAAAATGGCGAGGACACAGATGTTTACGTTAAAATGGCGAGGACACAGATGTTTACGTTAAAATGGTGAGGACACAGATGTTTACGTTAAAATGGCGAGGACACAGATGTTTACTTTAAAATGGTGAGGACACAGATGTTTACTTTAAAATGGTGAGGACACAGATGTTTACGTTAAAATGGTGAGGACACAGATGTTTACGTTAAAATGGCGAGGACACAGATGTTTACGTTAAAATGGCGAGGACACAGATGTTTACGTTAAAATGGTGAGGACACAGATATTTACGTTAAAATGGCGAGGACACAGATGTTTACGTTAAAATGGTGAGGACACAGATGTTTACTTTTAAAATGGTGAGGACACAGATGTTTACTTTAAAATGGTGAGGACACAGATGTTTACGTTAAAATGGTGAGGACACAGATGTTTACGTTAAAATGGCGAGGACACAGATGTTTACGTTAAAATGGTGAGGACACAGATGTTTACGTTAAAATGGCGAGGACACAGATGTTTACGTTAAAATGGCGAGGACACAGATGTTTACGTTAAAATGGTGAGGACACAGATGTTTACGTTAAAATGGCGAGGACACAGATGTTTACTTTAAAATGGTGAGGACACAGATGTTTACGTTAAAATGGTGAGGACACAGATGTTTACGTTAAAATGGTGAGGACACAGATGTTTACGTTAAAATGGCGAGGACACAGATGTTTACGTTAAAATGGTGAGGACACAGATGTTTACGTTAAAATGGCGAGGACACAGATGTTTACTTTAAAATGGTGAGGACACAGATGTTTACGTTAAAATGGTGAGGACACAGATGTTTACGTTAAAATGGTGAGGACACAGATGTTTACGTTAAAATGGTGAGGACACAGATGTTTACTTTAAAATGGTGAGGACACAGATGTTTACGTTAAAATGGTGAGGACACAGATGTTTACTTTAAAATGGTGAGGACACAGATGTTTACGTTAAAATGGTGAGGACACAGATGTTTACTTTAAAATGGTGAGGACACAGATGTTTACGTTAAAATGGTGAGGACACAGATGTTTACGTTAATATGGTGAGGACAGATGTTTACGTTAAAATGCGTAAGTCAAGTCAGGTCCGGTTGACTCAATTAACAGAACATAAACATAAGAATGAAGTTGTTGTTTAAAATAAATTAAACAAAACACAACAAAATAAATGACTAAACAAGAGTGGATTAGATACACACTTGATGGGAACCGAAAGTCAAGTGACTGTAATCCCGTCGGAGGGTCCCACGTTACCTCCCACCGGGGGGGGGGGATTAGTAGAGGTAACACTGCACACACCTTTCAGACCAAGCATTCCGCCGGTCAAAACACCACCACCACCACCACCCCACCACCACCACCACCACCACCACCACCACCACCACCACCAAAAAAAAAACCCCCCCCACCACCACTCAATCATACTTCCACTCCTATCTAATGAACTTTTCCCTCACAATCGTATCTCTTCTTAAAGCTATGTATGGATCCTTCCTCCACTACATCACTCTCCAGATTGTTCCTCTTCCTGACAACTCTGTGACTGAAGAAATACTTCCTAACATCCCTGTGACTCATCTGAGTCTTCAAGTTCCCTTGTTGATGTGTCCCCTTGTTGCTGTGTCCCCTTGTTGCTGTGTCCCCTTGTTGCTGTGTCCCCTTGTTGTTGTGTCTTATCTCTGGAACATCCTGTCCCTATCCAAATTGTCAATACCTCTCAGTATTTTATGTTATCATGTGTGTGTGCGTGTGCGTACTCACCTATGTGTGGTTACAGGGGTCGATTCACAGCTCCTGGCCCCGCCTCTTCGCTGGTCGTTACTAGGTCTACTCTTTTCGTACCTCTTTTTAATGCTATGGATGGATCCTGCGTCTACTCTTCAGGCGTTTGTACTCACTTATTTGTGGTTGCAGGGGTCGATTCATAGTTCCTGGCCCCGCTTTGTGTGTTGTGTGAGTGTGTAGTCACCTAATTGTGCTTACCTAATTGTGATTGAAGAGGTCTAGCCATAGCTGATGTGTGTTTGTGTGTGTGTGTGTACTCACCTAGTTGTGGTTGCAGGGGTCTAGTCATAGCTCCTGGCCCCGCTTCTTCACTGGCCGCTACTGGGTCACTCTCCCTTCGCCATGAGCCTTATCATACCTCTTCTTGAAGCTATGAATGGATCCTGCCTCCACTACATCACTTCCCAAGCTATTCCACTTCCTGACCACTCTGTGACTGAAGAAATACTTCCTAACATCCCTGTGATTCATCTGAGTCTTCAACTTCCAACTGTGACCCCTTGTTGCTGTGTCTCATCTCTGGAACATTCTGTCTCTGTCAACCTTGTCAATTCCTCTCAGTATTTACGTACAAAGGAGGATGACTAAGTTGATCCCATGTATCAGAAATCTTCCCTATGAGGATAGACTGAGGGCCCTGAATCTGCACTCTCTAGAAAGGCGTAGAATTAGGGGAGATATGATTGAAGTGTATAAATGGAAAACAGGAATAAATAAAGGGGATGTAAATAGCGTGCTAAAAATATCTAGTATTGACAGGACTCGCAGCAATGGCTTTAAGTTGGATAAATTCAGATTCAGGAAGGATATAGGAAAGCATTGGTTTGGTAATAGAGTTGTGGATGAGTGGAACAAACTTCCGAGTACAGTTATAGAGGCTAAAACGTTGTGCAGTTTTAAAAATAGGCTAGATAAATATATGAGTGGGTGCGGGTGGGTGTGAGTTGGTCCTGATTAGCTTGTGCTACTAGGTCAGATTCCGTGCTCCTTCCTTAAGTGAATGTAACCTGACCTGGCTGGGTCGGGGCATTGGCTTAAGCCGGTGGGAGACTTGGACCTGCCTCGCATGGGCCAGTAGGCCTGCTGCAGTGTTCCTTCTTTCTTATGTTCTTATTTTATATATCGTTATCATGTCCCCCCTATCTCTCCTGTCCTCCAGTGTCGTCAGGTCGATTTTCCTTAACCTCTCCTCGTAGGACATACCCCTTAGCTCCGGGACTAGTCTTGTTGCAAACCTTTGCACTTTCTCTAGTTTCTTTACGTGCTTGGCTAGGTGTAGGTTCCAAACTGGTGCTGCATACTCCAGTATGGGCCTAACATACACAGTGTACAGGGTTCTGAACGATTCTTTATTAAGATGTCGGAATGCTGTTCTTAGGTTTGCTAGGCGCCCATATGCTGCAGCAGTTATTTTGTTGATGTGCGCCTCAGGAGATGTGCCTGGTGTTATACTCACCCCAAGAGCTTTTTTCTTGAGTGAGGTTTGTAGTCTCTGGCCCCCTAGACTGTACTCCGTCTGCGGTCTTCTTTGCCCTTCCCCAATCTTCATGACTTTGCACTTGGTGGGGTTGAACTCCAGGAGCCAATTTCTTGACCAGTCTTGCAGCCTGTCCAGATCACTTTGTAGTTCTGCCTGGTCCTCGTCCGATTGAATTCTTCTCATCAACTTCACATCATCTGCAAACAGGGACACTTCGGAGGCTATTCCTTCCGTCATGTCGTTCACAAATACCAGAAACAGCACCGGTCCTAGGACTGACCCCTGTGGAACCCCACTCGTCACAGGCGCCCACTCTGACACCTCGCCACGTACCATGACTCGCTGCTGTCTTCTTGACAGGTATTCCCTGATCCATTGTAGTGCCTTCCCTGTTATCCCTGCCTGGTCCTCCAGCTTTTGCACTAATCTCTTGTGTGGAACTGTGTCAAACGCCTTCTTACAGTCCAAGAAAATGCAGTCTATCCACCCCTCTCTCTTGTCTTACTGCTGTCACCCTGTCATAGAACTCCAGTAGGTTTGTGACACAGGATGTATTATGTCTAACACTTGGTGGTGTACCCCACCTCTCTGTCTTTCTGGAGTCCCTTCTGTGTGTGTGTGTGTGCGTGTGTGTGTGTGCACGTATGTGTGTGCACGTGTGTGTGTGTGTGTGTGCACGTGTGTGTGTGCACGTGTGTGTGTGTGTGTGTGTGTGTGTGTGTGCACGTATGTGTGTGCACGTGTGTGTGTGTGTGTGTGTGTGTGCACGTGTGTGTGTGCACGTGTGTGTGTGTGTGTGTGTGTGTGTGTGTGTAATTTTAATGGAAAAGCACGGAGAGGAAAGTCATAGCCGGGTGGAGAGAAAACGGGTTGGGTGTCAGGTTCAGTTAGAAAGTGAAAGCAGCAGCGTTACCGAGGTTATTGTGGAGGGGAGAGAACCCATGGTTCATCCAACCCTGTGTCACCTTGCCCAATGTGTCCTCATTTATGTACTTCATCCACAACACTCATGTACTCACTGGTTCACATCAAAACTGTAAGTGGAACAAAACTGTACAGCTGGAACAAAAGTGTAAGTGGAACAAAAGTGTAAGTGAAACAAAAGTGTAAGTGAAACAAAAGTCTACAGCTGGAACAAAAGTGTAAGTGGAACAAAAGTGTAAGTGAAACAAAAGTGTACAGCTGGAACAAAAGTGTAAGTGGAATAAAACTGTAAGTGGAACAAAAGTGTAAGTGGAACAAAACTAAGTGGAATAAGTGTAAGTGGAACAGAAGTGTAAGTGGAACAAAACTAAGTGGAACAAAAGTGTAAGTGGAACAAAACTAAGTGGAACAAAATCGGCAGTGAATGAGAGACTTGTATAAATGAATATGAAAAATAAACAGAAAGATAACTGTAAACAGCGGGGTCCCCCAAGTAGCTGTCCTCCTGCTGCTGCTGCTGCTGCTGCTGCTGCTGCTGCTGCTGCTCTTATCAACTACTACTGTTAATTATTTTACTGTTACTACTCTTGCTACTACTACTGCCTCTACTACTCCATATTCCTTTGCTACTATTACACTCTGTACTATTACTTCTACCACTTCTACTAAGATTACTACTGCTAGTACATCAGTAAGTAAGTTTATTCAGGTATACACAAATACAGTTACGTAGATTATCCTACATAACAGCACATGTGTAGATAACCCAGGATAACCCAAAAAAGTCCATTGGGGTACCACTACTACTACTGTATACAAGAGCCAGGTAATGTCAGAGAAGGGTAAAAGACCCGTCATGCAGAACCAAGACTATGAAACACCTTTGTAAACTTGAGAGGAGACGTGGGAGGCTTCATGAACAATCATGACATGACTGCACCAATAACACTCACTGTTATGACACTGACAAGAAGGCACAATACCGTGACTGCAACAATACACAAACATGTGATGGTATACAATACCGATAAAGTGATAATTAAGACACATGTGCAACAGTTAGGTATCTTTACTTGGAAACGTTTCGCCTACACAGTAGGCTTCTTCAGTCAGATACAGAGGAACAGAAACAGTAGAGATTTGAAGACGATGTAATCAGTCCATCACCCTGGAAGACGTAGTTTTGAGGTGGTCAGTCCCTCAGCCTGGATAAGAGTTCTGCTCCATAGTCTGGAACACTGAAGCTTCAGCAGCACAGTGTTCCAGAGACCAGATTACCAGGAGACCAGGAGATATGATAACCAGGAGAACAGGAATATAATAACCAGGAGCCTAGGATATATGATAACCAGGAGACCAGAAGATATGATAACCAGGAGAGCAGGAATATGATAACCAGGAGAGCAGGAGACATGATAACCAGGAGAGCAGGAATATGATAACCAGGAAACTAGGAGATATGATAACCAGGAGACCAGGAGATATGATAACCAGGAGAGCAGGAATATGATAACCAGGAAACTAGGAGATACGATAACCAGGAGACCAGGAGATATGATAACCAGGAGAGCAGCAGAAATGATAACCAGGAGAGCAGGAGACATGATAACCAGGAGAGCAGGAGACATGATAACCAGGAGAGCAGGAGACATGATAACCAGGAGAGCAGGAGACATGATAACCAGGAGACCAGGAGACATGCTTGTGGAGAAACATTGTTGAAATAAAAAGTGAAGAGAGTGTTGGAGCCCCACCTCTGGAGACATAACTGGACACAGAGAGTATTGGACTCCACTTCTGAGGTTACTACTGGACACAGAGAGTATTGGACTCCACCTCTGAGGTTACTACTGGACACAGAGAGTATTGGACTCCATCCATGTTGTCTTGAGGATTACTCCAACATCTGTCATAACATGTGTGGAACCATGGAACACAGGCACAGCAGCAGGGAGCCTCAGGACGCCGGGTTGAATCCCCCTTGGTGGAGAGAGTGGGTTCCAGGGGGTGAATGAAGGTGTTTGACCCACGATGCTCTGAGAACAATGCTTGACGCATCAGTAAGAAGGAGTGGCAGAATTTGCAAGCACACAAAGCTTGACAATAACAAAAACAGATTTAATAATAATAATGTTAATACAAAATTATTATTAAATAATGTTTGCAAATCAAGCATTTGTCTAGTTCCAAAATGACTATGAAGTATGTTGACCCCAGTAAATATTACAGCTGACAGCTCGCACTGTGATTAATGCTCAGCAATAATACATAATGTTCAATAACCCTTAGTAATCGCCATTAACGTTCAGTAACCGTTAGTAGCTGTTGCTAGCGTGTAGTAACGGAGGCAGATGAAGGGTGACTGGCTAGCACGCAACCTATAACAAACACAGTCAAGGAGACGGGAACACGGACGGAAGTAAACAATGCTGTCTCGAAGACTAACAGACACAATAATCATGTTAAAAGGGACATTATACCAAGACAGGTGTACAGTGACACAGCTAACCACCAGCTCGGGTTACAAAACAACTACGTCACATCTTAGCATTAAAAAATAAAAACGCACGCAAGAAATTTCAGTTGACTGATAACCCTGAACACAATCCTGAGTACATGCAGTTACACAGTCCTGAGTACATGCAGTTACACAGTCCTGAGTACATGCAGTTACACAGTCCTGAGTACATGCAGTTACACAGTCCTGAGTACATGCAGTTACACAGTCCTGAATACATGCAGTTACATAGTCCTGAGTACATGCAGTTACATAGTCCTAAGTACATGCAGTTACATAGTCCTGAGTACATGCAGTTACACAGTCCTGAGTACATGCAGTTACACATTCCTGAGTACATGCAGTTACACAGTCCTGAGTACATGCAGTTACACAGTCCTGAATACATGCAGTTACATAGTCCTGAGTACATGCAGTTACATAGTCCTAAGTACATGCAGTTACATAGTCCTGAGTACATGCAGTTACACAGTCCTGAGTACATGCAGTTACATAGTCCTGAGTACATGCAGTTACATAGTCCTAAGTACATGCAGTTACATAGTCCTGAGTACATGCAGTTACACAGTCCTGAGTACATGCAGTTACATAGTCCTGAGTACATGCAGTTACACAGTCCTGAGTACATGCAGTTACATAGTCCTGAATACATGCAGTTACACAGTCCTGAGTACATGCAGTTACACAGTTCTGAGTACATGCAGTTACATAGTCCTAAGTACATGCAGTTACACAGTCCTGAGTACATGCAGTTACACAGTCCTGAGTACATGCAGTTACATAGTCCTGAATACATGCAGTTACACAGTCCTGAGTACATGCAGTTACACAGTCCTGAGTACATGCAGTTACACAGTCCTGAGTACATGCAGTTACACAGTCCTGAGTACATGCAGTTACACAGTCCTGTGTACATGCAGTTACATAGTCATGAGTACATGCAGTTACATAGTCCTAAGTACATGCAGTTACATAGTCCTGAGTACATGCAGTTACACAGTCCTGAGTACATGTAGTTACACAGTCCTGAGTACATGCAGTTACACAGTCCTAAGTACATGCAGTTACACAGTCCTGAGTACATGCAGTTACATAGTCATGAGTACATGCAGTTACATAGTCCTGAGTACATGCAGTTACATAGTCCTGAGTACATGCAGTTACACAGTCCTGAGTACATGCAGTTACACAGTCCTGAGTACATGCAGTTACACAGTCCTGAGTACATGCAGTTACACAGTCCTGAGTACATGCAGTTACACAGTCCTGAGTACATGCAGTTACAGAAAGAAAAAAAAATAATA
This sequence comes from Cherax destructor, assembly GCA_009830355.1. Lineage (NCBI taxonomy): Eukaryota > Metazoa > Arthropoda > Malacostraca > Decapoda > Parastacidae > Cherax > Cherax destructor. The sequence goes on from WNWK01000833.1 coordinate 91,275, forward strand.
TGCGAGAATTTAAGAGGAGAAATACAACATAACTACTAATCTTTCTCCTTCTTCTTTCAACAAACTGGCCGCATCCCACCGAGGCAGGGTGGCCCACCGAGGCAAGGGTGGCCCACGAGGAGCGGTGGCCCACCGAGGCGAGGTGGCCCACCGAGGCGGGGTGGCCCACCGAGGCGGGTGGCCCACCGAGGCGGGGTGGCCCACCGGAGGCGGGTGGCCAACTGAGTAGGGTGGCCCACCGAGGCGGGGTGGCCCACGAGGCGGGGTGGCCCACCGAGGCGGGGTGGCCCACCGAGGCGGGGTGGCCCACCGAGGCGGGGTGGCCCACCGAGGCGGGGTGGCCCACCGAGGCGGGGTGGCCCACCGAGGGGGGGTGGCAAACCGAGGCGGGGTGGCCCGCCGAGGCGGGGTGGCCCACCGAGGCGGGGTGGCCCACCGAGGCGGGGTGGCCCACCGAGGCGGGGTGGCCCACCGAGGCAGGGTGGCCCACCGAGGCAGGGTGACCCACCGAGGCAGGGTGGCCCACCGAGGCAGGGTGGCCCACCGAGGCAGGGTGACCCACCGAGGCAGGGTGACCCACCGAGGCAGGGTGGCCCACCGAGGCAGGGTGACCCACCGAGGCAGGGTTGCCCACCGAGGCAGGGTGGCCCACCGAGGCAGGGTGGCCCAAAAAGAAAAAAGTTTCTCTTTTTAATTTAGTAAAATATACAGGAGAAGGGGTTACTAGCCCCTTGCTCCCTGCATTTTAGTCGCCTCTTACGACACGCATGGTTTACGGAGGAAGAATTCTGTTCCACTTCCCCACAGAGATAAGAGGAAATAAACAAGAACAAGAACTAGTAAGAAAATAGAAGAAAACCCAGAGGGGTGTGCATATATATGTTTGTACATGAATGTGTAGTGTGATCTAAGTGTAAGTAGAAGTAACAAGACGTACCTGAAATCTTGCATGTTTATGAGACAGAAAAAAGACACCAGCAATCCTGCCATCATGTAAAACAAATACAGGCTTTCGTTTTACACTCACTTGGCAGGACGGTAGTACCTCCCTGGGTGGTTGCTGTCTACCAACCTACTTTCTAAAATAAATGCTAATCATAAAGAATAATTCAAATATGTCAAGAGTAAGAAAGATGTGAAAGCGATGACTGGATCTATAACTAGCAGCAGAAAAAGGAAGATGTGAGAACAATGTTTGGATCTATAACTAACCAACAGAAGTAATAAAGATGTGAGAGCAATGTTTGGATCATAACTAACCAACAGAAGTAATAAAGATGTGAGAGCAATGTTTGGATCTATAACTAACCAACAGAAGTAATAAAGATGTGAGAGCAATGTTTGGATCTATAACTAACCAACAGAAGTAATAAAGATGTGAGAGCAATGTTTGGATCTATAACTAACCAACAGAAGTAATAAAGATGTGAGAGCAATGTTTGGATCTATAACTAACCAACAGAAGTAATAAAGATGTGAGAGCAATGTTTGGATCTATAACTAACCAACAGAAGTAATAAAGATGTGAGAGCAATGTTTGGATCTATAACTAACCAACAAGTAATAAAGATGTGAGAGCAATGTTTGGATCTATAACTAACCAACAGAAGTAATAAAGATGTGAGAGCAATGTTTGGATCTATAACTAACCAACAGAAGTAATAAAGATGTGAGAGCAATGTTTGGATCTATAACTAACCAACAGAAGTAATAAAGATGTGAGAGCAATGTTTGGATCTATAACTAACCAACAGAAGTAATAAAGATGTGAGAGCAATGTTTGGATCTATAACTAACCAACAGAAGTAATAAAGATGTGAGAGCAATGTTTGGATCTATAACTAGCCAACAGAAGCAAGAAACACGTGAAAACAATGACTGGATCTATAACTAGCAGCATTAGTAACAAATAAATGATTTCGGTTCTCAACAAAAAAGTCTTTTTAGCTCTGAATTTACAGACGATCGCGACACCAACGTACCCAGGCAGCAAAAAAAAAAAAATATATGTAAGGGTTAAAACCGGCACACTCATTATTAACACAATTGGAAGCCTTGACACGTTAATCCTAGACAAGGACATAATTAATAATCCGGGAGGGCGAGGTATACTGCCTGAAGTATGCTAGAATTTAAATACCATATTGCGTACCCACTAACAGTATTAACAAGGAGAAGACCAAGTACCAAACCAATGGCAACAGGTTTTACTATTATTATTGTTATTACTCTTATTATTATCATCATCATCATCATCATCATCACAAGAAACCAAAGGTTACATAATTTTTCAACAAGCTTAAGAGTCCAAAGATTACAGAGTTATATAGTGGGTCCAGGGGCTGAGTACATAGTGGGTCCAGGGGCTGAGTACATAGTGGGTCCAGGGGCTGAGTACATAGTGGGTCCAGGGACTGAGTACATAGTGGGTCCAGGGGCTGAGTACATAGTGGGTCCAGGGGCTGAGTACATAGTGGGTCCAGGGACTGAGTACATAGTGGGTCCAGGGGCTGAGTACATAGTGGGTCCAGGGGCTGAGTACATAGTGGGTCCAGGGACTGAGTACATAGTGGGTCCAGCGGCTGAGTACATAGTAGATTCAGGGACTGAGTACATAGTGGGTCCAGTGGCTGAGTACATAGTGGGTCCAGTGGCTGAGTACATAGTGGGTCCAGGGACCTACTATATACTCAGCATAACCCGGAATTTGTATACAGATCCATACCATTATTAGGAAAATAATCTTAACTTTTCTAGAATATATCAATTTAATGACCGAAGATGAACATAGTTGTCTGGAAAAATATTCCATGGGAAGTATTTGGGGTTGTGTCAGCTGGGAAACACTTGGTGTAAAGTGAGCTGGTCCCGCGCGGTGTGGACATTACACTAAGTGGCGGTAAAACACATGGTGGGGAAGTAATTAGTACGTAGAACGTGGGTAGAGTCAGCTGGCAACCTAGGAGCGTGTGTGACCATGGTTTAGGTCTGGGGTCGGGGAACTACGAGGGAAGTGTGGGGGGGATATGTTTACAATCCAGTGGGGTGGGGGATGGCATGTCGGGGGAAGGGAGAGCGAGTGAGTTGAATGTTGATATCAGGAAGGGGATAGCAGAGTGAGAGTGGTTTGGAAGGAAGGAACTTTAAAGGAAAGGGCGAAACTGTCCTTTTATTTTCTAGAGTGAGAGGAGAAGTGAGTGGTGTGTGTTTCCGGTGCGGGTCGACGGAAGTCATCCAGGTAGCGGGAAAACAAAGTTCAGAGGTTAGCGAGGAAGGTCACATGCGGTCACACATACCTTATGTTGACAAAGGTTAATACGAACACCGGTCCTTTTAAAAAGGCTTGGTGTGCCTAGCCTTGCAAATTACCAGCCTCAGAACAGCCAAGAAAATCAAATGAAGGAATAAGGATTAAATTATACACCAGATGTTAAGTTTTAAATAACTGTATATTCCCACCACCAGTCTTAAGAACATAAGAACATAAGAAAGAAGGAACACTGCAGCAGGCCTACTGGCCCATGCGAGGCAGGTCCAAGTCTCCCGCCGGCTTAAGCCAATGCCCTGACCCAGCCAGGTCAGGTTACATTCACTTAAGGAAGGAGCACGGCATCTGACCTAGTAGCACAAACTAGTCAGGTCCCACTCACACCCACCCGCACCCACTCATATATTTATCTAGCCTATTTTTAAAACTACACAACGTTTTAGCCTCTATAACTGTACTCGGGAGTTTGTTCCACTCATCGACAACTCTATTACCAAACCAATGCTTTCCTATATCCTTCCTGAATCTGAATTTATCCAACTTAAAGCCATTGCTTCGAGTCCTGTCAATACTAGATATTTTTAGCACGCTATTTACATCACCTTTATTTATTCCTGTTTTCCATTTATACACCTCAATCATATCCCCTAATTCTACGCCTTTCTAGAGAGTGCAGATTCAGGGCCCTCAGTCTATCCTCATAGGGAAGATTTCTGATACATGGAATCAACTTAGTCATCCTCCTTTGTACGTTTTCCAGAGCATTTATATCCATTCTGTAATACGGTGACCAAAACTGTGCAGCATAATCTAGATGAGGCCTAACCAAGGATATATAGAGTTGAAGAACAACCTGAGGACTCCTATTATTTATGCTTCTTGATATGAAGCCAAGGATTCTGTTCGCTTTATTGCGAACACTTATGCACTGCTGTCTTGGTTTTAGATTACTGCTAACCAGAACTCCTAAATCCTTTTCGCAATCAGTAGTATTAAGATCTACATTATTTAGTTTATATGTGGCATGGTTATTGTCCTGTCCAATATTTAGAACTTTGCATTTATCTATATTAAACTGCATCTGCCACTTCTCCGACCACTGCATCAGTCTATTCAAATCTTCCTGGAGTGCTCTAATGTCCTCATTTGAATGAATTGGACGGCCTATTTTGGTGTCATCGGCAAACTTGCTTATGTCGCTATTTATTCCCTCATCTATGTCGTTTATGTAGATTGTGAACAACAAGGGGCCCAATACTGACCCCTGTGGAACACCCTTGTGACACTTCCCCACTCTGATTTCTCCCCATTTATGCAAACTCTCTGCTGCCTATTTGTCAACCATGCCTCTATCCAGGAAAAATTTCTCCTCCTATTCCGTGTGCCTTAATTTTCTCAATAGTCTCTGATGTGGGACTCTATCAAAAGCCTTACTGAAGTCCATATACACAATATCATATTCATTACCATGATCTACCTCTCAAATACCTTAGTGAAAAAAGTTATTAAATTTGTAAGGCAGGAACGCCCTTTTGTAAAACCGTGCTGAGATTCTTGATTAATTTATGCTTTTCAAGATGGCTGCGAATTGCCTCGGCAATTATTGATTCCATAAATTTTCCCACTATGGAGGTTAGGCTTATTGGTCTATAGTTCGAAGCTAAGGACCTGTCTCCTGCTTTGAAAATAGGTATTACATTTGCAATTTTCCACTTATCTGGCACCATGCCAGTTTGCAGTGATATGTTGAAAAGATTAGCCATAGGTTTGCTAAGCTCCTCTTTACATTCCTTTAGAACCCTTGCATACAGTTCATCAGGGCCTGGGGATTTGTTAGGTTTAATTTATCTATTTGTCTAAGGACCATGTCACTTGTGACCCTAATCGTGCATAGTTTACTATCGTCCTGTTCTACATAATTTATTATTTCTGGAACATTGCTAGTATTTTCCTGTATAAAAACTGAGAGGAAGTAAGTGTTAAAATTCTACACATTTCCTTATCACTGACGGTGAGCTGACCTGAGTAACTTTTGAGTGGGCCTATCTTGTCCCTAATCTTACTTCTGTATACCTGAAAAATCCTTTTGGGTTAGTTTCGATTCTCTTGCAACTTTAACCTCATAGTCTCTTTTTGCTTTTCTTATTCCCTTTTTATTTCTCTCTTTAACTGAATAAAATTGATTACTTAATTGCCCCTCTCCTCTTTTGATTCGCCTATATATGCCTCTCTTTTGACCAATGAGATGTTTTAATCTATTGTTCATCCATTTAGGATCATTTTTGTTTGATCTGATTTCCTATTAGGAAAATAAGTTGTCTGAGCAGCTAAAACTATTCTCTGGAAAACGTCATATTGGCAATCACCACCTACCTGACCCACTGTCAGGTCATTCCAGTTCAGCCTACCCAGGTAATTTTTCAGTCCTATGAAATCAGCCAGGCGGAAGTCAGGGACAGAGACTTGATTGTCATTATTAGGGTAATTCCATGATATATTAAAACTGAGTGATTTGTGATCACTTTCCCCAAGCTCATCATTAACCTCAAGATTATTAATTAGCGATTCCCTGCTGGCAAGAACCAAGTCTAGCAGGTTATTTCCTCTAGTTGGTTCTGTCACCAACTGTTTCAAAAACAATCCTGAATCGTATCAAGAAAGTCACTTGACTCTAAATTTCCTGTCAAATTGCTCCAGTCAATTTGTCTAAAGTTGAAATCTCCCATTAGCACAACATTTTCATGTGTAGATGCCTTACGAATTTCATCCCATAGAAGTTTACTGCACTCCCTATCAAGATTTGGGGGCCTGTAAATCACACCCAAAATAAGTTTTACACGGCCCTCAAGAAGCTGTAACCAAACAGATTCAGTGGCCGACGCTTCTAATTTTATATCTTGTCTAACACAACATTTAAATTGTCTCTGACATACATCGCTACTCCACCACCCTTCCTGTTGACCCTATCAGTGTGGAATAATTTATAGCCTTGTATGTGACATTCAGAAGGCAACTCTCTATCTTTCAGATTGAGCCAGGTCTCTGTTATAGCAATAATATCTATGTTTCCTGCACTTGCAATTAATCTTAACTCATCTATATTATTTCTTACACTCCTGCTATTAGTATAGCTAGTCTATTAGTATAGCTAGTCTCTTGTTTCCCTCTGCTGTCTCCCTTTGTTTGCTGACCTGATCCATTGTATTTATTTGTAACTTTATGATGAATTTCTTTTATACACTTACTGTTTTCAGCCCTAGTGTTCCTAACTGACTGTTTCCCACACACACCCATACCTCTATCTTCTATCAGTTTAAAATCCTAGGCATGTCAGCAATGGCCCTCTCGATCGAGTTGGCAAGTGCTTCCACCCCTGTACCAGAGAGATGTACCCCATCCCTTGCATACATATCATGTTTGCCATAAAAGTTGTCCCAGTTGTCAATGAATGGGATTGCAAGTTCCTTGCAAACCCCTGGCTGTCTTCAAGCAGGCACTGGACAGGCACCTAAAGTCGGTACCTGACCAGCCAGGCTGGTCAGGCTCTGATTCCAACATGAGGCCTGGTCACAGACCGGGCCGCAGGGGCATTGACCCCTGGAACTCTCTCCAGGTATACTCCAGGTAAGTGTCGAGGATAGTGAAGTTTAGAAAAAACTTGTTCAGTAAGGGAGCATTCTTCCTCAAGGAACTCACTGTTGCAGATTCTGAGTGCGGACAGGAAAAAGCCTATAATTACACCACGTTTAGTTTTGGTGTCGTGGTGAGAGTAGAAGTTAGCGATGTCAGTGATATATATGCATCGGCGATTTCGCCGACTTTGAGCCCTATTTTCGGCCAATTCCATTGGGACAGTCGACCAAACTCATAGCTATTTCTTTAGAACTCCATTTGTTCTATCGATTGAGTACAAGAAATCACCAATTTACCGAATTCAACTACCCAATAAAGTGGTCAGAAAATGGCAATTTCGCCAATTTCATGCAAAATAAAAAAGATGTCAGTTTCAAAATAGGGTCCAGAATAAACAATGCAGACATCCCTAGCACTAAAATAAGATGTTATCTGTTCATTAGTCGCGTCTTTAGGCCCCTCTTACATTACTCTTGCTTTCTATTTTGATTTTTTATTCACACAAAAAATAGAAGATTTATATTATGTAGACTATTGCATTATTGTAAAAATTGTATAAATAATATCTGTGCACTTGTGAAAGAATATTAGACTCACCAGTTGATGTGTATTGGACGCGTGGTGTGATTTGTTTACTTTTGAACATTGGCAAAAATCGAACATTTCCGCTATTTTGAGCTCAATTTCAAGATCATTTACATCATGAAACTAATCAAAATCATCTCTATTCCTGTAATATGTTTTCCATTCTATCAAATGAGACCATGAAAAAGATAATACAACCATAAATACTATACGAAAATACACCTCAAAGTCGGCGTTTTAATCCAAAAACACGGTCGGAGTTTTATTTTTCTCATTATGTACTGCTTGCTGCAGGATTTTTTTTATACTGTGCACACTGACCACACAGACCCATTCTCTCACATGTGGGCCTACCAGCTTTCTCCTGCTTGATTTGAGGCCGCTAGAATTTAGGCGTATAAATACGTCCGAAACATTGGCTCGTAAGACGTATATATACGTCCGAAACAGTCAAAGGGTTAATGAAATGTACATGCCAAAAGCCCCTAATATGCTGTGCATTGCGGGCATTCTTAGGATTACTTAATTCTAGACTACATGGTAAAAAGTTATGGTTGATAATTTATAAAATAAGTAAAGTTGCATATTTAAGTTATAAAGTTTGAAGATAAGTTGAACATATCAATTAATTGTAGCAATGCAACTAATTGAGTGAGATAACAATTTAGAACAATTAATTGCATTGCAGTTAGTTTACGTGGTCATTATAATGTAAGTGTTGTGGAAATAATTAGCTAAGTATGTAAGAACATAAGAACATAAGAAAGAAGGAACACTGCAGCAGGCCTACTGGCCCATGCGAGGCAAGTCCACGTCTCCCACCGGCTTAAGCCAATGCCCCGGCCCAGCCAGGTCAGGTTACATTCACTTAAGGAAGGAGCACTGCATCTGACCTAGTAGCACAAACTAGTCAGGTCCAACTCACACCCACCCGCACCCACTCATATATTTATCTAGCCTATTTTTAAAACTACACAACGTTTTAGCCTCTATAACTGTAACGGAGTTTGTTCCACTCATCGACAACTCTATTACCAAAGCAATGCTTTCCTATATCCTTCCTGAATCTGAATTTATCAACTTAAAGCCATTAGCTGCGAGTCCTGTCAATACTAGATATTTTAGCACGCTATTTACATCCCTTTATTTATTCCTGTTTTCCATTTATCCTCAATCATATCCCCCTAATTCTACGCCTTTCTAGAGAGTGCAGATTCAGGGCCCTCAGTCTATCCTCATAGGGAAGATTTCTGATACATGGAATCAACTTAGTCATCCTCCTTTGTACGTTTTCCAGTGCATTTATATCCATTCTGTAATACGGTGACCAAAACTGTGCAGCATAATCTAGATGAGGCCTCACCAAGGATATATAGAGTTGAAGAACAACCTGAGGACTCCTATTATTTATGCTTCTTGATATGAAGCCAAGGATTCTGTTAGCTTTATTGCGAACACTTATGCACTGGTGTCTTAGTTTTAGATTACTGCTAACCAGAACTCCTAAATCCTTTTCGCAATCAGTAGTATTAAGATCTACATTATTTAGTTTATATGTGGCATGGTTATTGTCCTGTCCAATATTTAGAACTTTGCATTTATCTATATTAAACTGCATCTGCCACTTCTCCGACCACTGCATCAGTCTATTCAAATCTTCCTATTTTGGTGTCATCGGCAAATTTGCTTATGTCGCTATTTATTCCCTCATCTATGTCGTTTATGTAGATTGTGACCCCTGTGGAACACCGCTTGTGACGCTTCCCCACTCTGATTTCTCCCCATTTATGCAAACTCTCTGCTGCCTATTTGTCAACCATGCCTCTATCCAGGAAAAAATTTCTCCTCCTATTCCGTGTGCCTTAATTTTCCTCAATAGTCTCTGATGTGGGACTCTATCAAAAGCCTTACTGAAGTCCATATACACAATATCATATTCATTACCATGATCTACCTCCTCAAATACCTTAGTGAAAAAAGTTATTAAATTTGTAAGGCAGGAGCGCCCTTTTGTAAAACCCTGCTGAGATTCGTTGATTAATTTATGCTTTTCAAGATGGCTACGAATTGCCTCGGCTATTATTGATTCCATAAATTTTCCCACTATGGAGGTTAGGCTTATTGGTCTATAGTTCGAAGCTAAGGACCTGTCACCTGCTTTGAAAATAGGTATTACATTTGCAATTTTCCACTTATCTGGCACCATGCCAGTTTGCAGTGATATGTTGAAAAGATTAGCCATAGGTTTGCTAAGCTCCTCTTTACATTCATTTAGAACCCTTGCATACAGTTCATCAGGGCCTGGGGATTTGTTAGGTTTTAATTTATCTATTTGTCTAAGGACCATGTCACTTGTGACCCTAATCATGCATAGTTTACTATCATCCTGTTCTACATAATTAATTATTTCTGGAATATCGCTAGTATCTTCCTGTGTAAAAACTGAGAGGAAGTAAGTGTTAAACATTCTACACATTTCCTTATCACTGTCGGTGAGCTGACCTGAGTAACTTTTGAGTGGGCCTATCTTGTCCCTAATCTTACTTCTGTATACCTGAAAAAATCCTTTTGGGTTAGTCTTCGATTCTCTTGCAACTTTAACCTCATAGTCTCTTTTTGCTTTTCTTATTCCCTTTTTTATTTCTCTCTTTAACTGAATATATTGATTACCTAATTGCCCCTCTCCTCTTTTGATTCGCCTATATATGCCTCTCTTTTGACCAATGAGATGTTTTAATCTATTGTTCATCCATTTAGGATAATTTTTGTTTGATCTGATTTCCCTATTAGGAATATAAGCTGTCTGAGCAACTAGAACTATTCTCTGGAAGACGTCATATTGGCAATCACCACCTACCTGACCCACTGTCAGGTCATTCCAGTTCAGCCTACCCAGGTAATTTTTCAGTCCTATGAAATCAGCCAGGCGGAAGTCAGGGACAGAGACTTGATTTCCATTAGTTGGGTAATTCCATAATATATTAAAACTGAGTGATTTGTGATCACTTTCCCCAAGCTCATCATTAACCTCAAGATTATTAACTAGCGATTCCCTGCTGGCAAGAACCAAGTCTAGCATGATGAGAGTCTCACCAGACTGAAGATATTGGTGTTTTTTTCCTTTGTGCTACTGAATGTGGATTATTGATATATATCACCCAGGGTGTCAGTCAGTGTATGGTTCACTCAGATGAAACACGTACACCCAGGGTGTCAGTCAGTGTATGATTCACTCAGATGAAACACGTACACCCAGGGTGTCAGTCAGTGTATGGTTCACTCAGTTTAGATGAAACACGTACACCCAGGGTGTCAGTGTATGGTTCACTCAGTTTAGATGAAACACGTACACCCAGGGTGTCAGTCAGTGTATAGTTCACTCAGTTTATATGAAACACGTACACCCAGGGTGTCAGTCAGTGTATGGTTCACTCAGTTTAGATGAAACACGTACACCCAGGGTGTCAGTCAGTGTATGGTTCACTCAGATGAAACACGTACACCCAGGGTGTCAGTCAGTGTATGGTTCACTCAGATGAAACACGTACACCCAGGGTGTCAGTCAGTGTATGGTTCACTCAGATGAAACACGTACACCCAGGGTGTCAGTCAGTGTATGGTTCACTCAGATGAAACACGTACACCCAGGGTGTCAGTCAGTGTATGGTTCACTCAGATGAAACACGTACACCCAGGGTGTCAGTCAGTGTATGGTTCACTCAGATGAAACCCGTACACCCAGGGTGTCAGTCAGTGTATGGTTCACTCAGATGAAACACGTACACCCAGGGTGTCAGTCAGTGTATGGTTCACTCAGATGAAACACGTACACCCAGGGTGTCAGTCAGTGTATGGTTCACTCAGATGAAACACGTACACCCAGGGTGTCAGTCAGTGTATGGTTCATTCAGATGAAACACGTGCATCCAGGGTGTCAGTCAGTGTATGGTTCACTCCCATGAAACACGTACATCCAGGGTGTCAGTCAGTGTATGGTTCACTCACATGAAACACGTACACCCAGGGTGTCAGTCAGTGTATGGTTCACTCACATGAAACACGTACACCCAGGGTGTCAGTCAGTGCATGGTTCACTCAGTTTAGATGAAACACGTACACCCAGGGTGTCAGTCAGTGCATGGTTCACTCAGTTTAGATGAAACACGTACACCCAGGGTGTCAGTCAGTGTATGGTTCACTCAGATGAAACACGTACATCCAGGGTGTCAGTCAGTGTATGGTTCACTCACATGAAACACGTACATCCAGGGTGTCAGTCAGTGTATGGTTCACTCACATGAAACACGTACACCCAGGGTGTCAGTCAGTGTATGATTCACTCAGATGAAACACGTACACCCAGGGTGTCAGTCAGTGTATGGTTCACTCAGTTTAGATGAAACACGTACACCATCAGGTTCTTACACACGACTCTGAGACACGAGAGAAAAACAGCAAAATTAAGATGGAAGATGTTGAAATCTCAAAGAAAGTCAACCACAGAGCCAAGGTCAGAAGGTCAGTCACAGAGTCAAGGTCAGATGGTCAACCACAGAACCAAGTTCAGATGGTCAACCACAGAACCAAGATCAGATGGTCCAGCACAGAGCCAAGGTCAGATGGTGAACCACAGAGCCAGGGTCAGAAGGTCAACCACAGAGCCAAGGTCAGATGGTCCAGCACAGAGCCAAGGTCAGATGGTGAACCACAGAGCCAGGGTCAGAAGGTCAACCACAGAGCCAAGGTGAGATGGTCAACCATAGAGCCAACGTCAGATGGTCAACCACAGAGCCAAAGTCAGAAGGTCAACCATAGAGTCAAGGTCAGAAAGTTAACCACAGAGTCAAGGTCAGACAGTCAAGCTGCAGGTCACTCAGAGAAACCAGTTATAAATATGAAAATAAAGAGGAACAATAACCAGTACCTCGACCCTTCAAGTTCAATTAATATCCTGTGGGAAGTAGGAGGGCGTGGTGTAGGTGGCAGCAGGGTGGGTGTGGGTGGCAGCAGGGTTGGTGTGGGTGGCAGCAGGGTGGGTGTGGGTGGCACCAGGGTGGGGTTTTTGTTGGCACCCTGGTAGGCGTGGGTGGCACCAGGGTGGGGTGTGGGGGCACCAAGGTAGGGTGTGGGTGGCACCAGGGTGGGGTGTGGGTAGTACCAGAGTGGGGTGCGGGTGGCACCAGGATGGGGTGTGGGTGGCACCATGGTGGGGTGTGGGTGGCACCATGGTGGGGTGTGGGTGGCACCAGGGCGTGGTGTGGGTGGCACCAGAGTGGGGTGTGGGTGGCACCATGGTGGGTGTGGGTGGCACCAGGGTGGGGTGTGGGTGGCACCAGGGTGATGTGTGGGTGGCACCAGGGCGTGGTGTGGATGGCACCAAGTTGGGTGTGGGTGGCACCAGTGGGATGTGGGTGGCACCAGGGTGGGGTGTGGGTGGCACCATGGTGGGGTGAGGGTGGCACCAGGGCGTGGTATGGATGGCACCAGGGTGGGGTGTGGGTGGAACCAGGGTGGGTGTGGATGGCAGCAGGGTGTAGCGTGGGTGGCACCAGGGTGTAGCGTGGGTGGCAGCAGGGTGGAGTGTGGATGGCAGCAGGGTGTAGCATGGGTGGCAGCAGGGTGTAGAGTGGGTGGCAGCAGGATGGAGTGTGGATGGCAGCAGGGTGTAGCGTGGGTGGCAGCAGGGTGGGTGTGGGTGGCAGAAGGGTGGGTGTGGGTGGCAGCAGGGTGTGTGTTGATGGCAGCAGGGTGGGTGTGGGTGGCAGAAGAGTGGGTGTGGATGGCAGCAGGGTGGGTGTGGATGGCATAAGGGTGGGTGTGGGTGGCAGCAGGGTGGGTGTGGGTGGACGCAGGGTGTTGTGTGGGTGGCAGCAGGGTGGGTGGGGGTGGCAGCAGGGTGGGTGTGGGTGGCAGCAGGGTGGGTATGGGTGGCAGCAGGGTGGGTGTGGGTGGCAGCAGGGTGTTGTGTGGGTGGCAGCAGGGTGTTGTGTGAGTGGCAGCAGGGTGGGTGTGGGTGGCAGCAGGGTGGGTGTGGGTGGCAGCAGGGTGGGTGTGGGTTGCAGCAGGGTGTTGTGTGGGTGGCACCAGAGTGGGGTGTGGGTGGCAGCAGGGTGGGTGTGGGTGGCAGCAGGGTGTTGTGTGGGTGGCAGCAGGGTGGGTGGCAGCAGGGTGGGTGTGAGTGGCAACAGGGTGTTGTGTGGGTGGCATCAGGGTGGGTGTGGGTGGCAGCACTGTCTAGGGATCACTTCAGTCATTCAGAAACAACTAACTGTGAGGGACTGATCACCTCATAACTACCACTATCTCCAGTGTTATATTCGCCTGTATTCGACTGAAGAAGCTTGATGTGCAGGAGAAACTTCCCGTCAAGATACCCAGGTGTTGCATATGACTTACTCATCAAGTGTGTTAAGATACAGCTCCCGGCTCTTATAAACGTGTTGAAGTGTAACTGTTGTTCCTCTCACAGTGTTGAATTACAGCTCCTGCACCGTGTGATGTATGCAACACTGAGTATGAAGGCCACTCCACATATACCTTCCCTCACCTCAATATTACCACACATAAATATACAATAATACAAAGTTAAAAACTCTCAAGTCTATAAAAAAATGTTAACCACAACAATTTCCTCCTGAAAGTTCACTGAGATTGAGGGCGGGAGTGTGGGTGTAATGTGGGTGGATGTAGGTTGATGGTGGGTGGACACGACAGGGGGTGGACACGACAGGGGGTGGACACGACAGGGGGTGGACACGACAGGGGGTGGACACGACAGGGGGTGGACACGACAGGGGGTGGACACGACAGGGGGTGGACACGACAGGGGGTGGACACGACAGGGGGTGGACACGACAGGGGTGGACACGACAGGGGTAGACACGACAGGGGTGGACACGACAGGGGGTGGACACGACAGGAGGTGGACATGACAGGGGGAACACGCACACATGCACACACACAGGCCAAGTGTCTATCGACGAGTGCCTTTGACACCTAGTACCTACAACTTTAATTCCCACTGTGTAACTATAATAATAATAATAATAATAATAATAAAATAATCTTTATTTACTACAAATACATGCACAAGTTATACAGGCCTAGGTGGCATCAATAACATACTACTATATATAAAGCTCCTTGTTATGCAGAGAATTTCGGTCAAATTAGGTCAATTTTGTCCCCAGGATGCGACCCATACCAATCGAGTAACACCCAGGTACCTACTTTACTGCTAGGTGAAGAGGGACAGCAGGTGTCTTAAGGAAACATGTCCTAATGTTTCCACCCGTACCGGGGATCGACCCACGGACCTCAGTGTGTGAGCTGAGAGCGCTACCAATCGAGTTACGGGACACCTGACAGCAGCACCCTCATGATGTGCCCGAATTTGCTATAAAAAATAAAACTAGTGGGCGGAGTGTGGGGTAGGTGGTGGGCGGAGCGAGGGTGGAAGGCTTTAGAAAGTGAAGGTAGGAAAGCTTTACATACTGACAGGTCTTCCTTCCCCCTCATCTCTCCCCCACTCTTCCCTCACCCCCTCCCCTTCACTTCTCCCTCACCCTTCCCGTACCAGAAAAGTTTCGGTGATCTCCTGTAGGTGTTGACGCTAAGAAGGTAGCGAAGATCCGCCAGTGTGTGTGTGTTGCTCGTACACACGGGGTGTGTGTCTGATGCTGCTGCTGACAGTCACTGCTGACAGGTTACACGTACCACGGGGGAACTTCTATCCCTGCTGACACACTTAAGATACAAGATAATGGCGCTCCCAGGGAGGAGAAATAACTGCAACATGTGAGTTTTTGTTAAGTCTTGGATAAAGCGATAACCTCGTTAATCCTACCAAGAAGTCTACCTTGTGACCAAGATAACTGTATACGTTTTATCAAGACTTCTGTGTATGTTACCATGACCTACGTACGTTTTACCAAATAATTTGTGTACTTTTTACTAAAGAACTTACCTATGTTACCAAGACTCGTGTACGTTGTTACCAAGATGAACACAGCCACAACCTAGACCTAACTCTTGCTTTCACACACAAATAAGTATCTCATCCAGTAAAGAAGAAAATCTGAAGCCACAGGTATACACCGGCTGGTTGTAGCGCTCAAGTTCACTCTCATAATATTTTGTAACAGAGAAAAAAGTTAAAATCGGCTATAAAAACTAGTGTTCATCGAGACTGAGACAACATGTAACAAACACGTAACTATCCCGCGGTTGGTTCTGTACATTAAGATGACTTCTAAACAATATCTATCAAAAAAAGACTACATGGAAGGTATCACAGTGAAACGCGTAATGCATTACGTACTAGTGGCTTTATTTTGTGTCTATAACAACGTTTTGGTATATGTAAACTTCTTTGTTTTTTATACCTCATAAGAAGAGAGAAAAAGATGAATCTGAGCTGCAGATATACAAAAAATAATAGTGAAAATAAAAATACACACAGGAAAACCCGAGCGCTTGCATGTGCTGACATACATCTTCAGACTTTAAACTTGTTCGTGTAATGGTAATGGTTCCTTAATATATATATATATATACGTATATATATATATATATATATATATATATATATATATATATATATATATATATATATACATATATATATATATAAAGTTTTTCTTCTTCTCAAGCATGTGTGAGCGTATTTGATTGGAGTGAATGGAGACAAATGGTTTTTAATACTTGACGTGCTGTTGGAGTGTGAGCAAAGTAACATTTATGAAGGGATTCAGGGAAACCGGCAGGCCGGACTTGAGTCCTGGAGATGGGAAGTACAGTGTCTGCACTCTGAAGGAGGGGTGTTAATGTTGCAGTTTTATAACTGTAGTGTAAAGCACCAATCTGGCAAGACAGTGATGGAGTGAATGATGATGAAAGTTTTTCTTTTTCGGGCCAACCTGCCTTGGTGGGAATCGGCCGATGTGTTAATATATATATATATATATATATATATATATATATATATATATATATATATATGTCAATAATAACACTGTGACTAGCCAAAGATTCGAACCCATGTTGTTTTGGCCCTCCTCATAATGAGCGAAAACCACATAACGCTCTAACCCACAGGACCACCAAATCCTACAAAAATCACGCACCCAGCCAAGCTAGGTGTTTTACCGTGATCCGAGGACATACGGTGGTGTGGGTGCCTCTAAGCTAATTTCAGTAAAAAAAATCCTAGCTTGGCTGGGTGCGTGATTCCTGTAGGATTTGGTGGTCCTGTGGGTTAGAGCATCATGTGGTTTCGCTCACCATGAGGCGGGCCAAAACAACATGTGTTCGAATCCTTGGCTAGTCGCAGTGTTATTATTGATCAATACCACTCGTTCGTGGGTACAATAATATATATATATATATATATATATATATATATATATATATATATATATATATATATATATATATATATATTTCCAACAAGTCGGCCGTCTCCCACCGAGGCAGGGTGACCCAAAAAGAAAGAAAATCCCCAAAAAGAAAATACTTTCATCATCATTCAACACTTTCACCTCACTCATACATAATCACTGTCTTTGCAGAGGCGCTCAGATACGACAGCTGAGAATTGTCCCTCCCAGCTGTCACTATACCAGACCCCTCCTTTAAAGTGCAGGCATTGTACTTCCCATTTCCAGGACTCAAGTCCAATTAAATCAATTAACTGGTTTCCCTGAATCCCTTCACAAAATGTTACCCTGCTCACACTCCAACAGCTCGTCAGGTCCCAAAAACCATTCGTCTCCATTCACTCCTAACACGCTCACACATGCTTGCTGGAAGTCCAAGCCCCTCGCCCACAAAACCTCCTTTACCCCCTCCCTCCAACCTTTTCTAGGACGACCCCTACCCCGCCTTCCTTCTACAGATTTATACGCTCTCCAAGTCATTCTACTTTGATCCATTCTCTCTAAATGACCAAACCACCTCAACAACCCCTCTTCAGCCCTCTGACAAATACTTTTAGTAACTCCACACCTTCTCCTAATTTCCACATTCCGAATTTTCTGCATAATATTTACACCACACATTGCCCTTAGACAGGACATCTCCACTGCCTCCAGCCTCCTCCTCGCTGCAGCATTTGCAACCCATGCTTCACACCCATATAAGTGTGTTGGTACCACTATACTTTCGTACATTCCCTGCTTTGCCTCCATGGATAACATTTTTTGTCTCCACAGATACCTCAACGCACCACTCACCTTTTTTCCTTCATCAATTCTATGGTTAACCTCATCCTTCATAAACCCATCCACTGACACATCAACTCCAAAACATCTGAAAACATTTACTTCTTCATACTCCCTCTCTCTAATGTGATATCCAATTTTTCTTTATTTAAATCGTTTGATACCCACATCACCTTACTCTTATCTATGTTCACTTTCAACTTTCTTTAGAGGGACTGACTACCTCAAACTACTACTTCAAGGTTGATGGACTGATCACATCATTACCTCTCCATTGCTTCTTCTGTTTCCATGTGTCTGACTTATTTATTCAATAAACACTTCGAATGAGATTTTGGAATGCTTAAACACTCCAAAATCTCTTTCGAAGTTCACTGCATGTGGAAGGATTTGATGAAATAATTGCACAACCCTGATGTTCCGGGGTATGGGGCAGTGACCGTCCAGCTTCGACTAAGCACCCATATTGATCTGGGGTTTGGTTGTGTGGATAAAGTACTGCGTACTCCGATGCAGAGTGTGCATATTCGAATCCTGCTGTGGACTGGCGATAATGTATGTGTGTGTGTATATTGGTATTCCCGTAGTTGCAACCGTCTTGTTTGTATATTTGTCTATAGTAAAAGATAACTCGAGTTATCGTTTAATACAGACATAAGATGCAAACAAAACAGTTGCAACTACGGCAGCACCTTCTCGGGGCCTCCTACGAGTGAAACACCCTGTATATAAAGAACAATATTGTGGTATTTTGTTGGTGATGAGAGAGGAAGGTGTGGTGCCACGGGTCATATGACGACTCGCTCACTGCTTCACCATCCTCTCACGTACCGGAAGTACGTTTTCCACCCCATCTACTACTCCACGAGGGAGGTGTCTTGATGCCGGTGAAGGGCTCTTGTTTCAGACAATTAAAGCTATCATTCATTCCCTGAGATCAAACCTGAGTGCCTTTCATTCTTTATGGTATATGCTGAACTCTCAGCGTAGTGAGGGATGGTACTAGCCTATTTGATTCAAGTAGAATTTGTGTACATCTATTTTCTTGGACATTAAGCATAGAAATTCGCCCACATATCTGTACCATTTAGTTTTATGGGGAAGAATTCTTTCGAACAGTCTTTTTCACACTGTGGAGATAAAATGTATAGAACACCGACACGATGGAAAAATAAACAAATGCGGTATAATGTGATCCTTTATTGACGGATCTGCTTGTGACTTGATAAAGCCCACTGCGTGGGCGAAACGTAGTCAATACAGGATCACATCATACTACATTTGTGTTTATTTTTCCATTGTTTCACACTTCCTGGTGAATATATCCCGACTCCAAACTCTTATGGTAATTACTGTAGAACATGTGAGTCCAGGCTGAGAGACAACACCTGTGTGGCAGGTACTCGTGCCTGACAACATAAGGCATCAACAACTTGAGCAAGACGGAAGTTATCCGTTCATGTAATTGCGTTATCGGCAATGGAAAAACAACAACATTCTACTGGGAGGAGAGTTTGCCCGGGGCCCGACGCTCAGATGTCCGTGGGATGACTTGGAGGATGCTGGATGTTAATTTAGATACGTGTTGATGGCTTTGCTTTCCCTTAGAATATTATATGCAACTATGTTACTTGCATAATAGTTGCGTCACACGATAGTTCAGTAACAGCATTCACGTCTTGTCTAGGTCAATGGAAACATTTGCAGTGTTTAATTATTTTATTGAGGCTTCGGATGCTACGTATAACAATGTTGGTGAAGTGTCGGGTGCAGGAGTACCAGGCACCCTTTCTTGCAGGCGAGACGAGGGGACGCAGCATCAGACTAGCGAGCACACATAATAGGCTACAACTTCCAGAGTTCTGAGTTACTGTACTGGGACACAGCGATCAAAGATCTGAGAAGGCGATGTTTTTATAAATCACTCTGCATCAGCAACAACCTGGTTGCCTTCCACGTCAGTGTAAGGTGTATGGTGAACCATACAAGTATTAGCCAGCTTGTCTCTGCTGCATCCTTATTTGTGCTCCCTTAATTGTGGGTTCAATTTTGTGAATGTATCGCCCACATACAACTTTGCCAGCCATCACATGGGATGACACTCCCACGCCTCCCTGGCGGCCTCTCCTTAACGAGTCATTAATGATGGTTGACAAGCTGGTGGCCACATCCAGGTTGTGGTTATCCAAGCCTTGAGTGACATGTTATATTGTGAGGTAAATGGACACAGATACAACCCTGGAACATAATATTAACAAGAAGAACAATAAAACACGTGTAACGCTTCGGTGGCTTTATTTTTGAAGACGTCTCGCCATCCAGTGCCTTTTTTAATTTGCATGCTCTGTATTGAAATGGAAAAGCCACTGGGTGGTGAAAAGTCTTCACAATCAAGATACCCATGACTACACATGTGTCTTATTCACCTTGAGTGATGTTACTGGCCACCTGGTTCACTGGCAGCATAACACACCTGGCTCACATAAGATCTCATGTGACCGTGACCCTTATGAATTTAACGCTTAGTTATGATAATGATAATAATAATAATAATCATGAGACTGTGTTCATAATGGACGTACATTTTAAGGTTTAAAAAGAGTGAAAGACTGGGGAAAAAAAAGACTGAATTCACAACACACGTCATGTACAGTATATATGAAAGTACATTTGCATAATTCCTCACATGTGAAACATCGTAGATCCTTAAAGGATATTAAAGTAATTCTTCACAGTGGTAAAAAATGGAACAAAAGAAGACAATTGCAATCAATGAAAAATAAAATAAAAATATAAATATTTGTTTCCTATTTTGACTGGTATTTTTTTCATAAAAATACACATAGGTTTCAACCAATGGTTTGTTTAAGCTAATTTGAGTGTCTGGTCTTCGGCTCCGCGTCCACCTCCTCCCCACATAAAATTTTAAATGTAAAAAAAAAAAAAAAAAAAAAAAAAGTAATCTTTATGTAAATAGGAAAATTGAAAAACTTAGTTTTCTTTTTTTATTATTTTTTAATTATTCAAAGAGAGTGTTTAAGGAACAAACCTCAAATACACAACATATTGAATATAATAATAGTATACAATACCGACGTTGATACGTAAGATATATGTGAAACAGTTAGGTATCTTCAGTCGAGTATAGAGGAGGCAGCAGGAGCAGTAGAGATGTAGAGACGATGTAATCAGTCCATCACTCACGTAGTTTTGAACTAGGCTGTGGGACTGACCACCTCAAAACTACGTTTTTATATCCCTACTGCTTCAGCTGCCTCCTCTGAACGTGACTGATGAAGCCTACTGTATAAGCGAAACGTTTCGGAATAAAGTTACCTGTGTGTCTTACAACATATTCCTAATTTTTGTTCTTGGTTCTTGGTCCTCTCGCAGTGACTGCTACTGTAGCCACAATAAATAACACACAACAAAAACTACATTCAATTTGACCTCAAAAATTCCAAGGATTGCCATCACATTCTTCTATCGCTATTACCTATGGCTGTAATAATACCAAGGTAACATAAATTTTAAACAACGCAATCACTATAGATTACCTCTGGGCCACAGACCCCCATTACTACGAGTAATAGTTTATAAACACTCACCAACACTGATCATTGTCTGGTGTGTGGGTAACAACTATGAGGTAATTCTTCGACGTTAAGAGTAAGAAACCGACCACTGGCGTACCACAGAGAGGTTTTTAAGTCCCGCGCTGTTTACCTTACAATAGCGTAGTGTGCGTCAACATTTCTGGTCTCGCACCGTTTACAGTACAAGGACGTCGACAGAGTGAGTGACCACTTTCGTACCACAGAAAGAAGGTCTTGTCTCGCACTGGTTACCTTACAAGGGCGTCAATTGTGAGTGACCACCAGTGTCAGGAGACGGTTGGCATCGGCACTATCATACAAGCAATATGTTAAGGGTGTGACGGAGCGGAAAAAAACTGTGTTGGATATAATGAAGAGCTGCATAATAATGATACTATCATTTAGTTATGTCTTTTGTTTTAAGATTTCTTAGGTCTTTTTTATAGCATTTTAAAGAAACAGAATTGTTGTTTTGTTTCTCTACGTTCGTATTACGTAAAGTGTGGTTAGTGGACGTGTAATATGAAAACGGAGGTAGAGAGAGAGAGAAAGAGTTAAAAGGAAGCAAGAAAAAATATGAGGGATGAAGAGAAAGTGTTTGAAGTGGTGGAGGGGGGAAGAGGGAGACTGGAAGAGCACTTTGACCCGGTACATCCCTCAGCACTCTAACCAACAACGAAAATAAATATACATAACATAAAAATATGTAACAATAATAAAAGCAGCTAGCACGAACAAAGCACAACACACAGACAATATCAGACCAAGTTAACATAACCTGCATCACTTAGAACACCCGTGAAATCATCCATAGAAAAACAAACTCCCAGCAGTACACCGAGGTCTCTTAGGCACAACGGTAACTGCAATAACCCAGACGTAGGTGAAAGGCCGAAGCCGTAGGCAAACACTTAAAATGTGCGCCACAGTCACCTGCACGCCACGACTCACACACTGAGAGAGGCGCTGCAACACCTGTTAGGTGGTGATGGGTGAGGTGAGTGTGCAACTCTTCAATCAACAAAGAATAGTCTCCTACTTACAATTCCTGATGAAGGAGGAGTGACAAACACACACGTCCTGTCGAACTCTGTACAACTTGTTGCTCGACTCTAGGGCCCACTGGGCCATGATAGGCATGTTCAGAAATAAGAAGAGTTGGGAAGGCGAGAGTGAGATGGAAGATGTGGAGGTGGCAGACGGTGGAAATAAGGTGGACAGGGTGAGAAAGAGGGAACGTGTGGGAAGGACATGAGGGGAAGGAGGATGTGGGGAGAGAGGGATCGGTATGGACAGAGGTAGGGAAGGATGGTATAAGTGTGTAGGAAGGAAAGAGAGCGTGGAAAGGGATGAGTGAGGTAGGTAAGGATACACGAAGGAAAAATACAGGGAGGGAGAGAGGGAAGGAAGGCGCAGTGATGGAGTCCAGCTTCAGTAACTAACACTACAATGACCAACATGAAGAATATGAGGTAAGACTGTTACACCAGGTTGTAGACTACTGACGCAGATGTGACGACACGAGTTGAGCTCAACCTCCTGGCCCAGCATAATCTGAGTCCGAAGTCTGTTCCTAGCATATTGGGATCTATATCTTGAACTGAAGCTATCTTCTCCCTTCTTGGATCAAACATGATCGCCTCTCATTATCCAAGCTCTGTATGACCCCTGCGAGTTTAGCGCTTCTCAGTTAATATAATAATAAGCCACTTAATTCACAAGTGTTACCACAGTAAAACTCAGAAGGGGCGAGGCGCGTTCTAGACTCCATTCAGGGAACACCCACCTCCACCTTCTCCTGCCTAGCTAGTGTCACTGTCTGCTGTTCTGCTGTGTCTCACCAGCGGCAGTAACAATAGCGTCGTCCTGGCATAGAGAATAAGAGACAAAACAATACCGTCGTCCTGGCACAGAGAATAAGAGACAAAACAATAGCGTCGTCCTGGCACAGAGAATAAGAAACAAAACAATAGCGTCGTCCTGGCACAGAGAATAAGAGACAAAACAATAGCGTCGTCCTGGCACAGAGAATAAGAGACAAAACAATAGCGTCGTCCTGGCACAGAGAATAAGAGACAAAACAATACCGTCGTCCTGGCACAGAGAATAAGAGACAAAACAATACCGTCGTCCTGGCACAGCGAATAAGAGACAAAACAAAAAGAGGGTATCGCCTTACCCTCAATTACATATACTTGTACAATTGCTTGAGGTAATTATTATGGTTCAGGTATAATAATGTTATAGCAGCAGTAGTTGAGCCAAGCTTCTGGCCTCTCTTCTTCCGTCTTAATACTAATCATATATATTTTTTTAATTTCCTTTGGTAGCATTTACCACCTCCTCTTGATAAATATTCTACTATTGTATTAGAGAGAGTGCGTGTGTGTGAGTGTGTGTGTGTGTGTGTGTGTATACTCACCTATTTGTACTCACCTAGTTGTAGCTGTCATAGCTCCTGGCCCCGCCTCTTCACTGGCCGCTACTGGGTCACTCTCCCTGCGCCATGAGCTTTATCATACCTCTTCTTAAAGCTATGAATGGATCCTGCCTCCACTACATCGCTTCCCAAACTATTCCTCTTCCTGATCACTCTGTGACTGAAGAAATACTTCCTAACATCTCTGTGATTCATCTGAGTCTTCAAATTCCAACTGTGTCCCCTTATTGCTGTGTCCCATCTCTGGAACATTCTGTCTCTGTCCACCTTGTCAATTCCTCTCAGTATTTTGTATGTCGTTATCATGTGTATGTGTGTGCGCGGCGCTGCCTCATATCTACTATCGCCCAATGATATTGTTACCTTGAATACTAGGCCTTACTAAGTCTATTTGTAATGTATGAGGTTTAACTTAGCCACTGCCACAACTAACTTATTCCACCTTTCAACCCCCACGGTACCCAGCAACCCCCACGGTACCAGCAACCCCCACGGTACCCAGCAACCCCCACGGTACCAGCAACCCCCACGGTACCAGCAACCCCCACGGTACCCAGCAACCCCAACGGTACCAGCAACCCCCACGGTACCAGCAACCCCCACGGTACCAGCAACCCCACGGTACCAGCAACCCCCACGGTACCCAGCAACCCCCACGGTACCAGCAACCCCTACGGTACCAGCAACCCCCACGGTACCAGCAACCCCCACGGTACCCAGCAACCCCCACGGTACCCAGCAAGTATTTCCTGGTGCATTTGTGATTCATCTGTCCTTAACTCTCACTTGTGCTCCCACGCCCGTGTGCCTCGCATTGCAATAAGATATTTTTTTGTACACTTGTCTGCTATTGCAGGGTGTGACTCTGTCTCCGGTCTTTATTATTATTATTGCTATAATTATCATTATTAAAGGGAAGGGGAAGCGCAAAACTCGTAGTGGTCATCACACATTGTCTGGGAAATGGGTGATAATCAGATTTTTCAAAGACAATGGTAGCTGCAAGTTCTTGGATCATAAGCCCTTCACCAGCATCAAGGTATCCTCCCCCTCCCTTGAAAGGAGTTATACACATGAATTACAAAGATAATCGGAGTCATCACTGATCCTTGGGGTACCCCGCCGGTGACATCTGCCCACAAATGGTTGGTTTCCCTTCAAAAATAAAATATCTTCTCTGGTGAAATAGTTTCACTTTTAAGGGAGGTTCCTTGATGCTGGTGAGGGGTTCTTGATCTAAGGAACTGGATCTGTGCTCTACTTCTTTGAATCGAGCCTGACTGCTGCCCCTCCCCCCGTCCCCCAGGCTCTGTATGACCCCCTGTGAATTTCGCTCTTCCCCATGAATGTAAGAATATTATACAGGCAGGCCCCGCTTTACAGTGCCCCGCTTTACAATACTTGGCTTTACAGTCCTTGGCTTTACAGTCCTTGGCTTTACAGTGATTGGCTTTACAGTGCTTGGCTTTACAGTCCTTAGCTTTACAATGCTTGGCTTTACAGTCCTTGGCTTTATAGTGCTTGGCTTTACAGTGCGTTGCTTTACAGTTCTTTGCTTTACAGTGCTTGGCTTTACAGTGCTTGGCTTTACAGTGCTTGGCTTTACAGTGCTTGGCTTTACAGTGTTCTGCCAATACAGTTATTCCCATTCTTCATTTATTCACACTTCCTACAATAAATATATTCACCACTCATTATAAACTAAGGACGAAAATATTTTAAGGTAAGTAATGTATTTTTTAGGCCTAGTATATGTACTTTTTAGGCCTAGCTCTATTGCTCACTTAATATCTGATAGTATAAACACGTTATCAGGCTTTTATTTGCATTTTAAAAAAAAAAAGAAGGGAGAGCTATGATTCACTTTACAGCAGTAGCCTGGAACCTAACTTGCTGTATAAGCGGGGCCCTCCTGTACAGCAGCAGCCTGGAACCTAACTTGCTGTATAAGCGGGGCCCTCCTGTACAGCAGCAGCCTGGAACCTAACTTGCTGTATAAGCGGGGCCCTCCTGTACAGCAGCAGCCTGGAACCTAACTTGCTGTATAAGCGGGGCCCTCCTGTACATCAGCAGCCTGGAACCTAACTTGCTGTGTATAAGCGGGGCCTCTTCCATGAATTGCACAGCAGCAGCCTGGAACCTAACTTGCTGTATAAGCGGGGCCCTCCTGTACAGCAGCAGCCTGGAACCTAACTTGCTGTATAAGCGGGGCCCTCCTGTACAGCAGCAGCCTGGAACCTAACTTGCTGTATAAGCGGGGCCCTCCTGTACAGCAGCAGCCTGGAACCTAACTTGCTGTATAAGCGGGGCCTTCCTCTACAGCAGTAGCCTGGAACCTAACTTGCTGTATAAGCGGGGCCCTCCTGTACATCAGCAGCCTGGAACCTAACTTGCTGTATAAGCGGGGCCCTCCTGTACAGCAGCAGCCTGGAACCTAACTTGCTGTATAAGCGGGGCCCTCCTGTACAGCAGCAGCCTGGAACCTAACTTGCTGTATAAGCGGGCCCTCCTGTACAGCAGCAGCCTGGAACCTAACTTGCTGTATAAGCGGGCCCTCCTGTACAGCAGCAGCCTGGAACCTAATCTCTGCTGTATAAGCTGTGGGCCCTCCTGTACACAGCAGCCTGGAACCTAACTTGCTGTATAAGCGGGCCCTCTGACAGCAGCAGCCTGGAACCTAACTTGCTGTATAAGGGGCCCTCCTGTACATCAGCAGCCTGGAACCTAACTTGCTGTATAAGCGGGGCCTCCTGTACAGCAGCAGCCTGGAACCTAACTTGCTGTATAAGCGGGGCCCTCCTGTACAGCAGCAGCCTGGAACCTAACTTGCTGTATAAGCGGGCCCTCCTGTACAGCAGTAGCCTGGAACCTAACTTGCTGTATAAGCGGGGCCCTCCTGTACATCAGCAGCCTGGAACCTAACTTGCTGTATAAGCGGGGCCCTCCTGTACATCAGCAGCCTGGAACCTAACTTGCTGTATAAGCGGGGCCCTCCTGTACATCAGCAGCCTGGAACCTAACTTGCTGTATAAGCGGGGCCCTCCTGTACATCAGCAGCCTGGAACCTAACTTGCTGTATAAGCGGGGCCCTCCTGTACAGCAGCAGCCTGGAACCTAACTTGCTGTATAAGCGGGGCCTTCCTGTACAGCAGTAGCCTGGAACCTAACTTGCTGTATAAGCGGGGCCCTCCTGTACATCAGCAGCCTGGAACCTAACTTGCTGTATAAGCGGGGCCCTCCTGTACAGCAGCAACCTGGAACCTAACTTGCTTTATAAGCGGGGCCCTCCTGTACATCAGCAGCCTGGAACCTAACTTGCTGTATAAGCGGGGCCCTCCTGTACATCAGCAGCCTGGAACCTAACTTGCTGTATAAGCGGGGCCCTCCTGTAATTTGACTTTCACTCAACTAATCTTATGGAATAATAAACCGCTGGGCGTTATCAAAAGTCACGCCAATATTTTTTTTAACAATAAACCCGTCGGCTTTACCAGAAGGCAAAGCTAATTTTGGAAAATGATGAAGCAAAATACTAACATAAATGCACATTGTGAAGAAATAATAAAAAACTAGGCTATACCTAAAGGCAAGATGATAAATAACAGTTGTTTATTGTTTATAATCATAACTATAATTTTTAAAGGGGTGGAGGAGTAAGCCAGCGGAAGGCCTCGGTCAGATTATCAAAAGCCCCAGCTGCGGATCATCATATGACTAAGACTAGTGTCAGGAAACACTTGTCCTGTTTCCTGACAAAGCTAATACCTACCTATAAAAATAATAATAATAATAATAATAATAATAATAATAATAATAATATAAGGTATACAGGCCTAGCTGGCATCAGTGACACACCAGAGCATTTCGGGCAAATTAGGTCAATTTTGTCCCCAGGATGCAACCCACACCAGTCGACTAACACCCAGGTACCTATTTTAATGATGGGTGAACATGGAGAGAAGGTGTCTTATGGAAACACGTACCGTAACAGTTATTATATAGTCAGTTATTATAACATAGACACCAACACGGTAAACTGGGACCCACAGTCCGTCAACTAATTTTATGCTCATCCAATGTTTCTCGGTCCTGAAGATTCATTAAGTAATCCTGTTTTTTTCTTTCTCAT
Source organism: Cherax destructor (assembly GCA_009830355.1). NCBI lineage: Eukaryota > Metazoa > Arthropoda > Malacostraca > Decapoda > Parastacidae > Cherax > Cherax destructor. The sequence goes on from WNWK01000833.1 coordinate 119,146, forward strand.
ATTTATCATGACTCCTCCTCCCTCCCTTTCTTCCCATCGTCTAAGAACAGCTTTCCCTTTCTCTTCTTGTGCTCATCACGACCACTTGCTCTGCTCCCAACTTTCACTAGGTGGCCAACATTCCATGTAGGTGGAAGTAATTCGTCCGTCTTGAAGGTAATCCGTGCGCCACCACCCGTAACTTAATACACGACAAAGGAAATTTGTGGGTCGTAGGTCGGCCCTCACACTGACACCATCATGACAAACATGTAGTTCATCTTTTGTACCGGACATGTGTATATCAAAGACACTAAAACCAATAATATATATATATATATATATATATATATATATATATATATATATATATATATATATATATATATATATATATATCAATAACAAACTGCGGCTAGCCGGGGGATCGAACCCATGTTGTTTTAGTCCGCCTCGTGGGAAGAGAGCGAAAATTCACGACGCTCTAAACCACTGGACCATACAAAGTGTCGTGAATTTTCGCTCTCTTCCCATGAGGCGGGCTAAAAAAAACACGGGTTCGATACCCCGGCTAGCCACAGTTTGTTATTTATTAAATACCACTTATTCGTAGTTATATATGGAAGAAATCACAGTAAAACGCGCTATTGCAATATAAAAAAAATACCACAATGAAAAAAAACAGTAAAATTTGAACACTTTCTTGTGCTTATACATCTTCAGAGGAATATGGAGAACAGGGGAGAGAGAAGCATATTTTAAATTACACAGTTAGCTGATACCTCAACTGATACCTCAACTGATGCCTCAACTGATACCTCAACTGATACCTCCAAGTCGGACCGAAATAAGGTCATAAGTTTCAGTCTCCTAAATGCGGGTTATTTGTGTATTGTTTCAGCCTCGGAATTGTGGATTACTTAAATCTTTCTGATCTTGGTATAATGTTGACTTGACTTCCCAACACGACACCACACGGGATGACTTGAGGAGGAGGTGGTGTTGATTTACCGGGAATTCTCCCGGCCCGGGTCTTTACCAGATGGCGATCCGGCTCCGGCTCCCTGGCGTGGGAGTATCAGAGACCTATGTCTCCCATAAGAGGGGGTACCCCTAAGCGGTGGGACCAACTGGCCCCAGGCCTAGCCACATTCCCCCACCAGCACTAGGCAGGTAGGTAGATAGATGCTAGGCCTCTCTGGTCTGCCACCTTCCCCGCCCCAAGGAGGCTGACGGGAAGGGCAGGCTTGCGAGCCGCAGATGGTAGCAAGCTCCAGCCTTGGCACCTACCCTCCCCTAGAAGGGCTGGGCATGATGATCGACCTCGAATGACTTGAGGAGGCTTACTCAGAGCACAATGACTATATTATTATTATTATTATTATTATTATTATTATTATTATTATTGCTATTATTATTATTATTATTATTATTATTATTATTATTATTATAATTATTATTATTATTATTATTATTATTATTATTATTATTATTACTATTATTATTATTATTATTATTATTATTATTATTATTATTGTTGTTGTTGTTGTTGTAAATATTATTATTATTATATATTTACGTGTAAGCACTAAACCCGTACCGATGATACAGCACCTGTTGAAAGGGAGGTAATCATGTTTGACATGAAGAAAGGGAAGTGTAACTTCAATTCTCCCTTGCCTTGAAGGGTTCTCGTGATATATGCTGCAATACTGCACTTCTCAACAGTCTTGCCCAACCTCAGTAACGAGGATGGTCATCCTCGTTACTGAGGGGACTCACCAGGGGCGCTGCAGTCACCACTTATATTGACCATGGTGACTCACCATACGAATGTTTCAGTCAGTGTGTTATTGTTTCAGTCACTGTGTTATTGTTTTAGTCACTGTGTTATTGTTTCAGTCACACAACAGTCACTGTGTTATTGTTTCAGTCACTGTGTTATTGTTTCAGACACACAAGAGTGGCACTGTTATTGCTGGTGGTCGGGTTGACAGGTGCCAGCCACACCAAGCAAGCACAGGAAGAGAACATCAACAAGACAGCAGAGGTGAAGGACGAGTCCAGTGAGAATGTGTCAGTTGACGCTGCCAGAAATACCCGTCAGATTCATCAGAATTACAGGTGGGACAACACGGAATAATAACAACACTCTAAAGAGTGCAATATATTTGTTAATAGAAACGACAACGTAACGGTAGCAACAGTCTTTTTCTTCGATTGGTCTATGGTTCATAGTTTGAGTTATTTATGTGGAGGTTTCCTTGCACTGTTCTATGAAGTTATTGCTAAGTCAAGTTTTAAAATAAGTATAGTAACAGCTTTTATAAAATACACTATAGGTGCCCAGAGAGTAGAATTATATAAAAAAGCTAGAGGTTATAACCAGTTTACTATTATTTACGTGTACTATATACACCCGTTATAATATAGCTGCTACCTATATATATATATATATATATATATATATATATATATATATATATATATATATATATATATATATATATATATATATATATATAATATATATATATATATATATATATATATATATATATATATATGTGTGTGTGTGTTAGTTACCATTTTGTCCTAGGCACATGTCGATTAGACACTAGGCCTGTTGTATGTATGTGTGTGTGTAAGGAAGCACTTCGAAATGTTTCCGCTCCGCCGGGAATCGAACCCGGGCCCTCCGTGCGTGAAGCGAGAACTTTAGCCACCAGGCCACCGGGGCGTGTGTGTGTGTATGTATGTGTATCTGTACTCACCTAATTGTGGTTGCAGGGGTCGAGACTCAGCTCCTGGCCCCTGATTGTGTTTGTGTGTGTGCTCGTGCGTGCGTGCGTGCGTGCTTACCAATTCGCAAAAAGGCGAAATTATTTACATTGTCGGTCAGTGCACAGCAGGTTTCGAACCTGCACACTCTGCGTACTTTGATGCACAGTGTGCAGGTTCGAATCCTACTGTGAACTGTGAGAAGATTCATAGTAACTACTTCCTCTTTATTTTTTTTTGACAGACCCTACAGCAGGGCACTGCCCGTCCGTGAGGGTACACCGTTCTCAGTGTTTGCTGCCCGGCCCACCTTCACCGGCTCCCACCTCGCCAGTAACCTGGTGCAGACTGGCACTCCCAACATACCTACAGTGAGGCTTCACTCTCCATTGTTGATGTTTGGAAAGCGTAGTTTCTTGGTTAAATTTATTTATAGTTGAAGATTATTAGATGCAACACAGTGTGTGTGTGAAACCTTGATTAATGACGTAGTGCAAGACAAGAGCAAGACTCATGTTTACCTAGTAAATTGATCCCGTTATGGTGGTTACTTATACACTGGCTTCACTACAGAGGCTACGACCTTGACTTGTGGCCTTCCAGTAAGTCCGTAGCTTCTTACACATGGTTACTAATGTCGTCTAACAGGATGATAGTGGTAACCACCACCATCAAGCAGGATGCTAGTGGTTACCACCACCATCAACCAGGATGCTAGTGGTAACCACCACCATCAAGCAGGATGCTAGTGGTAACAACCACCATCAAGCAGGATGCTAGTGGTAACCACCACCATCAAGCAGGATGCTAGTGGTAACAACCACCATCAAGCAGGATGTTAGTGGTTACCACCACCATCAAGCAGGATGCTAGTGGTTACCACCACCATCAAGCAGGATGCTAGTGGTAACAACCACCATCAAGCAGGATGCTAGTGGTAACCACCACCATCAAGCAGGATGCTAGTGGTAACAACCACCATCAAGCAGGATGCTAGTGGTTACCACCACCATCAAGCAGGATGCTAGTGGTAACAACCACCATCAAGCAGGATGTTAGTGGTTACCACCACCATCAAGCAGGATGCTAGTGGTTACCACCACCATCAAGCAGGATGCTAGTGGTTACCACCACCATCAAGCAGGATGATAGTGGTAACCACCACCATCAAGCAGGATGCTAGTGGTTACCACCACCATCAAGCAGGATGCTAGTGGTTACCACCACCATCAAACAGGATGCTAGTGGTAACCACCACCATCAAGCAGGATGTTAGTGGTTACCACCACCATCAAGCAGGATGCTAGTGGTTACCACCACCATCAAACAGGATGCTAGTGGTTACCACCACCATCAAACAGGATGCTAGTGGTTACCACCACCATCAAACAGGATGCTAGTGGTTACCACCACCATCAAGCAGGATGCTAGTGGTTACCACCACCATCAAACAGGATACTTAGTGGTTACCACCACCATCAAACAGGATACTTAGTGGTTACCACCACCATCAAGCAGGATGCTAGTGGTTACCACCACCATCAAGCAGGATGCTAGTGATTACCACCACCATCAAACAGGATACTTAGTGGTTACCACCATCAAGCAGGATGCTAGTGGTTACCACCACCATCAAGCAGAATGCTAGTGTTTACCACCACCATCAAGCAGGATGCTAGTGGTTACCACCACCATAAGGCAGAATGGTAGTGGTTATCACCACCATCAAGCACGATGCTAGTGGTTACCACCACCATCAAGCAGGATGCTAGTGGTTACCACCACCATCAAGCAGGATGCTAGTGGTTATCACCACCATCAAGCAGGATGCTAGTGGTTACCACCACCATCAAGCAGAATGCTAGTGTTTACCACCACCATCAAGCAGGATGCTAGTGGTTATCACCACCATCAAGCAGGATGCTAGTGGTTACCACCACCATCAAGCAGAATGCTAGTGTTTACCACCACCATCAAGCAGGATGCTAGTGGTTACCACCACCATCAAGCAGGATGCTAGTGTTTACCACCACCATCAAGCAGGATGCTAGTGGTTACCACCACCATAAGGCAGAATGGTAGTGGTTATCACCACCATCAAGCACGATGCTAGTGGTTACCACCACCATCAAGCAGAATGCTAGTGTTTACCACCACCATCAAGCAGGATGCTAGTGGTTACCACCACCATAAGGCAGAATGGTAGTGGTTATCACCACCATCAAGCACGATGCTAGTGGTTACCACCACCATCAAGCAGGATGCTAGTGGTTACCACCACCATCAAGCAGGATGCTAGTGGTTACCACCACCATCAAGCAGGATGCTAGTGGTTACCACCACCATCAAGCAGGATGCTAGTGGTTACCACCACCATCAAGCAGGATGCTAGTGGTTACCACCACCATCAAGCAGAATGCTAGTGGTTACCACCACCATCAAGCAGGATGCTAGTGGTTACCACCACCATCAAGCAGAATGGTAGTGGTTACCACCACCATCAAGCAGGATGCTAGTGGTTACCACCACCATCAAGCAGAATGGTAGTGGTTACCACCACCATCAAGCACGATGCTAGTGGTTACCACCACCATCAAGCAAGATGCTAGTGGTTACCACCACCATCAATCACGATGCTAGTGGTTACCACCACCATCAAGCTGGATGCTAGTGGTTACCACCACCATCAATCACGATGCTAGTGGTTACCACCACCATCAAGCATGATGCTAGTGGTTACCACCACCATCAAGCACGATGCTAGTGGTTACCACCACCATCAAGCAGGATGCTAGTGGTTACCACCACCATCAAGCTGGATGCTAGTGGTTACCACCACCATCAAGCACGATGCTAGTGGTTACCACCACCATCAAGCAGGATGCTAGTGGTTACCACCACCATCAAGCAGGATGCTAGTGGTTACCACCACCATCAAGCAGGATGCTAGTGGTTACCACCACCATCAAGCAGGATGCTAGTGGTTACCACCACCATCAAGCAGGATGCTAGTGGTTACCACCACCATCAAGCAGGATGCTAGTGGTTACCACCACCATCAAGCAGGATGCTAGTGGTTACCACCACCATCAAGCAGGATGCTAGTGGTTACCACCACCATCAAGCACGATGCTAGTGGTTACCACTGCTGTAAAATAAGTTAATTCATTATTTCGGTCACAGATGACACTGACAGGACAGAAATACAACATACATTCAACTCTCACATGGACAATTACTTTGTATAGTTGTATTAATGATGGCAGCAACATTGTAAACATCGCTACACACTCACGACTCACATTTTACAATATAATAAAAGACGACAGGACATAATTAATATATATGTCGTGCTGAATAGGTAAAATTTGCGATTTTGGCTTAAATAGCAACGCTCTTCTTGCCGAATAAGGCAAGCGAAAATTTGTGTATGCAATAATTTCGCAAAAATCATTCTGAACCTAACGAAAAAAACATATTTCATTGTGTTTATTATTAAACTATTGTAAACTTATCTAAAATATACTTAGTTGGATTAGGCTAAATTAAATTGCGCTTGTTATAATAAGGTTAGTTTTCTAAGGTTCTTTTGGTACAAAATTATTAATTTTTACATTAATATAAATGAAAAAAATATATCTTTAAAAGTATAAGAGAAAATTTTAGAAAGGACTTAATTTTAAATGAGTTCTCGCTAATTGACCAGTTTTACCTATTCGGCACGACATATATATACATATATATATATACATATATATATACATATATATACATATATATATATATATACATATATATACATATATATATATACATATATATACATATATATACATATATACATATATATACATATATATATATATATATATATGTATATATATATATATATATATATATATATATATACATATATATTTATATATATATTTATATTATATATATATATATATATATATATATATATATATATATATATATATATATATATATATATATATATATATATATATATATATATATATATATATATATATATATATATAGCACGTTTATATGGGTACAACGGCACATTTTTAGTTGCTTGGAGTATTGAGAGAAGTAGAAATTGTTTTTGGCACATATTATGAATTACTCAAATTCTTGGTACTACTTGGCACTTCAGTTAACAGTTGAGAGTTGCGTTATTTATATTCTCCAGGGTGACCAACCTCTTCCATCTCGCTGTGTTGTCCTCCAAGTTGACCAGCTTCCTCCATCTCACTGTGTTAATGTCCTCCAAGTTGACCAGCTTCCTCCATCTCACTGTGTTAATGTCCTCCAAGTTGACCAGCTTCCTCCATCTCACTGTGTTAATGTCCTCCAAGTTGACCAGCTTCCTCCATCTCACTGTGTTAATGTCCTCCAAGTTGACCAGCTTCCTCCATCTCACTGTGTTAATGTCCTCCAAGTTGACCAGCTTCCTCCATCTCACTGTGTTAATGTCCTCCAAGTTGACCAGCTTCCTCCATCTCACTGTGTTAATGTCCTCCAAGTTGACCAGCTTCCTCCATCTCACTGTGTTAATGTCCTCCAAGTTGACCAGCTTCCTCCATCTCGCTGTGTTAATGTCCTCCAAGTTGACCAGCTTCCTCCATCTCACTGTGTTAATGTCCTCCAAGTTGACCAACCTCCTCCATCTCGCTGTGTTAATGTCCTCCAAGTTGACCAGCTTCCTCCATCTCACTGTGTTAATGTCCTCCAAGTTGACCAGCCTCCTCCATCTCACTGTGTTAATGTCCTCCAAGTTGACCAACCTCCTCCATCTCTACACTTAATGGGTTGTAAACACTCACAATACTTTCCCTCAGTTCCAGGCTTCTGGCGGAGTCGTGGTGTCGAAAGCACTGGTCGACTACAGCCCACCCCGAACCCCGGCACCCACCCAGCCCTTCATCGCCCACCCCGGGGTGGGCATTCGACCTCAGGTAACCCCTGTACCACTCCACCTCAAGCCTCTCCAGCAACCTTCATACTCTTACGGAGGTAACTATTAGTGTATTCATGGAGAAGTGCTAAGCCGTAGGCATCATACAGAGCTTAAGAAATCAGGTCGATCGCTAGCGCACTCAGCTAGCGATCAACTGTGGTCCGGGGGTCGATTCCCGGTACGGCTGGAAACATTAGGACGTGTTTCATTAAGACACCTGGTGTCCACGTTGACCTATAAGTTAAATTGGTACCTGGGTGTTAGTCGACTGGTGTGGGTCGCATCCTGAGGACAAAACTGACCCAGTTTGCCGGAAATGCTCTGCATAACAAGAGGCTTTATGTATAGTAGTATGTCATTAATGTCATACCTTGTACACGTACTTGTAGAAATAAAGATTATTATTATTATTATTATTATTATTATTATTATTATTATTATTATTATTATTATTATTATTATTATTATTATTATTATTAGGAAGAGAAGAATAGCCTAAATTCCTCCTTTGAAGAAGAGTCCTTCACTAGCTTCTAGGTGCCAGTCTTTCACTGAAGGTTCTACGGAGGTAAGATTACATATTCCTTATAGTTTATATCAAAATTTTTATTTTCGTCTAATATTATTAAGTTGCTGTGGAAATCCATAACACACTCACACACACTCTCTCTCACATACAAGCATACTCTCATACACACACTCACACACACATACTCTCTCACACATACACATACTCTCAAACACACACTCACACACACATACTCTCTCACACACACATACTCTCTCACACACACACATACTCTCTCACACACACACATACTCTCTCTCTCACACACACATACTCTCTCTCACACACACACATACTCTCTCTCACACACACACATACTCTCTCTCACACACACACACATACTCTCTCTCACACACACGCCCAGAAACAGTACGAAAACGACATAGCATCGAAAGTCAAGTCTGACCCGAAACTGATGTACAGCCACATCAGAAGGAAGACAACAGTAAAGGATCAGGTGATAAGGCTGAGGAGGGAAGATGGGGAACTCACAATTAATGATCAAGAGGTATGTGAGGAGCTCAACTCGAGGTTTAGGGAAGTATTCACAGTGGAGGAAGGAAGGCAGTTGGGTAGACTGAACGGGGTGCGTCACCAACAAGGGATGTATCGAGTGCTGGAGGGAATACACACATCTGAGGGGGAGGTGAAGCAGTTACTCAGTGACCTTGATACCTCAAAGGCAATGGGTCCGGACAATATCTCACCATGGGTCCTTCGGGAAGGAGCTGAGGTTCTGAGTGTGCCACTTACCAAAATTTTCAACACATCCCTTGAAACTGGGCAGCTACCTGAGATACGGAAAAAGGCCAACGTAGTCCCCATCTTTAAAAAAGGAGACAGAAAAGAGGCACTAAACTACAGACCGGTGTCACTTACGTGTATAGTTTGCAAAGTCTTGGAGAAAATCATCAGGAAAAGAATGGTGGAGCATCTGGAGCAGAACAGGTTAATCAACGCCAGACAGCACGGATTCAGGGAAGGCAAATCCTGTGTAACAAACCTCCTGGAGTTCTATGATAAAGTAACAGAGGTAAGGCAAGAGAGAGAAGGGTGGGTTGACTGCATTTTCTTGGACTGCAGGAAGGCCTTTGACACAGTTCCTCACATGAGATTAGTAAAGAAGATGGAAGACCAAGCGTGTATAACAGGAAGGGCACTGGAATGGATCAGGGAATACCTCACAGGGAGACAACAACGGGTCATGGTGCGTGATGAGGTATCACAGTGGGCGCCTGTGACGAGCGGTGTACCGCAGGGGCCAGTCCTAGGACCAGTGCTATTCTTGCTATATGTGAATGACATGACGGATGGGATAGACTCAGAAGTGTCTCTTTTCGCAGATGATGTGAAATTAATGAGGAGAATCACATCGGATGAAGACCAAGCAGGACTTCAAAGTGACCTGGACAAGCTTGACATCTGGTCTAGCAACTGGCTTCTCGAATTTAACCCCACCAAATGCAAAGTCATGAAGATCGGAGAAGGGCAAAGAAGACCGCTGACAGAGTACAGGCTAGGTGGACAAAGGCTACAAACCTCATCAAAGGAGAAAGACCTTGGGGTGAGTATAACACCAAGCACGTCTCCGGAAGCACACATCAACCAGATAACCGCGGCAGCATATGGGCGACTGGCAAACCTAAGATTAGCGTTCCGTTACCTTAACAAGGAATCGTTCAAGACACTGTATACCGTATACGTCAGGCCCATACTAGAGTATGCAGCACCAGTCTGGAACCCACACCTGGTCAAGCACGTCAAGAAACTAGAGAAAGTGCAAAGGTTTGCGACAAGGCTAGTTCCACAACTCAGGGGACTGCCTTATGAAGAAAGGTTGAGGGAAATAGGACTAACAACACTGGAGGACAGAAGGGTTAGAGGAGACATGATAACGACATACAAAATACTGCGGGGAATCGACAAGGTAGATAGTGACAGGATGTTCCAGAGAGGAAACACAGAAACAAGGGGACACAACTGGAAGCTGAAGACTCAGATGAGTCAGAGGGATGTTAGGAAGCAATTCTTCAGCCATAGAGTAGTTAGGAAGTGGAATAGTTTAGCGAACGATATAGTGGAGGCGGGAACCATACATAGTTTTAAGACAAGGTATGATAAAGCTCACGGAGCAGGGAGAGCAGAGACCCAGTAGCGGACAGTGCAGAGGCGGGGCCAGGAGCTGAGTCTCGACCCCTGCAACCACAATTAGGTGAGTACAATTAGGTGAGTACATACTCTCTCTCACACACACACATACTCTCACACACACACATACTCTCTCTCACACACACACATTCTCCCACACACATATTCTCATACACACACTCACACACACATACTCTCTCTCACACTCTCTCAACACAGAAACAAGGGGGCACAACTGGAAGCTGAAGACTCAGATGAGTCAAAGGGATGTTAGGAACCATTTATTCAGCCATAGAGTTGTCAGGAAGTGGAATAGTCTAGCGAACGATATAGTGGAGGCGGGAACCATACATAGTTTTAAGACAAGGTATGATAAAGCTCATGGAGCAGGGAGAGCAGATACCCAGTAGCGGATAGCGAAGAGTCGGGGCCAGGAGCTGAGTCTCGACCCCTGCAACCACAATTAGGTGAGTACATTTAGGTGAGTACACTCTCTCACACACACACACATGCTTTTTCTCTCACACACACACTCACACACATACTCTCACTCACACACATACTCTCTCACACACACTCTCACACACACAAGAGAAAGAGGGGTGGGTAGATTGCATATTCTTGGACTGTAAGAAGGCGTTTGACACAGTTCCACACAAGAGATTAGTGCAGAAGTTGGAGGACCAGGCAGGGGTAACAGGGAAGGCACTACAATGGATCAGGGAATACCTGTCAGGAAGACGTGTCATGGTACGTGGCGAGGTGTCAGAGTGGGCGACGGTGACGAGCGGGGTTCCACAGGGGTCAGTCCTGGGACCAGTGCTGTTTCTGATATTTGTGAACGACATGACGGAAGGAATAGCCTCCGAAGTGTCCTTGTTTGCGGATGATGTGAAGTTGATGAGAAGAATTCAATCGGACGAGGACCAGGCAGAACTACAAAGGAATCTGGACAGGCTGCAAGCCTGGTCCAGCAATTGGCTCCTGGAGTTCAACCCCACCAAGTGCAAAGTCATGAAGATTGGGGAAGGGCAAAGAAGACCGCAGACGGAGTACAGTCTAGGGGGCCAGAGACTGCAAACCTCAATCAAGGAAAAAGATCTTGGGGTGAGTATAACACCAGGAACATCTGAGGCGCACATCAACCAAATAACTGCTGCAGCATATGGGCGCCTAGCAAATCTAAGAACAGCATTCCGACAACTTAAAGAATCGTTCAGGACCCTGTACACTGTGTACGTTAGGCCCATACTGGAATATGCAGCACCAGTTTGGAACCCACACCTAGCCAAGCACCTGAAGAACCTCGAGAAAGTGCAAAGGTTTACAACAAGACTAGTCCCGGAGCTAAGGGGTATGTCCTACGAGGAGAGGTTAAGGGAAATCGACCTGACGACACTGGAGGACAGAAGAGATAGGGGGGACATGATAACAACATATAAGATACTGAGAGGAATTGACAAAGTGGACAGAGACAGAATATTCCAGAGATGGGACACAGCAACAAGGGGACACAGTTGGAAGTTGAAGACACAGATGAATCACAGGGATGTTAGGAAGTATTTCTTCAGTCACAGAGTGGTCGGGAAGTGGAATAGTCTGGGAAGCGATGTAGTGGAGGCAGGTTCCATACATAGCTTTAAGAAGAGGTATGATAAAGCTCATGGCGCAGGGAGAGTGACCCAGTAGCGGCCAGTGAAGAGGCTGGGCCAAGAGCTATGAATCGACCCCTGCAACCACAACTAGGTGAGTACAACTAGGTGAGTACAACTAGGTGAGTACAACTAGGTGAGTACAATTAGGTGAGTACAACTAGGTGAGTACAACTAGGTGAGTACAACTAGGTGAGTACAACTAGATGAGTACAACTAGGTGAGTACAACTAGGTGAGTACAACTAGGTGAGTACAACTAGGTGAGTACAACTCATATCCTAAGATCATCGCAGATCCCAAAACATTAGTAATGCTTCAGTGTTTTTCAATCTATGTACTAAACAACTGACTGAATAGAGTGAGGTTCGAACCCATGGCAAGTAGTCTAAAATTAAGAAGGCAGTGTGTTCTGAATGTTTCCGTATATCACTGGTAAAATATACCGCCAAGTGTCTTAATAAGACATAATAAGCGGTTTATGTTATGATCTTCTTATTGTCTTATTCTTATTTTTTAACCTGTGAATGAGGCCCACGTCAGTAAAATATAAATTCACTCTGTTTTTTCTAGTTCCCCCAAAAATATAAATTCACTTTGTTCCTTCCTAGTTCCCCAGAAGAAGCCTAAATACGGGAGGGAGTGTCCTAGGGGCCTGGCGTGTGTACCACTGGTGCGTTGTGCACCTTGCTACCACGAGGTGGAGAACCAGCCACAGCTGGCTTGTTCCATCTACGGTGGTGCTGTGGGCGTCTGCTGCCCTGGACAACACAATGAGGGTGAGTTTACGACTATGTTCTCTTTGTGCCCAGTGTATTTTGTTCTTTGCGTGTACCACTTCCTCTGTGTGTGTGTACATGTGATCACGCATATGTATGAGGCACCTGTGGACCTCTGTGCTTCATATACATACACAATATACTTGAATTATTTGTCATTCCGTAGAAAATCTGCGGCAGTTGTTCACGGAGCCGACAATTGAGCTTCCCGAGCTAGGCTTCAATGAATTCACTATCAACGAAGCCTTGAAGGTCGGCGTCTGGGAGCTGAAGGAGAGAAGAATGCTGGAAGAGGTTAATACCGTCATTCACTCTCTTTTAATTACTAATTTTGCTACACACTTTCCTTATAAAATTATCCCTAAGATAAAGGTTTCTTGAAAAGATAGACACAGATGCAGTATAATGCGATCCTTTACTGACTACGTTTCGCCCACACAGTGGGCTTTATCAAGTCACAAACAATCTACCTGGGTGAAGAGTACATAAGTATATATTATAGGACAGAAGAGTCAAATACAACCTACCCAACATTCTCCACCTAACTCCATCCTATAATATATACTCATGTACTCTTTACCCAGGTAAATCTGGTTGTGACTTGATAAAGCCCACTGTGTGGGCGAAACGTAGTCAATAAAGGATCGCATTATACTGCATCTGTGTCTATTTTTCGACCGTGTCCGTATTTTATAACATTATCTCCATAAAAGTTTCTTTAGACCAAGACACTTTTCTCACCTCCCTAATCTCAGTCACACTCAGATTAGGGAGGTGAGAAAAATATTTATTTTGTGTGACTTTGAAATTCACAGATTAAAAAAAAATGATATAGACCTTATGGACATCACTACCTGAAGGGTCATTGGTGTAATTTTAATATATATATATACTAATGGTTGTGGATAATTAATCAAAGCATAATCTGTGTATGTGTGTGTGTGCGTGGGTGGTGAGCACACATCAGAGGTAAGTCTCACACACTGCTACATTTGGTGTGTTACAGGTGTTGCGGGAGCGGGACATCGAAGTAACAAATACTCGTGACCCAGCTTACCATCACCTTCAGTTCTTCAGGACATCCCCACAAGCTATTGAGCTTAACGAAGTCGCATATGTCCACAACCAGGCTGGATACAACCTAATGACCAAGTGAGTCTTATTGTAAGGGATTTTTATATATTTGCAACGCCTAATGACCAAGTGTTTTCTTGTAAGTTTTGTGTTGACAATGTGAGATCACTAACTTCTCTCAGCTTTGGTTTATGCATTATCTACTGAGGTGATAAGAGCTGGACTATTTTTAATAGACATTAAGATTTTAAAACCTTTCTAGTCTACCATAGTGTCACTGGTAAACACGTTTGATGTAAATGATTTAGAAAACCGACAAGTTGAAGAATGAGACACTTGCGAAACATTTAGGAATCTTCATGGGGAAACGTTTCGCCAGCCAGTGACTTCTTCAGTCCAATACAAAGAAAAATGATGGAAGAAGAGGAGTTGGAGGTAATCAGTCCCTCAGCCTGGAGTCCTTGTGTTCAGTCCATCAGTCTAAGATGGAGTAAGTTCGCTTTATCAATCTAGATTAATGAACTGAATATATCGACTCCAGGATCAGGGACTGATTACCTCAAACTCCTTCTCTTCTTCTACCGTTTTTCTTTGTACTGGACTGAAGAAGCCACTGGCTGGCGAAACGTTTCCTAAATAAAGATTCCCAAATGTTGTACAAGCGTCTCATTCTTCAAACAGGTTTGAACTGAGCCCCCTGCAGGCTGGGTATGGTCTGCAGCAGATCGACGTGACCGAGACCAGGCTCGCTAACACCTGCCCGAGGGACCCCGTGTGCCAAGAGAGGGACACCTACTACCGCAGGATCGACGGCGCCTGTAACAACCTGGACAACCCCATGTGGGGCCAAGCCAGAACAACCTTCCAGAGACTACGTCCTCCCTTCTACAGTGATGGTGAGTGTTGCTGGCTCTTTGTCTCGGTGTTTCCTGTTCTCTGACCTTGCGTGTAGCTAATTAACTAAGAATTATTTCAATGTGTATTTACTGATAAAGCGTCATTAGGATGCCAAGACCAACAAGTATTTTACGTGCACGGGAAGAATTTTTGTCTTTTCCCACCATTGAAGTCTTCGTGCATGAGAAGAATGTATACTTTTTCCCACCATTGAAATCTTCCTACATGGGAAGAATGTATATATTTCCCCACCCTTGAAGTCTTCAGGAATGAAGTGATGCAACACCACACTCTGGCTTGAACCAACAAAGGTGTTGCCATATGAAGACTGTGCTAAATAAAGACTTACAGAAAATGCCGTGCATCTGTGGATAGAATGAAACTAAGGATCAAGCCATTAAACTATCCTTACACGGCTTAGTAAGTTACCCTTGTTAACATTGAACTAATCACAAAATGTAAGAATCTATTCATAACTATTGGATGGTTGATATATATATCCTAGTTTTATAAACTAGTCCTTAAATCAATCAAGTAATGATTGAATATATATAAGTATTGTTCAGAAACACAAAAATACATAAATCATTTGAAAATATTTCTTAAACTGAAAATTAAAAAATAATTAGTAAAATGTAATTAGTTTCATATTTCTATACTTTTAGAAGATTGACTTAGCGACTCAGTGTTCACTGCATTCTCAGTTGTCACTAGGAAACTATAATAGGGACTCATTGTTCACTGCATTCTCAGTTGTCACTAGGAAACTATAATAGCGACTCATTGTTCACTGCATTCTCAGTTGTCACTAGGAAACTATAATAGGGACTCATTGTTCACTGCATTCTCAGTTGTCACTAGGAAACTATAATAGGGACTCAGTGTTCACTGCATTCTCAGTTGTCACTAGGAAACTATAATAGCGACTCATTGTTCACTGCATTCTCAGTTGTCACTAGGAAACTATAATAGGGACTCAGTGTTCACTGCATTCTCAGTTGTCACTAGGAAACTATAATAGCGACTCAGCATTCACTGCATTCTCAGTTGTCACTAGGAAACTATAATAGCGACTCATTGTTCACTGCATTCTCAGTTGTCACTAGGAAACTATAATAGCGACTCAGCATTCACTGCATTCTCAGTTGTCACTAGGAAACTATAATAGCGACTCATTGTTCACTGCATTCTCAGTTGTCACTAGGAAACTATAATAGGGACTCAGTGTTCACTGCATTCTCAGTTGTCACTAGGAAACTATAATAGGGACTCAGCATTCACTGCATTCTCAGTTGTCACTAGGAAACTATAATAGGGACTCAGCATTCACTGCATTCTCAGTTGTCACTAGGAAACTATAATAGCGACTCAGCATTCACTGCATTCTCAGTTGTCACTAGGAAACTATAATAGCGACTCATTGTTCACTGCATTCTCAGTTGTCACTAGGAAACTATAATAGGGACTCAGTGTTCACTGCATTCTCAGTTGTCACTAGGAAACTATAATAGCGACTCATTGTTCACTGCATTCTCAGTTGTCACTAGGAAACTATAATAGGGACTCAGCATTCACTGCATTCTCAGTTGTCACTAGGAAACTATAATAGCGACTCAGCATTCACTGCATTCTCAGTTGTCACTAGGAAACTATAATAGGGACTCAGCATTCACTGCATTCTCAGTTGTCACTAGGAAACTATAATAGCGACTCAGCATTCACTGCATTCTCAGTTGTCACTAGGAAACTATAATAGCGACTCAGTGTTCACTGCATTCTCAGTTGTCACTAGGAAACTATAATAGCGACTCAGCATTCACTGCATTCGCAGTTGTCACTAGGAAACTATAATAGCGACTCAGCATTCACTGCATTCTCAGTTGTCACTAGGAAACTATAATAGGGACTCATTGTTCACTGCATTCTCAGTTGTCACTAGGAAACTATAATAGCGACTCATTGTTCACTGCATTCTCAGTTGTCACTAGGAAACTATAATAGCGACTCATTGTTCACTGCATTCTCAGTTGTCACTAGGAAACTATAATAGCGACTCAGCATTCACTGCATTCTCAGTTGTCACTAGGAAACTATAATAGCGACTCAGTGTTCACTGCATTCTCAGTTGTCACTAGGAAACTATAATACCGACTCATTGTTCACTGCATTCTCAGTTGTCACTAGGAAACTATAATAGCGACTCATTGTTCACTGCATTCTCAGTTGTCACTAGGAAACTATAATAGCGACTCAGTGTTCACTGCATTCTCAGTTGTCACTAGGAAACTATAATAGCGACTCAGTGTTCACTGCATTCTCAGTTGTCACTAGGAAACTATAATAGCGACTCAGCATTCACTGCATTCTCAGTTGTCACTAGGAAACTATAATAGCGACTCATTGTTCACTGCATTCTCAGTTGTTACTAGAAACTATAATACCGACTCATTGTTCACTGCATTCAGTTGTCACTAGGAAACTATAATAGCGACTCATTGTTCACTGCATTCTCAGTTGCACTAGGAAACTATAATAGGACTCAGCATTCATGCATTCTCAGTTGTCACTAGAAACTATAGCGACTCAGTGTTCACTGCATTCTCAGTTGTCACTAGAAACTATAATAGCGACTCATTGTTCACTGCATTCTCAGTTGTCACTAGAAACTATAATAGGACTCATTGTTCACTGCATTCTCAGTTGTCACTAGGAAACTATAATAGGACTCAGATTCACTGCATTCTCAGTTGTCACTAGGAAACTATAATAGCGACTCAGTGTTCACTGCATTCTCAGTTGTCACTAGGAAACTATAATACCGACTCATTGTTCACTGCATTCTCAGTTGTCACTAGGAAACTATAATAGCGACTCAGCATTCACTGCATTCTCAGTTGTCACTAGGAAACTATAATACGACTCAGTTCACTGCATTCTCAGTTGTCACTAGAAACTATAATAGCGACTCAGCATTCACTGCATTCTAGTTGTCACTAGAAACTATAATAGCGACTCAGATTCACTGCATTCTCAGTTGTCACTAGGAAACTATAATAGCGACTCAGCATTCACTGCATTCTCAGTTGTCACTAGAAACTATAATAGCGACTCAGTTCACTGCATTCTCAGTTGTCACTAGGAAACTATAATAGGACTCAGTTCACTGCATTCTCAGTTGTCACTAGGAAACTATAATACGACTCAGTGTTCACTGCATTCTCAGTTGTTACTAGAAACTATAATAGCGACTCAGTGTTCACTGCATTCTCAGTTGTCACTAGGAAACTATAATAGCGACTCAGCATTCACTGCATTCTCAGTTGTCACTAGGAAACTATAATAGCGACTCAGCATTCACTGCATTCTCAGTTGTCACTAGGAAACTATAATAGCGACTCAGTGTTCACTGCATTCTCAGTTGTTACTAGGAAACTATAATAGCGACTCAGTGTTCACTGCATTCTCAGTTGTCACTAGGAAACTATAATAGCGACTCAGTGTTCACTGCATTCTCAGTTGTTACTAGGAAACTATAATAGCGACTCAGTGTTCACTGCATTCTTAGTTGTCACTAGGAAACTATAATAGCGACTCAGTGTTCACTGCATTCTCAGTTGTCACTAGGAAACTATAATAGCGACTCAGTGTTCACTGCATTCTCAGTTGTCACTAGGAAACTATAATAGCGACTCAGTGTTCACTGCATTCTCAGTTGTTACTAGGAAACTATAATAGCGACTCAGTGTTCACTGCATTCTCAGTTGTCACTAGGAAACTATAATAGGACTCAGCTTCACTGCATTCTCAGTTGTCACTAGGAAACTATAATAGCGACTCAGTGTTCACTGCATTCTCAGTTGTCACTAGAAACTATAATAGCGACTCAGTTCACTGCATTCTCAGTTGTCACTAGGAAACTATAATAGCGACTCAGCATTCACTGCATTCAGTTGTCACTAGAAACTATAATAGCGACTCAGTGTTCACTGCATTCTCAGTTGTCACTAGGAAACTATAATAGCGACTCAGTGTTCACTGCATTCTCAGTTGTCACTAGGAAACTATAATAGCGACTCAGTGTTCACTGCATTCTCAGTTGTCACTAGGAAACTATAATAGCGACTCAGCATTCACTGCATTCTCAGTTGTCACTAGGAAACTATAATAGCGACTCAGTGTTCACTGCATTCTCAGTTGTCACTAGGAAACTATAATAGCGACTCAGCATTCACTGCATTCTCAGTTGTCACTAGGAAACTATAATAGCGACTCAGCATTCACTGCATTCTCAGTTGTCACTAGGAAACTATAATAGGGACTCAGTGTTCACTGCATTCTCAGTTGTCACTAGGAAACTATAATAGGGACTCAGCATTCACTGCATTCTCAGTTGTCACTAGGAAACTATAATAGCGACTCAGTGTTCACTGCATTCTCAGTTGTCACTAGGAAACTATAATAGCGACTCAGCATTCACTGCATTCTCAGTTGTCACTAGGAAACTATAATAGCGACTCAGTGTTCACTGCATTCTCAGTTGTCACTAGGAAACTATAATAGGGACTCAGTGTTCACTGCATTCTCAGTTGTCACTAGGAAACTATAATAGCGACTCAGCATTCACTGCATTCTCAGTTGTCACTAGAAACTATAATAGCGACTCAGTGTTCACTGCATTCTCAGTTGTCACTAGGAAACTATAATAGCGACTCAGCATTCACTGCATTCTCAGTTGTCACTAGGAAACTATAATAGGGACTCAGCATTCACTGCATTCTCAGTTGTCACTAAGAAACTATAATAGGGACTCAGCATTCACTGCATTCTCAGTTGTCACTAGGAAACTATAATAGGGACTCAGCATTCACTGCATTCTCAGTTGTCACTAGGAAACTATAATAGCGACTCAGTGTTCACTGCATTCTCAGTTGTCACTAGGAAACTATAATAGCGACTCAGCATTCACTGCATTCTCAGTTGTCACTAGGAAACTATAATAGCGACTCAGTGTTCACTGCATTCTCAGTTGTCACTAGGAAACTATAATAGGGACTCAGTGTTCACTGCATTCTCAGTTGTCACTAGGAAACTATAATAGCGACTCAGTGTTCACTGCATTCTCAGTTGTCACTAGGAAACTATAATAGGGACTCAGTGTTCACTGCATTCTCAGTTGTCACTAGGAAACTATAATGCGACTCAGCATTCACTGCATTCTCAGTTGTCACTAGGAAACTATAATAGCGACTCAGTGTTCACTGCATTCTCAGTTGTCACTAGGAAACTATAATAGGGACTCAGTGTTCACTGCATTCTCAGTTGTCACTAGGAAACTATAATAGCGACTCAGTGTTCACTGCATTCTCAGTTGTCACTAGGAAACTATAATAGGGACTCAGTGTTCACTGCATTCTCAGTTGTCACTGGAAACTATAATAGCGACTCAGGATTCACTGCATTCTCAGTTGTCACTAGGAAACTATAATAGCGACTCAGTGTTCACTGCTTCTCAGTTGTCACTAGGAAACTATAATAGCGACTCAGTTCACTGCTTCTCAGTTGTACTAGGAAACTATAATAGCGACTCAGTGTTCACTGCTTCTCAGTTGTCACTAGGAAACTATAATAGCGACTCAGCATTCACTGCTTCTCAGTTGTCACTAGGAAACTATAATAGGACTCAGTGTTCACTGCATTCTCAGTTGTCACTAGGAAACTATAATAGCGACTCAGTTCACTGCATTCTCAGTTGTCACTAGGAAACTATAATAGGACTCAGGTTCACTGCATTCTCAGTTGTCACTGGAAACTATAATAGCGACTCAGTGTTCACTGCATTCTCAGTTGTCACTAGGAAACTATAATAGGACTCAGTGTTCACTGCATTCTCAGTTGTCACTGGAAACTATAATAGCGACTCATTTCACTGCATTCTCAGTTGTCACTAGGAAACTATAATAGCGACTCAGTTCACTGCATTCTCAGTTGTCACTAGGAAACTATAATAGCGACTCAGTTCACTGCATTCTCAGTTGTCACTAGGAAACTATAATAGGACTCAGTGTTCACTGCATTCTCAGTTGTCACTAGGAAACTATAATAGGACTCAGTTCACTGCATTCTCAGTTGTCACTAGAAACTATAATAGCGACTCAGTTCACTGCATTCTCAGTTGTCACTAGGAAACTATAATAGCGACTCAGTTCACTGCATTCTCAGTTGTCACTAGGAAACTATAATAGCGACTCAGCATTCACTGCTTCTCAGTTGTCACTAGAAAACTATAATAGCGACTCAGTGTTCACTGCTTCTCAGTTGTCACTAGGAAACTATAATAGCGACTCAGCATTCACTGCTTCTCAGTTGTCACTAGGAAACTATAATAGCGACTCAGCATTCACTGCTTCTCAGTTGTCACTAGGAAACTATAATAGGACTCAGCATTCACTGCTTCTCAGTTGTCACTAGGAAACTATAATAGGACTCAGTTCACTGCATTCTCAGTTGTCACTAGAAACTATAATAGCGACTCAGCATTCACTGCATTCTCAGTTGTCACTAGAAACTATAATAGCGACTCAGCATTCACTGCTTCTCAGTTGTCACTAGGAAACTATAATAGGACTCAGTGTTCACTGCATTCTCAGTTGTCACTAGGAAACTATAATAGGACTCAGCATTCACTGCATTCTCAGTTGTCACTAGAAACTATAATAGCGACTCAGTTCACTGCATTCTCAGTTGTCACTAGAAACTATAATAGCGACTCAGCATTCACTGCATTCTCAGTTGTCACTAGGAAACTATAATAGCGACTCAGCATTCTCAGTTGTCACTAGAAACTATAATAGGACTCAGTGTTCACTGTTCTCAGTTGTCACTAGGAAACTATAATAGCGACTCAGCATTCACTGCTTCTCAGTTGTCACTAGAAACTATAATAGCGACTCAGTGTTCACTGCATTCTCAGTTGTCACTAGGAAACATAATAGCGACTCAGCATTCACTGCATTCTCAGTTGTCACTAGGAAACTATAATAGGACTCAGATTCACTGCATTCTCAGTTGTCACTAAGAAACTATAATAGGGACTCAGCATTCACTGCATTCTCAGTTGTCACTAGGAAACTATATAGGACTCAGCATTCACTGCATTCTCAGTTGTCACTAGAAACTATAATAGCGACTCAGTGTTCACTGCATTCTCAGTTGTCATAGGAAACTATATAGCGACTCAGCATTCACTGCATTCTCAGTTGTCACTAGAAACTATAATAGCGACTCAGTGTTCACTGCATCTCAGTTGTCCTAGAAACTATAAAGGACTCAGGTTCACGCATTCTCAGTTGTCACTAGGAAACTATAATAGGACTCAGTGTCACTGCATTCCGTGTCACTAGAAACTATAGGACAGTGTTCACTGCATTCAGTTGTCACTAGGAAACTATAATACGACTCAGCATTCACTGCATTCGTTGTCACTAGAAACATATGGACTCAGTGTTCACTGCATTTCAGTTGTCACTAGAAACTATAATAGGACTCAGTGTTCACTGCATTCTCAGTTGTCACTAGAAACATAATAGGACTCAGTGTCACTGCATTCTCAGTTGTCACAAAATAGGACTGTCTGCATTCTCAGTGTCACTAGGAAACATAATAGACTCAGATTCACTGCATTCTCAGTTGTCACTAGGAAACTATAATAGCGACTCAGTGTTCACTGCGTTCTCAGTTGTCACTAGGAAACTATAATAGCGACTCAGCATTCACTGCGTTCTCAGTTGTCACTAGGAAACTATAATAGCGACTCAGTGTTCACTGCGTTCTCAGTTGTCACTAGGAAACTATAATAGCGACTCAGCATTCACTGCGTTCTCAGTTGTCACTAGGAAACTATAATAGGGACTCAGTGTTCACTGCATTCTCAGTTGTCACTAGGAAACTATAATAGCGACTCAGTGTTCACTGCATTCTCAGTTGTCACTAGGAAACTATAATAGGGACTCAGTGTTCACTGCATTCTCAGTTGTCACATGGAAACTATAATAGCGACTCAGTGTTCACTGCATTCTCAGTTGTCACTAGGAAACTATAATAGGGACTCAGTGTTCACTGCATTCTCAGTTGTCACATGGAAACTATAATAGCGACTCAGCATTCACTGCATTCTCAGTTGTCACTAGGAAACTATAATAGCGACTCAGTGTTCACTGCATTCTCAGTTGTCACTAGGAAACTATAATAGCGACTCAGCATTCACTGCATTCTCAGTTGTCACTAGGAAACTATAATAGCGACTCAGTGTTCACTGCATTCTCAGTTGTCACTAGGAAACTATAATAGGGACTCAGTGTTCACTGCATTCTCAGTTGTCACTAGGAAACTATAATAGCGACTCAGCATTCACTGCATTCTCAGTTGTCACTAGGAAACTATAATAGCGACTCAGTGTTCACTGCATTCTCAGTTGTCACTAGGAAACTATAATAGCGACTCAGCATTCACTGCGTTCTCAGTTGTCACTAGAAAACTATAATAGCGACTCAGTGTTCACTGCGTTCTCAGTTGTCACTAGGAAACTATAATAGCGACTCAGCATTCACTGCATTCTCAGTTGTCACTAGGAAACTATAATAGCGACTCAGCATTCACTGCATTCTCAGTTGTCACTAGGAAACTATAATAGGGACTCAGTGTTCACTGCATTCTCAGTTGTCACTAGGAAACTATAATAGGGACTCAGTGTTCACTGCATTCTCAGTTGTCACTAGGAAACTATAATAGCGACTCAGCATTCACTGCATTCTCAGTTGTCACTAGGAAACTATAATAGCGACTCAGCATTCACTGCATTCTCAGTTGTCACTAGGAAACTATAATAGGGACTCAGTGTTCACTGCATTCTCAGTTGTCACTAGGAAACTATAATAGGGACTCAGTGTTCACTGCATTCTCAGTTGTCACTAGGAAACTATAATAGCGACTCAGCATTCACTGCATTCTCAGTTGTCACTAGGAAACTATAATAGGGACTCAGTGTTCACTGCATTCTCAGTTGTCACTAGGAAACTATAATAGGGACTCAGTGTTCACTGCATTCTCAGTTGTCACTAGGAAACTATAATAGGGACTCAGCATTCACTGCATTCTCAGTTGTCACTAGGAAACTATAATAGCGACTCAGCATTCACTGCATTCTCAGTTGTCACTAGGAAACTATAATAGGGACTCAGTGTTCACTGCATTCTCAGTTGTCACTAGGAAACTATAATAGCGACTCAGCATTCACTGCATTCTCAGTTGTCACTAGGAAACTATAATAGGGACTCAGCATTCACTGCATTCTCAGTTGTCACTAGGAAACTATAATAGCGACTCAGCATTCACTGCATTCTCAGTTGTCACTAGGAAACTATAATAGGGACTCAGTGTTCACTGCATTCTCAGTTGTCACTAGGAAACTATAATAGCGACTCAGCATTCACTGCATTCTCAGTTGTCACTAGGAAACTATAATAGCGACTCAGTGTTCACTGCATTCTCAGTTGTCACTAGGAAACTATAATAGCGACTCAGCATTCACTGCATTCTCAGTTGTCACTAGGAAACTATAATAGCGACTCAGTGTTCACTGCATTCTCAGTTGTCACTAGGAAACTATAATAGGGACTCAGTGTTCACTGGGGATATTGTAGTTTCAGGTGACTTAGTAGAGGCTGGTAATTTACTTGACACTGATGAAGAAACTGTCATTTTGACAAAGTGGATTAGGCCTCCTGGAGACACCACTTTAAAAAAGAACAAGTCATGACGTCCACCTCTGCAGTGGTTACGAAAAGATAGCGAACTTCTGTACGTCTAGAAACTAGACAGTTAGATTATTTCGGTGTGAATTTTAAGATGACTTGGTGCTAAAATAATTTTAAAGTCTTAAGAGTTCCTTTAAATAAATATTAATTAAAGTTCTATATTATATAATTTCCCAACAAGAAATGTTTGTGTGGCTGCAGGTCTGGGACAACCCCGGGTGAGTCGAACTGGTGCCAACCTTCCATCTGCCAGACTGGTGTCCACCAGCATCGTGAGTGACATGGATAAACCCAGCTTACACTTCACCGTTTCTATGATGGAGTGGGGTCAGTTTATCGACCATGATCTTACACACACTCCCATTAACAGGCTGGGTGAGTATACTACACATCCCTTACTGTGTATTATGAAGTACTGTTGACAAGCTCAGTGTGTACACACTCTTCATACTCTGTTACGAAATAGAATCAACAGGCTGTCACAGTCCTCTTTACAATGTTACTCAAAAGTATTAGACATTCTTACATATATGTGTGTAGAACATCCTTATTTATATTTGTAACATCCTTGAGCATGTGTGTAACACATCTTTGATAATATGTGTAGAGGATACTTGTCTATGTGTGCAGGTTTGTATGTTAACTAAACTTCAGAGTTCAGACGTAGTTATCTTGGTTGTCAGGTAATGACAGTGGTATCCAGTGCTGCTCTAGTGATGGTCGTAGCTTCATCCAGCCTCCCTTCGTCCACCCTTCTTGCTTCCCCATTGAGATCCCTGCCAATGACCCATACTTCAGTAGAAGCGGTCGCCGCTGCATGAACTTCGTCAGGTCTATGTTTGCCCCCAGGAACTCTCCATGCACTCTTGGATATTCTGAGCAGGTAAGCAAGATGGTGTCAACTTATTACATTTTCCTTCATTTTCGTTAATATGCCCCCACCATCATCATCACTTTACCATATTACAACACGTTTATCTAACAGATGAATCAGGTCACACACTTCCTGGACGGGTCTAACATCTACGGGTCGAGCGTCTCGGAAGAGCAGCAGTTGAGAGCGTTCCGTGGCGGCTTACTCAAGGTGCAGGACAGTGACCTCCTCCCAGCTGACGTGCAGGTCATGGAGTGTGAGACAATCAGAGAAGGATTACCTTGTTTCATGGCTGGTAAGTATGATTTTTACTTCAAGGCTCCAAGTCTTTCTATGTCTCTCTGCATGATTCCCCTTTGGCATTTCATTGAGAAATGCTCATTTCTGATACAAGGAAATGCATTGCTTAACAAAACTACGTGACTTATTAATTAATATTAGGCTGTTGTTGTTTTTTCCTGTTTTTTTTTCATCCTTCCTTGTGTTTGTCAATTCATCTGACCCTTCGATCTTTAGTTATTTATTTATGTATTATTCCAATCATCTGAACATATGTTGGTCTGCCTCTTTATTTATCAATTAACATATCACTAAAATTTGTGTTTCTGTCTTCTTGTTCGAACATGTGAATGAACAGACAAAAAACAAGAGGATAATTTTGTCTTACTGCAGATTTGGTCACTTTTTCGAAGGTTAAGAACAAAATATGTTATGAAAACCCTCAAGTGCATCCATGATCTACTTAAAAACAAAATATTAAAATCTATTAATATATTTCAGTATGTATTGCCTTAACTATATAAATAGAATCTTAAACATGTATAATTCATGGTAAATATTATTGGAATTAATGAAGCATTTAATGAACACTCTTACAAGTTAGGAATCAAGGCAACAGTGAGCATTGAACATAACTGCATTTTGAACAGGAGACAACAGGGTGAACGAGCAGGTAGCGCTTGCTGTCATGCACACAGTGTGGGTGAGGATACACAACCGTATAGCCCGGGAGCTAGCACGCATCAACCCACACTGGTCAGACGAGACACTCTACCAGGAGGCCAGGAGGATTGTGGTGGCCCTTTACCAGCATATTATCTACAACGAGTGGCTCCCTAATGTACTTGGTAAGTATCGCCCTCTCTCATTGCTTCCAGTATTAGTAACAGCAACAGTTACTAGCTGTGCTTCACTGGTAACACTAATGGTAAATGACTATATCAGATTCGTAAGTAATTAATGACTAACAAGAGAAATCAACTGTTAGTACAGCCAACTAGTACTAATACTATTATTATTATAATCATAACTAAGCGCTAAACCCATAAGGTTCATATACCAGACTTCCATCATAAGCATTTTCACATAATTTGTGTATTGTAATTTAACAGTTGCAGTGTTTCTTTAACCAAACTTAATAATCTACATTCTTCCTACTCTCTTCCTTCTCCACATAAACTAATTTCCCTTGAATGTTACCTCATTGGCATCTGCTATATTTTTATCTAATTTTATTTGAGCCAGGCTCATTATATCAGGGTTCATGTTTACAATCTCTCTCTAAGGTCATCGTCGCGACGTGTTCTAATCGTGTCCATATTTTCTGATTCGCTTATGTCTTGGTACACGTTCTTTACAATTGAAACAGTATAATAATTTCATTATCAAACTAGTTTTCCTTATTTCCTCTTTATCTCTCTTGATTTTTGAAGACTTTTCTTTGTCAGAAAATTAAAAAATGATCAAAGTTTCCTTGACTGGCCTATTACTTATAATTTTTTTTTATCTTTGTGTTAATGTTAACTATGGTAGCATTTGCTTTCATCTTAATTTGTCAGTGTGTATGTGTGATCCTCCGTCAGTGTGAGTTTGAACTTTATAGTGTCCTGAGTCTGTCATTGTCTATGTGTAATCTACTGTCAATGCCCTGAATCTGTCACTGAGTGCAGGCAAGGACTACATGGCTGCCAATGGACTGCTGCCCCGCCGAGGCGGATACTCTCGGGACTATGACAGGAGCCTCAATGCAGTTATTCTGAATGAATTTGCTACTGTCGCCTTCCGCTTCGGTCATACCCTCGTCCAAGGCATGATTCAGTAAGTGGTCACACCCTCATCCAAGGTATGATTCAGTAAGTGGTCACACCCTCATTCAAGGCATGATTCAGTACGTGGTCACACTGAAGGCTATTGCCACCACCCCTGCCCTAGATAGATGCACCACATCCTTGGCATCTCACGTAATCTCTGCCACAGAAGTGATCTTAGTTATCAATAAATGGAACTACGAAGGCAGTGTTGTTATATTCACCAGGGACTCCTGTCACATAAAATAACTACAACACTTAAAAACCATCTCACCTCACATATAACAGAAGGATTCAAAAGTTCTTCTGAGCAGACACCAAAGATATCTGCTTAGAAGAGGGTTGACAAGCAGACCAAAGGTGTCTGCTTGTCAACCCTCACCCAGCACACATTTACAATTAAAAGGAAATTAGTTTATGTAATGTTATTTCAAGATTATACGTAGCACTCAACTAAATTACTTGATCAGACAAGGATGGGTTTGGTGGTACCCGATTCATGACAACAAAAATCTTTCAAAAATTCTATTATTAATATTAAGCTGATGGTTAGTGTTGAGGTGATTGTGTAGTGTTAAACTGATGGAGTTTTACTACTCACTCGCCGCGAGTTCAATCCCAGCTTGTAGTATGATTTGTTTGCAATCGCGTTATTACGACTCCGTGAGTGTTGATGGTCAGTATTAGGGTGATGTAACATGTATTAAGGTGACAGTGGAGTGTTAATGCGATGCTTAAGTGTATGAAGGTGATAGTGCTGTGTTAAGGTAATAAAGCAGTGTTAGAGTCAACTTTAAGGTTAAGTGTTAGTCAACTTTAAGTTGAAGTGTTAGTCAACTTTAAGGTTAAGTGTTAGTCAACTTTAAGGTGAAGTGTTAGTCAACTTTAAGGTGAAGTGTTAGTCAACTTTAAGGTGAAGTGTTAGTCAACTTTAAGGTGAAGTGTTAGTCAACTTTAAGGTGAAGTGTTAGTCAACTTTAAGGTGAAGTGTTAGTCAACTTTAAGGTGAAGTGTTAGCATTTATGTGTACATGCGTGTCCACCTGCAGGTTGGTGGGCAAGAAGGGCATGTCAACAGGACTTCTGCCGCTACACGAGAACTTCAACAACCCGCGGCAGTTGTACACGCCAGGACGACTGGACGAATTCCTCCGAGGAATCGCCACACAACCCGTCCAGATGTTTGACAGATTCGTCACTTCCGAACTCACTAACAAGCTCTTCGAAGTAAGTTGTCACCCCTACTCTTTCTTTTAAATGATTATAAAAGGCCACATCGTGTTTCCACACGATATTTTGTGATCTTTAAAAGCATAAATGAGAAAGTCTACAAAAGAGTAAAGGTTAGGCTGATAATATATGAAAAGAGAGCAAATTCAGAATTTACGGACGGAGTGCAAATTAAAGGAGTAAGTCGCGTCAATAATTTGAAATTCAGTCTCAAATTCCTAATGGTTATAATCATAGCCATAATTTTTAAAGTGGTGGACCGGTAAGCCAGTGGAAGGCCTCGGTCAGAGGACCAAAAGCTCTAATTCGATCACAGACCAAAGAGCACACGATATATAACCACCAAGAGGTGTCTCTCGTTGTATAATATATATATATATATATATATATATATATATATATATATATATATATATATATATATATTATTTTATTATTATTAAAACCAAGGCAGGTTGGCCCGAAAAAGAAAAACTTTCATCATCATTCACTCCATCACTGTCTTGCCAGAGGGGTGCTTTACACTACAGTTATAAAACTGGAACATTAACACCCCTCCTTCAGAGTGAAGACACCGTACTACACCGACTACACGAGAGCCTTAATGACCCTCGTGTAGTTGACAGAATTTAAGCCTCAATTAACCAATCAAGGAAGGAGCAGTTGTGCCAAGCTTGATGGGCGAGTCTGAGGGCGAGTCTTGCCAGCGTGTGTCAACCTTGCAGCACTCCACCTTGTGTAGCTTAGGTTAGGTCAGGTTTGTAAGGAAACAGAACAAGTGTTTCCTGACGCTGGTCTTAGTCATGTGATGACCCGCAGCTGAAGCTTTTGGTCATCTGACCGAGGCCTTCCACTGGCTTACCCCTCTACCCCATTAAAAATTAGGTTATAGCGTCACCCTCCAAACATCACGTCATGAAACAAAAATAATACCGCGTGAGAAGTTGATTTCCGTGACATACGCTTCCTTCAGGGTGTGTGTGTCCTTGATGCTGGTGAAAGGTTCTTGACTGAAGCAACCAGAGCTACCCTCCCCTTCATTCGGATCAAATATAATAATTACCTTCCATTCCCCAGAAACTGCATGACCCTTACGGGTTTAGCTCTTTCCCATAATAAAAAAAACAGCAAAAGAATAATAATCATAATAATAATAATTAACAATAATAATATTTATAATACAGAGAAAACCTCGAGACCTGGTATACCAGTTGCCAAGATTCATAGTTGGTAAAGTATATATTAGCGTTTAGTGGCCAGTAGAAGGAACGAATTTTGCATAAATCACTTTTAACGACTATAACTTTCAAGACACTGAATATTTACTTGTTGCAGACTCGGGAAGTACCGGCAGCAGGTATGGACCTGGTGGCCCTTAACACCCAGAGAGCCAGGGACCATGGTATTGCCCCTTACAACGATCTAAGGGAAGCATGTGGACTTCCTAGGGCACGCACGTTTGAGGACCTGCTTGATGTTCTTCCTGCAGAGGTAAGACTGGCGAGTACGAGAGAGAGATGAGTAGAATTAAGAAACAAACCCGTAGCTTGTACAATGCTTGTACAAAGGTTTAAAGCCATAACATTCTGAAGTGTTGGTTCAGGCCAGAGATAAACATTCCGTAGATTTTCAGATAAATTACATTTCAACTAGGATATATTTTTTGCTAAATACATAGAATGAATACATTAGTGAGGTGAACGACTTTCACCATTTAAACCCAGCCCTTTTTTTATAACCCATGTCAACTATTACTACCATAACCATCAATATCAGCATCATTTATCCTGCTATTACATACCCACAATATCAAAAGACCTCCCCACCCATCTAATATACTATATTTAAATAGCAATTCCACCTTGAACGTATACCCTAGAGTAGACCCACCTCACCAACAAATATTAAACCCCCAACATATAGCATCGGTGTTTATAGTAGCCTATCACACACACACTAGAGATGTATCGGATGTGAAAATTTAGACATCCGTGGATGCGGATGTGTATGAGGATATCTTACTTACATCCGCGGATGCGGATGTAAGAAATTGTGCGGATGTTCGACGGATGCGGATATGGATATCCGATACATCACTAACGCACACCCTGCAAACTCTTTTATCCCCTCTAGTAAATATACTGCCGATTATAGTATCCACTAGGTTGTAATTGCTACTTTCGTGACAGGTAGTGCAGACGTTCAGCCGCCTCTACTCCTCAGTGGATGACATCGACCCCTTCGTGGCTGGCATCTCAGAGAGGCAGGCACCTGGCTCCATCCTTGGACCCACCTTCAGGTAAGAGGTCACTCCAGGAGAGCTACACGAAGATCAAGACAGGAAGGGAGGGGGCATAGACAGACTCATGAAGAAAATGATAGAAAAAATGGCGACGAGGTGAGATAGAGAATGAAATGATGGTAGATAAGATAAAGGGAATGATAGGGATGAGGGTAGGGAGAGGAATATACAAGGAACGATAGCGAGAATAAAAAAAAGGCTGATACAAGGAATGACAGGAAGGGTAGTATCGTGCGTAGTAGGGATAGGGAGATACAATAAAGATATGATCCACAGGGTGATCAGAAAGAAAAGGGGTGAATATAATATGGATGACGGGTGGAGTGAATAAAATGAAAGAGGGGCTGCCCCACGGAGAAACTGGGCGTAATGAGAAATATAAATGGATAAGAAAGAAAAGGACAAGAGTTACCCCCTTTTCATAGCATCCCCATCAAACAAATATATATCAATCAAGTATTTCCCCTACGAAAATATGAATGATTTAATGATGAAATACCTTATAAAAAAATTCAATAAGCTTATTTATCAACATTATTACTAATCTTGTTTTCACAGACACTTTATTGAACCGTCGTATGTTTTCCCATTTTTTTAATTTCATGGTATCCACTACAGGTGTATCATTGGTGACCAGTTTACCCGGCTGAAGCGAGGAGACAGATTCTTCTACGACTTGGCAAATATGCCCAGTTCATTCTCTGAAGGTATGCTTACGTATGTCTACAGTCTAGTGTATTTTTAGTGGAACAAGTGGTCAAGCAGAAGTATCTAATGGAAGGCCTCGGTGACCAAAAGCTCCAGCTGCGGGTCATCATATAACTAAGACCAGTGTCAGGAAACACTTGTCTTCTTCTTTCTTGACAAACCTTACCTAACTTAACCTCATGCTGACTGCCATATGAAATAAATAATTGTATATTTTTGGGGGAAAAGGTTACCATACTATATATTTATGGCATTGTGTATGATTTTGTCCAGATATGACAATGAAGTAAATTTATTACATAACCGTGGAATATGAAAAGTTGGTAGGGCTGTAGTTTTCTAGCAAGTCAATTATAACTATAATACTTGGTCGAGTTAATGATGGACATCACTGTTACAGCACAACTGCACTCCATCAGGATGATATCCTGGGCCCGCATCCTCTGTGAGGCAGGAGACATGGTAGGCTATGTCCAGCCCCTCGCCTTCAGACAACCCCGTGGCCTGTAAGTTACTCTCTCTATAATATTATCATTTAATCTGGTATTTATTTTTTCTTGCAACTTATCTTTTGTCAACTCTGCAACTATTAATTTACTACTATTATTCTAATCCTTGTTATCAAGAATTTTTCTAAGATTAATCTGTAGTATATGACACAATGCTTCAAAGCAAGCATAGCCACGAAGCTGCATATTTTGGACATTCAAGAAATGTAGCCTACATAAATATAATTTAGGATCAAATCTAAAGCTTAAGCTTGTACAGTTCCTTGATATTCAAATGAAAGAATTCAAAATAATCGACGTTCATACAATTTTACTCATCCTTGTGAGAGTCGTTTGTTCAAGTGCAGTTTGATATATTAATTATTATAGTTTATTTGCTATGATACATTTTATTTACCTTTTGAATGGTACATTTTAATTACTTTTTTCTATGGAACATTTCAGTTATAGCTACTTGTGGTATATTTAAGACTAAACAACATGAAGTAATGGCTACCACATTAATATTGCTTTGCATCTTATTCTTTATTTGCTTTGTGATAAAACGTTTCCAAAGAAAAATTATTTTGTAAAATAGCCTAAGATTAAGAGAGGTTTTATAAGTTTAATAAATAATGCTTTACTTTAGACGTTTGTGATCTGAAGAGACGTCGTTTCGTGAATCATAAAATATGATTGTAAATTGCTATAATTATCCAGGCTTGTTGCATCTCACAGTAGCCTCGTTCCCCTCTTAATTAATGAACCAGTGGGACTAGATATGCAGTCTGCACTCTTAAGATTCCCTGCTTATTTTGAATGATTAAACTGTGAAAACAAATGATAAATGTATGAGTGCATTTGGTGATGTTTGGTGTAAAAAAAAAATTTCTTTCAGGAATGAGAGAGTTCCCTGTGACAGTCCTGCCATCCCATTCCTGGACCTCACGCCCTGGATCTCACAGGCTTAGGAATATGAAGTCAAGACAAGACAAGGCTCCTGGTACCCACTCTAATTGATATAACAAAGTGTATTCTTGCTCACCCGGCACCCTGATGGAAGTACTATCATACACACACACTCATCTTACCAATATTCTACGATGCCACCACCAATTCAGTCACTTGACTAAAGATATAGTAAACGTAACGTTGGTGTCTTGCTCAGTGATGTTCTAGACGGCCGCCACCTCTCCACTATATTGTAAAACAACCTAGTGTCTCTTTATTATTTAGGTGCTAATTTTAACACGCTTATGTCTGCACTATGGCTAAAATACATATTTCTTCTTCTTTAGATGTTTAAACTACCAGGATTATTAGCACCTTTTACCTTGCCTCTTAAAGCACTAATTGTCAGGAAAGGTGTATTAAATAATACACCTTTCCCGACAAGGCTCCTACAGCTCTCAACTCACCACCATCCCGAGAAGACGTAAACAGAAGATTGCAAGTCACCATTGCATTGTTAAAGCAAATACCATTTCTCACCGCGGTACAAAAAAGGCCTACAACCAATTCTCTAAGAAAGTCATTTTTCAGAATGGTTCTATCTCAGGAAGGTTCATGTCATTGCAAGTCTCTACCGAGACCTTCTCCCGTGCCACCACACAGCCAGAGTGCAGCTCTTCACTCCAGTTACTGTCACCACAACAAAAAATGCGGCCAAGTTATTTTAACTTTATTCATTATTACATTTTTCAGGTAATTTTATTCTATAAGTGTGAGGTAGTCAGGAGCTACCAGTGCTTTAGACTGAGACTGTTTTGTGTAGTAGAGCAATAGTAGAGTGGTACATGTCTACCATCCATCCATAACAGCTGTAGTGGTAGATGTCTAACCTCCCATCCATTACATAGTACAGTACTATGTAGCGTTTACCCCCCTCTATCCATTGCATATAGTGGTAGATGCTGTCTACTTTCCATCTATTACATAGGGTAGTGGTAGATGATGTCTACCTTTCATTCATCACATATTGTAATGGTAGATGATATCTACCTTTCATTCATCACATATTGTAATGGTAGATGATGTCTACCTCTTATTATATAGTGTAGTGGTAGACTTCTTCCATCCATTACATAGGGAAGTGGTAGATGACGTCCATCTTCCATTCATTACCTTGTAGTGGTAGATGATGTCTACCTACCATTCCTAGGTGGTATACAAGTGGTGATAAAGTGGTTATCTGTAAGAACACTCCCCAAGGGAGGTTCCTCCTTGATGCCGGTGAATGGCCCTCGATCCAAGGGTTTGGACCTGCCTTCCTGGTACTCGGCTTTAACAAAAAACAACAACAACAACAAAAAGACAGACTACAAATCACTCAGAAGAAAATGGTGAGATTCCTCCCGGTCCTGGGACCAAGAGAGCATGTAGGCCAGGATGAATTACAAGTGGTTTTGCTGAATGCTGAAGACAGGGTAAAGCAACTGAAGTTAAATTACGTTTATAAAATTGCTCACAAGCAGTGCCCAGAATATCTTGCTGCAGAGTTTGTCAAGGCTAGCAACCAAAATCAGTATGGTATTAAGGAAAGTGAACACAATTTTGTAGTACCTACAGTAGGTATTCAGACTTCAAATACCTTTTATTATAAAATACAGCAGTAAAGGAGTGGAACAGATTGCCTGAACATATCAAAGCCTGTCCTAGCATGAGCCAGTTCAGGAAAAGATCTAAAAATACCTAATGAATGAAGCTACAGAAAGGGAGAGTGATTTCTTGTATAGTCAACATTCGTGTACCTATTATTGTAAGCTGATCCTCTCTATTTAATATTGATGTAAATAACTCAGTTCACTTTATTTCTCTTGCACCTCCTTTCACTCTAACTGATTTTCACACAGTTGAGTTACTTAGATCTTTTAATTTGTAAGGTTAATCAGGACTGATTTCTACTGTAACTTACTGCTAGACTTTAAATAAGACATTACAAGACCCCCAATGGAAATAAGTCACTTTGTCAGACTTGTGTTTGGGGTTATCCTGGGTAATTTATACATATGTTACTATGTATGATAACTGAAGTCACCTAAACTTGTATAACTGTACTTATGTGTACCTGTACCTAAATAACTTACTTATTTCTCTTCATCGGAGCTCCAGATAGAGCTGGTCACAATCATGACAGTTACAAAGGTAATGAATCATAATCACATCAAATATAGATTGTAACCAGCTCTTCCTGGAGCTCATTACCTTTGTAACTTGTCATGATTGTAACCAGCTCTAGTTCAATACCTTTGTAACTTGTCATGATTGTAAAAAGCTCTAGTTCATTACCTTTGTAACTTGTCATGAGTGTGACCAGCTCTAGTTCATTACATTTGTAACTTGTCATGAGTGTGACCAGCTGTACCTGGAGCTCATTACCTTTTAAACTTGGTCATAATTGTGACCAGCTCTAGTTCATTACCTTTGTAACTTGGTCATAATTGTGACCAGATCTAGTTCATTACCGCTGTAACTTGTTCAGCTATCAAAACTTTGGAGTCCAGTCCCTGGACCAATTATGTACCTCTGTAATCTTTTCACTACCGCCCACACCATGGGTATTGGGTGCATAATAAAGATATTAAACTAACTCTTCCTCTGATAAAGCTTGATTGCCTCCCATTCCCAAGGCGTTGTATGGGCCCTTCGAGTTTAGCACTTCCCCTAAATATAATTATAATAATAATAATAAAAACACTACAGATGCAAGAATTTTCATTTTCCTTCTTATAAAATGCAATTTCCATGGAAAAAAGGCTACAAAATATTTGAGCAACAATGCCGTTATTTTCTTTATATGTAGTATAATAATAATGTATTAAAAGGACCCCAATGGAAATAAGTCACTTCGTTAGACTTTTTTGGGGTTATCCTGGGTTCTACACATATGCTGCTATGTAAAATAATCTATGTAACTATTTATGTATACCTGAATAAACTTACTAACTATTGAGTGCTGTGAGTCAGCTGGGAATTTAGAAGAACAAACAAAAGACCCAATGGAAATAAGTCACTTTGTCTGACTTTTTGGGTTATCGTAGGTAATTTACACTATATGATAATTGTACTTATGTGTACTTGTGCCTAAATAAATTTACTTACACAAAATAGACTGATGTGGTAATGAACTCTTAGTGGTTATAATTTTAAGTATGACTTTAAAGAGGTGGATCGGTAAGCCAGTGGAAGGCCTCGGTCAGATGACCAAAAGCTACAGCTACGGGTCATCATATGACTAAGACCCGCGTCAGGAAACACTTGTCCTGCTTCCTGACAAACATTATATCTACCTAAACTGAGGTGATTAGTAGAGTTCCAGGTGTTGCTCTCAATGCAACACTGACATTCATTGCCTGAAATGCTCTGCATAACCATGGGCTTTCTGCATGCATTCAAGTGTCAACCATTTCTGTATAAACGATGTATCATGTGGAAATAAACTTTGACTTTGACTTTGCACATTAAGAGGTTACTAACTACAAGAGAGACCCCTCATAGAAAAATTTTCTTTGATACAAATACATTACAAGTCAAAACAAGAGACAGGGGTAACTGAAAATAAGTTTACAATGTTACTGGGACATGCAAGGGGACACGACAAATTAATATAATAAAAAATGGTATCAATAAAATAAAGATGTCATTATTCACAGTAAAATGCACATTTTTACAGCAGACCAGCAACAGCATGTCAATTACATAAAATAAAATAAAATTACACAGAACACGACAACATTCACATTCACCCTGCTCTTTACTCTGCCCTCATACATAGCCCTCACAGCGTCATGCAGCTGGGTTTAGCCCTGGCTCTTTCATCTACGATTCAAGATCTTCCTCTCACTGACTATTCTTCGTCTGTCCACACTTCTTCACCCACATGTGGGTCTTACCTGAGAGTATTGGATTCGGATTCCCAAGACAGGGAGAGAGATGTTATCACTATGCCCAGCCCTTCTAGGGCAGGGTAGGTGCCCGAGCCAGAGCTTTCTGCCACCTGCAGCTCACAAGACTACCATTCCCACTAGCCCCCTTGGGCGGGGAAGATGGCAGACCAGAGAGGCCTAGCTTCTCCCTACGAGCCCCGTGAGGGCGGGGAATGTGGCTAGGCCTGGGGACAGTTGGTCCCAACGATGAGGAGGTACTTGTACCTCATTAGTCTGAGATACTCTCGAGAAAAGAGACCGGGCCGGGAGAATACCGGCGAATCAACAACAAGACAGGGAGCCATCTGGAAAAGACCCGGGCCTGGAGAGTACCGGCGAATCAAAAACAACAATAGACCATGGCGGACAGTTGGTCCCGGAAGCTGAGGAGGTACTTGTACCTCCTCCCATGGGAGACATAGGTCTCACGGCACTCCCAAGACAGGGAGCCAAGGCCGGGTCATCATCTGGAAAAGAGCCGGGCCGGGAGAGTACCGGCAAATCAAGAAGAAAATACTTGTCCTGTTTCCTGACAAACATTACCTAATCTAACCTACTCCATTCTATATAAATCAAGAAAATGGTTATAATCATAACCATAATTTTTAAAGGAGTGAGCCGGTAAGCCCGTGGAAGGCCTCGGTCAGATGACCAAAAGCTCCAGCTGCGGGTCATCATATGACTAAGGCCCGCGTCAGGAAAAACTTGTCCTGTTTCCTGACAAACATTATACCTACCTACACCAATAAATATGGCCTTTCACAAGGTTAGAACTAGAGTTAACTGTGATTACTTAACACACCTAACGCGCAGGAGGTTTTTATTATTTAAATACTCCATCATGCAGGAAAGATAAGAGGTAAGATGCCTTTATTCTCATACTCCATCAAAGAGGAAGGATGGTTTTATTCTTACATTCCATCACACAGGATGGTTTTATTCTTACATTCCATCACACAGGATGGTTTTATTCTTACATTCCATCACACAGGATGGTTTTATTCTTACATTCCATCACACAGGATGGTTTTATTCTTACATTCCATCACATAGGATGGTTTTCCTGTCATACTCCATCACACAAGAAAGGTTTAAAAAATGAAATCAGTCAGTCTGAGCTAGGAGACTTCACTAGGACATTAAGGATCTCGTCACCATTCTTCTGTGGAATCAGTAGCTATGCCAACTTTCAAGGTTATTGTTACAGCAGGACGGGAGTTCCTATATACTGGAAAGGATGAGCAGAGCATGTATAAAAAAAATATGGAGAATGAGCAGCAGCCACAACAAACATACAACACTATTGGTGTTACACATACGGATAAATGGGACACTAGATAAACTTGTCCCATAATAAAAATGCATACACAATCCAGCCTTATGCCGGATGTCTCAGATAGAAAAGATTTTGTTCGAATTTTTAATCTCGGAGGGTTAGTCACCCCGGATAACCCAAGAAAGTCAGTGCGTCATCGAGGACTGTCTGTCTTATTTCCATTGTCCCCCAGGATGCGAACCACACCAGTCGACTAACACTAGCAGCAAGTAGGTACCTGGGTGTTAGTCGGCTGGTGTGGGTCACATCTTTCGAGACAAAATTAACCTAATTTGCCCGAAATGCTCTGCATAAACAGGGATTTTCTATATAGTATGTCACTGATGTCAACTCTAGTGTGTATAAGTTGTATAATTTACAAAGATTATTATTATTATTATTACTATTATTATAGAAACAACGTAAGCCTCAATTCATAGGAGTATCAACAACAGTTTTTCAAACCAGACAGCGTAACATATAAGCGAGAGTCCGTCTTACCTAACACAACAACATTATCAGGAATAGATATAATCCTGGGGCTAGATTTATTTTTTAGTAGTTAATGGTTCTGGGGATTATCTTCCCCAATGCCAGGTCTCAGACCAGGTCTCAGACCAGGTCTCAGATCAGGTCTCCTACGCTGGAAGGGAAATACTACAGGATTAAGACCTATGAAGAAAGAAATAAATGGTTATAATTATAACCTTAAATTTTAAAGGGGTGGAGGGGTAAGCCAGCGGAAGACCTCGGTCAGATGACCAATAGCTCCAGTAGCGGGTCATCATATGACTAAGACCCGCGTCAGGAAACACTTGTCCTATTTCCTGATAAATCTTATCTAACATAACTATGAAGAAGCACATAGAAAAGTAAAGGTATGTGTGTACTGAATGCCAGTAATAGTTTGTAAGAGTTAACTGATATCTAACTCATTCAGAGTGAGAAAAAATCAACAGGTTTTCCTTTTAGAATTATTTTAGAGGAAGGTTCCACCTCATGTAGGGTTGTAAATAAAAGCATTTTAAGTATATCGTTTACCGTTTTATAAATATAAAAATATTAGGGGGGCGTTGACCCCCGAAACCCTCTCCAGGTAACTCCAGGTATATCGTTACAAGATCACAAATAAAAATAACCTTATCAGTGTAGGTAAACTAACAGAAACACTAATATCAGTGTAGGTCAACTAACACAACTGTTAACACCAGTGTAGGTCATCTAACACAAACATTAACACCAGTGTAGGTCAACTAACACAAACATTAACACCAGTATAGGTCAACTAACATAAATGTTAACACCAGTGTAAGTCAACTAACACAAATGTTAACACCAGTGTAGGTCAACTAACACAAATGTTAACACCAGTGTAAGTCAACTAACACAAATGTTAACACCAGTGTAGGTCAACTAACACAAACATTAACACCAGTATAGGTAAACTAACACAAATATTAACACCGGTTCTTTTGACTACCGCCCACAGGATGGGTATGGGGTGCATAATTAAGATATTAAACCAAACTTGTGTCCTTTTACCCAACATATTGTGGGTAATTCTAGCAACATTATTACAACCATGAAACTGTAACCCAGCTTTGTATGGGCCAGTTGGCCTCGATGACGCACTCACTCTATCTTGGCTTCTTCTGGGTGGCTAACCTCCGGGTTAAAAATCCGAACAGAATCTTATAAAGGATGTCTCGTAGGTGGATCGCTAGCGCACTCAGCTCACACACTGAGCTCCGGAGATCGAATCCTCGGTACGCCTGGAAAACATTAGGGACGTAGTATTTCCATAAGACACCTGTTGTGCCTGTCCACCCATCAGTATAAAATAGGTACCTGGGTGTTAGTCGACTGGTTTGGGTCGCATCCTGGGATATAACTGACCTAATTTGCGGGAAATGCTCTGCATAACAAGGGGTTATATATATATATATATATATATATATATATATATATATATATATATATATATTATATATATATATATATATATATATAAAACTCCAACGGCGGGTCATCATCTGACTAAGACCCGCGTCAGGAAACACCTGTCCGGTGTCCTGACGAACCTACCCTAACCTATATAGTAGTATGTCATTGATGTCAGCTATGGTCTGTATACTTTGACTTTTTTGGGTTATCCTGGGTTCTCTACACACATGCTGCTATGTATGATAATCTATGTAACTGTATTTGTGTATACCTGAATAAACTTACTTACATGTACTTGTAGAAATAAATATATTATTATTATTATTATTATTATTTTGGGCTCGAAGAGGGTAATACCAAATTATCAGGATATAAATTTATTATTAATGTAGACATTTTGGCAGACCATGAAGATGGATATAATATGCATGCTTTAAGAATTTACATAAACACATGTTATTCCCAACATATTATGTGTGTGGAGTAAAAAAAAAATATTAGTGTAAAATAAATTTAAGAGAGTGAAAGCCTCATCAGAAAATACAACGAATGTTGCAAAACCTTTTGATGCTACTACGAACTTATTATATAGAAAGTTTAGAAACTACAATACCTGGGTGATGTAGGCGAAGCACAACACTTCCAGGAGTTGTAATGATACAAATATGGTCAGTGCTGGACAACAGACAGTGTCGGACAACAGACAATCAGTGTCGTACAACAGACAGACAATGAGAGTGTCGTACAACAGACAGACAATGAGAGTGTCGTACAACAGACAGACAACGAGAGTGTCGTACAACAGACAGACAACGAGAGTGTCGTACAACAGACAGACAACGAGAGTGTCGTACAACAGACAGACAACGAGAGTGTCGTACAACAGACAACCAGAGTGTCATACAACAGACAGACAACCAAAGTGTCGAACAACAGACAGACAACCAGACAATAACCCGAGTGTCTGTGCTTACAGGCAGGTTGGAGTGTCAGATGCTAAGCTAAACACATACGTGTGTATTACACACATATGTGAGCACATCAAAGCACTCAGGATTAATTTCCTTCTTTCATTATGGTATTTTTTACATACAGTAAAATGCATTCTAATACATTTCTTTGCGTTAATTTCCGAACATTGTAAGCAATAGACAAAATTAAACATTAGTATGTAATCATAAGTTAGGCTAAGTTATTTTCACTAAATTATGTAAAATTAACTAAGAGGAAATAATAGACAATATAACCAACCACCATAACCAGAAGGATAACTGAAGGGGATAACACAATCGTTGATAATTCCTTGGATATAATAATAATAATAATAATAATAATAATAATAATAATAATAATATTTTATTTCAGCACGATACAATGTTTGTAGAGAGATGGGTGAGACGCAGTTGTTCATGCAGAAAGCAAAGGTCCCCAGTGGAACTAAGTCACTTTGACTTTTTTATGGGTTATTCTATGTAATTTACACATGTTACTATGTATGATAATTTGTGTAATTGTACTTTCCTGTACCTAAATATACTTATTATGTAGGCTGTGAGAGAGAGAGAGAGAGAGAGAGAGAGGAGAGAGAGAGAGAGAGAGAGAGAGAGAGAGAGAGAGAGAGAGAGAGAGAGAGAGAGAGAGAGAGAGAGGAGAGAGAGAGAAGAGAGAGAGGGAGAGAGGAGAGAGAGAGAGAGAGAGGGGAAGGGGAGGAGCTCAGAAACGCGGAAAGTGGAGAGAAGGTAAGTGGAAAGGGCAGGTGTGGGTGAGAATGGGGTTGGTATAGGCGGTGGGAAGGTTGTGGATAGGAAGGGGGGGGAACTGTTAGGTAGTGGCGGGGTAACTATCACTTTCTGGATGCTGTAGCAACATGATGCATTGTCTGCAACAATGGTTGAGCAAAGGTACGTAACCCTTGGTTGTGGGTACTGGTTCTGGGCACTGGTTGTGTTCACTGGTTGTGAGTACTGGTCGTGGGCACTGGTTGTGGGCACTGGTTGTGGGCACTGGGTGTGAGTACTGGTCGTGGGCACTGCTTACGGGCACTGGTTGTGGGTACTGCTTGTGGGCACTGGTTGTGGGCACTGGTTGTGGGTACTGCTTGTGGGCAATGGATGTGGGCATTGCTTGTGGGCACTGGTTGTGGGTAATGGTCGTGGGCACTGGTCGTGGGCACTGGTTGTGGGCACTGGTTGTGGGCACTGGTTGTGAGTACTGGTCGTGGGCACTGGTTGTGAGTACTGGTCGTGGGCACTGATTGTGGGCACTGGTTTTGAGTATTGGCTGTGGGCACTGGTTGTGAGTACTGGTCGTGGGCACTGGTTGTGGGCACTGGTTGTGGGCACTGGTTGTGAGCACTGGTTGTGAGTACTGGTCGTGGGCACTGGTTGTGGGCACTGGTTGTGGGCACTGGTTGTGAGTACTGGTTGTGGGCACTGGTTGTGAGTACTGGTCACAGTAAACAGGTGATTATCACAATATGCAAAATAACCACTATGAAAGAATAGTGCATTTCTAATAGCTTTCCTGATTCCTCACATTAATAATAATGCAACAATTGCAAAACAAACGATCATGAATGCACAATGGAGGGCGGAGGACGATATTTCTCTAGGCCTCTCGCGCTGTATTTGCAAACACTTCTTCAGGAGCAATGCAATAAAAGTACTGAATTTAGGAGTGCCCAATCAGGTGTGTCCTAAGATAAGAGTCCAGCCAGGAAAGACGGAAGCCAGCAGCTAGAGACCCCAGGCAGCTGCGACCTTAAGTGCCAGATGTCAAGGAAAGCCTTTTAAGCTAAAATGAAAAGGATAGACAAGCCCACGAGCCTCGTATACAATATATGACCCGTATAACCTGTCAGTAATCATCAAATATCCACCGAATGTTTATTCAGTTTGATTAAAAGATTAATAAAAAAAAATTACTGAACCTTAGACAACTTTCTATGACTACTGTCATGTTTCAAATGGCCACTGAATGTCCTTTCATTTTGATTAAGAGAGTAACAAGCAATTTTGTTGTACCTTAAACAACTTTCTATGACTATTGTTGTTATGGGAATTTTCCATTGTTCGTATCTAACTACTTAACCTCATATGTCGGCCACAAATGATTTGCAAATGCTCTTTCAAGTACATGGCCTTGATGATACAATTTAAAAAAAGAGCAATGGACAGTCTCACCAGTTGAAGATAACAGTACGTGGACGAACACTTTAAAAAAGACATTTTATCAGGAAACGTTTCGATCCTGAAAACCGAAAC
The DNA here is from genome assembly GCA_009830355.1 of Cherax destructor. Classification (NCBI taxonomy): domain Eukaryota; kingdom Metazoa; phylum Arthropoda; class Malacostraca; order Decapoda; family Parastacidae; genus Cherax; species Cherax destructor. The sequence continues at coordinate 162,939 of WNWK01000833.1, forward strand.
GTTTTCTTAATGTCTTTGAAGATGGTTAGGTTGGTCAGTTGGGCTTAAATTCTATCAACTACCCGTGGGTCATCAGTCAAGAATATTTTAGTGCCTGAAATAGGAAGTAAACTCACAGCGTATATACACTGAGAGACTTACACCTCAGGGATATACAGTGAAAGACTTACACTTCAGGGATATACAGTGAAAGACTTACACCTCAAGGATATACAGTGAAAGACTTACACCTCAGGGATATACAGTGAAAGATTTACACCTCAGGGATATACAGTGAAAGACTTACACCTCAGGGATATACAGTGAAAGACTTACACCTCAGGGATATACAGTGAAAGACTTACACCTCAGGGATATACAGTGAAAGACTTACACCTCAGGGATATACAGTGAAAGACTTACACCTCAGGGATATACAGTGAAAGACTTACACCTCAGGGATATACAGTGAAAGACTTACACCTCAGGGATATACAGTGAAAGATTTACACCTCAGGGATATACAGTGAAAGACTTACACCTCAGGGATATACAGTGAAAGACTTACACCTCAGGGATATACAGTGAAAGACTTACACCTCAGGGATATACAGTGAAAGACTTACACCTCAGGGATATACAGTGAAAGACTTACACCTCAGGGATATACAGTGAAAGATTTACACCTCAGGGATATACAGTGAAAGACTTACACCTCAGGGATATACAGTGAAAGATTTACACCTCAGGGATATACAGTGAAAGACTTACACCTCAGGGATATACAGTGAAAGACTTACACCTCAGGGATATACAGTGAAAGACTTATACCTCAGGGATATACAGTGAAAGATTTTCACCTCAGGGATATACAGTGAAAGACTTACACCTCAGGGATATACAGTGAAAGACTTACACCTCAGGGATATACAGTGAAATACTTATACCTCAGGGATATACGTACACTGAGAGACTTATACCTCAGGGTGTATATTCACCGAAAGACTTATACTTCTACATGTATACACACTGAGAGAGACATCTGGGTGTATATACATTAAGAAACTCACACCTCAGTGTGTATATACACTGAGACATACACCTCTAGGATATACAGTGAAACATACACCTCCGGGTGTATGTCTCAAGTGTGGGACCAACGTGTGGTTTTCCTGCGCGCACAGACAGGGTTTTTTCTACCCCGTGAACCAGTCTTGGTGGCACTTCGTTCTCACTTTCTCCAGCGTGTTTAAGTGCCTCATAATGCAAGTGCTGCAAGGTGCTGCTGCTGCAAGTGCTACAAGGTGATGCTACCACAAGTGCTGCAGGGTGATGCTGCGGCAAGTGCTACAAGGTGATGCTACTGCAAGGTGATGCTGCGGCAAGTGCTACAAGGTGATGCTGCAACAAGTGCTGCAGGGTGATGCTGCAAGGTGATGCTGCTGCAAGTGCTACAAGGTGACGCTGCCACAAGTGCTGCAGGGTGATGCTGCAAGGTGATGCTGCTGCAAGTGCTACAAGGTGATGCTGCTGCAAGTGCTACAAGGTGATGCTGCGGCAAGTGCTACAAGGTGATGCTACTACAAGTGCTGCAAGGTGATGCTGCTGCAAGTGCTACAAGGTGATGCTGCTGCAAGTGCTACAATGTGATGCTGCTGCAAGTGCTACAAGGTGATGCTACTACAAGTGCTACAAGGTGATGCTGCTGCAAGTGCTACAAGGTGATGCTGCTGCAAGTGCTACAAGGTGATGCTGCTGCAAGTGCTACAAGGTGATGCTGCTGCAAGTGCTACAAGGTGATGCTGCTGCAAGTGCTGCAGGGTGATGCTGCAAGTGCTACAAGGTGATGCTGCTGCAAGTGCTACAAGGTGATGCTGCTGCAAGTGCTACAAGGTGATGCTGCTGCAAGTGCTACAAGGTGATGCTACTACAAGTGCTGCAGGGTGATGCTGCAAGTGCTACAAGGTGATGCTGCTGCAAGTGCTGCAAGGTGATGCTACTACAAGTGCTACAAGGTGATGCTACTACAAGTGCTGCAGGGTGATGCTGCAAGTGCTACAAGGTGATGCTGCTGCAAGTGCTACAAGGTGATGCTGCTGCAAGTGCTACAAGGTGATGCTGCTGCAAGTGCTACAAGGTGATGCTACTACAAGTGCTGCAGGGTGATGCTGCAAGTGCTGCAGGGTGATGCTGCAAGTGCTACAAGGTGATGCTGCTGCAAGTGCTACAAGGTGATGCTGCTGCAAGTGCTGCAAGGTGATGCTACTACAAGTGCTACAAGGTTATGCTGCTGCAAGTGCTGCAAGGTTATGCTGCTGCAAGTGCTACAAGGTGATGCTACTACAAGTGCTGCAGGGTGATGCTGCAAGTGCTACAAGGTGATGCTGCTGCAAGTGCTACAAGGTGATGCTGCTGCAAGTGCTACAAGGTGATGCTACTACAAGTGCTGCAGGGTGATGCTGCAAGTGCTACAAGGTGATGCTGCTGCAAGTGCTACAAGGTGATGCTGCTGCAAGTGCTACAAGGTGATGCTGCTGCAAGTGCTACAAGGTGATGCTACTACAAGTGCTGCAGGGTGATGCTGCAAGTGCTGCAGGGTGATGCTGCAAGTGCTACAAGGTGATGCTGCTGCAAGTGCTACAAGGTGATGCTGCTGCAAGTGCTGCAATGTGATGCTACTACAAGTGCTACAAGGTTATGCTGCTGCAAGTGCTGCAAGGTTATGCTGCTGCAAGTGCTACAAGGTGATGCTACTACAAGTGCTGCAGGGTGATGCTGCAAGTGCTACAAGGTGATGCTGCTGCAAGTGCTACAAGGTGATGCTGCTGCAAGTGCTACAAGGTGATGCTACTACAAGTGCTGCAGGGTGATGCTGCAAGTGCTACAAGGTGATGCTGCTGCAAGTGCTACAAGGTGATGCTGCTGCAAGTGCTGCAAGGTGATGCTGCTGCAAGTGGTACAAGGTGATGCTACTACAAGTGCTACAAGGTGATGCTGCTGCAAGTGCTACAAGGTGATGCTGCTGCAAGTGCTGCAAGGTGATGCTGCTGCAAGTGCTATAAGGTGATGCTGCTGCAAGTGCTGCAAGGTGATGCTACTACAAGTGCTACAAGGTGATGCTGCTGCAAGTGCTACAAGGTGATGCTGCTGCAAGTGCTGCAAGGTGATGCTACTACAAGTGCTACAAGGTGATGCTGCTGCAAGTGCTACAAGGTGATGCTGCTGCAAGTGCTACAAGGTGATGCTGCTGCAAGTGCTATAAGGTGATGCTGCTGCAAGTGCTGCAAGGTGATGCTACTACAAGTGCTACAAGGTGATGCTGCTGCAAGTGCTACAAGGTGATGATGCTGCAAGTGCTACAAGGTGATGCTGCTACAAGTGCTACAAGGTGATGCTGCAAGTGCTACAAGGTGATGCTACTACAAGTGCTACAAGGTGATGCTACTACAAGTGCTACAAGGTGATGCTGCAAGTGCTACAAGGTGATTCTGCAAGTGCTACAAGGTGATGCTACTACAAGTGCTACAAGGTGATGCTGCAAGTGCTACAAGGTGATGCTGCAAGTGCTACAAGGTGATGCTGCAAGTGCTACAAGGTGATGCTACTACAAGTGCTACAAGGTGATGCTGCTGCAAGTACTACAAGGTGATGCTACTACAAGTGCTACAAGGTGATGCTGCAAGTGCTACAAGGTGATGCTACTACAAGTGCTACAAGGTGATACTACAAGTGCTACAAGGTGATGCTGCAAGTGCTACAATGTGATGCTGCAAGTGCTACAAGGTGATTCTGCAAGTGCTACAAGGTGATGCTACTACAAGTGCTACAAGGTGATACTACAAGTGCTACAAGGTGATGCTGCAAGTGCTACAAGGTGATGCTACTACAAGTGCTACAAGGTGATACTACAAGTGCTACAAGGTGATACTACAAGTGCTACAAGGTGATGTTGCTGCAAGTGCTACAAGGTGATGATGCTGCAAGTGCTACAAGGTGATGCTGCAAGTGCTACAAGGTGATGCTACTACAAGGTGATGCTGCAAGTGCTACAAGGTGATGCTACTACAAGTGCTACAAGGTGATGCTGCTGCAAGTGCTACAAGGTGATGCTGCTACAAGGTGATGCTGCAAGTGCTACAAGGTGATGCTACTACAAGTGCTACAAGGTGATGCTGCTACAAGGTGATGCTGCAAGTGCTACAAGGTGATGCTACTACAAGTGCTACAAGGTGATGCTGCTGCAAGTGCTACAAGGTGATGCTACTACAAGTGCTACAAGGTGATGCTGCAAGTGCTACAAGGTGATGCTGCAAGTGCTACAAGGTGATTCTGCAAGTGCTACAAGGTGATGCTACTACAAGTGCTACAAGGTGATACTACAAGTGCTACAAGGTGATGCTGCAAGTGCTACAAGGTGATGCTACAAGTGCTACAAGGTGATGTTGCTGCAAGTGCTACAAGGTGATGATGCTGCAAGTGCTACAAGGTGATGCTGCAAGTGCTACAAGGTGATGCTACTACAAGGTGATGCTGCAAGTGCTACAAGGTGATGCTGCTACAAGGTGATGCTGCAAGTGCTACAAGGTGATGCTACTACAAGTGCTACAAGGTGATGCTGCTACAAGTGCTACAAGGTGATGCTACTACAAGTGCTACAAGGTGATGCTGCTACAAGGTGATGCTGCAAGTGCTACAAGGTGATGCTACTACAAGTGCTACAAGGTGATGCTGCTGCAAGTGCTACAAGGTGATGCTACTACAAGTGCTACAAGGTGATGCTGCAAGTGCTACAAGGTGATGCTTCATAATCAACATTTGTTGTTTATTGCAATGTTCTCTCAATGATTCATGATTCACCTTCACAGTCTTGGGCTTCCACGGCGCTACTCCAGGGACTAGTACTCACCCATATGTAGTTGCAGGGGTCGATTCATAGCTCCTGGCCCCGCCTCTATGCTAGTCCAGGGATTAGTGGGTAGGGAGGGTAGGGGAAGAAAGGGGGTAGGGGAAGTAGGGAGAATTGGGGTTAGACAACGACTAGTTTTTACGAGTCATGGCTGTCTGCGGACAAGTGCCTCGTTCACGTGTACTGGAGGCTGCAACACCTGTGTGTAGGTCACCACGGGGAGGAACACCTGTGTGACTCACCCCAGAGGATGTAACACCTGTGTGACTCACCCCAGAGGATGTAACACCCGTGTGACTTACCCCAGAGGATGTAACACCCGTGTGACTCACCCCAGAGGATGTAACACCTGTGTGACTCACCCCAGAGGATGTAACACCTGTGTGACTCAACCTAGAGGATATAACACCCGTGTGACTCACCCCAGAGGATGTAACACCTGTGTGACTCGACCCAGAGGATGTAACACCCGTGTGACTCGACCCAGAGGATGTAAAACCCGTGTGACTCACCCCAGAGGATGTAACACCTGTGTAACTCAACCCAGAGGATATAACACCCCTGTGATTCACCCCAGAGGATGTAACACCTGTGTGACTCGACCCAGAGGATGTAACACCCGTGTGACTCGACCCAGAGGATGTAAAACCCGTGTGACTCACCCCAGAGGATGTAACACATGTGTGACTCACCACAGAGGATGTAACACCTGTGTGACTCACCCCTGAGGATGTAACACCTGTGTGACTCAACCCAGAGGATATAACACCCGTGTGACTCACCTCAGAGGATATAACACCCGTGTGACTCACCCCAGAGGATATAACACCCGTGTGACTCACCCCAGAAGATGTAACACCTGTGTGACTCAACCCAGAGGATATAACACCCGTGTGACTCACCCCAGAGGATGTAACACCTGTGTGACTCACCCCAGAGGATGTAACACCTGTGTGACTCGACCCAGAGAATATAACACCCGTGTGACTCACCCCAGAGGATGTAACACCCGTGTGTTGTGATTCACCCCAGAGGATGTAACATCCGTGGGACTCACCCCAGAGGATGTAACACCCGTGTGACTCATCTCAGAAGATGTAACACCCGTGTGACTCATCCCAGAGGATGTAACACCCGTGTGACTCACCCCAGAGGATGTAACACCCGTGTGACTCACCCCAGAGGATGTAACACCTGTGTGACTTGACCCAGAGAATATAACACCCGTGTGACTCATCCCAGAGGATGTAACACCCGTGGGACTCACCCCAGAGGATGTAACACCCGTGTGACTCATCCCAGAGGATGTAACACCCGTGGGACTCACCCCAGAATATGTAACACCCGTGGGACTCACCCCAGACTGACCAGTGAATAACACCTAAGGAAATTCCTCCCTAGAATAACTCAAGTCTTGGGTAACCTACATTATTATTATTTTTTTTTTTTTTATTAACACATCGGCCGATTCCCACCAAGGCAGGGTGGCCCGAAAAAGAAAAACTTTCATCATCATTCACTCCATCACTGTCTTGCCAGAAGGGTGCTTTACACTACAGTTATAAAACTGCAACATTAACACCCCTCCTTCAGAGTGCCGGCACTGCACTTCCCATCTCCAGAACTCAAGTCCGGCCTGCCGGTTTCCCTGAATCCCTTCATAAATGTTACTTTGCTCACACTCCAACAGCACGTCAAGTATTAAAAACCATATGCCTCCATTCACTCCTATCAAATACGCTCACACATGCTTGCTGGAAGTCCAAGCCCCTCGCACACAAAACTTCCTTTACCCCCTCCCTCCAACCTTTCCTAGGCCGACCCTTACCCCGCCTTCCCTCCACTACAGATTTATACACTCTCGAAGTCACTCTGTCTCGTTCCATTCTCTCTACATGTCCAAACCACCTCAACAACCCCTCCTCAGCTCTCTGGATAATAGTTTTGGTAATCCCGCACCTCCTCTTAATTTCCAAACTCCGAATTCTCTGAATTATATTCACACCACACATTGACCTCAGACATGACATCTCCACTGCCTCAAGCCTTCTCCTCGTTGCAACATTCATCACCCATGCTTCACACCCATATAAGAGCGTTGGTATAACTATACTCTCATACATTCCCCTCTTTACTTCCATGGACAAGGTTCTTTGTCTCCACAGACTCCGAAGTGCTCCACTCACCCTTTTCCCCTCATCAATTCTATGATTCACCTCATCCTTCATAGACCCATCCGCCGACATGTCCACTCCCAAATATCTGAATACATTCACCTCCTCCATACTCTCTCCCTCCAATCTGATATCCAAACCTACCAGGGTTACCGGGGTAACCTACATATTAACACTGATAACCCACATAACACTAATACTCAGTTACCTAGTTACAGTTAGATCAAGCCACAATATTATTATTATTATTATCATAACTAAGCGCTAAACCCGTAAAGCTCATTTTGTACTTCCAATCATCCATAAGAGCCCCTCAAGGGAGGTTCCTTGATGCTAGTGAGGGGCTCTTGATCTAGAGAACTGGATCTGTGCTCCACTTTCCTGAATCTAGCCTGAATTCCCTTCCATCCCCCTCCCAACTGGCGCTGTATAATCCCTACGGGTTTAGAGTTTTCCATTATAATAATAATAATCCTCCATAATTGAACTTTCTGGAGAAAGTTCAATAATTCCGTTTTAAGAACAATCCAATTTTCGTGGGAGTGTGTAAGTCATGGTACTATAATTTCCTTTAGTTTAGAGACAATTCTTGATAATTAGTTTTTCCTAGAATTCGAAAGTCATACTTTTTTTTGTTTACAAATGAGAATATTTGTACTTTCCTTTACACAAAATCTGCTCTTGAAGGAGTGCTCTTGAAGGAGTGCTCTTGAAGGAGTGCTCTTGAAGGAGTGCTCTTGTCGAGTTTCTCTGTGAAGGAGTGCTCTTGAAGGAGTGCTCTTGAAGGAGTGCTCTTGAAGGAGTGCTCTTGAAGGAGTGCTCTTGAAGGAGTGCTCTTGAAGGAGTGCTCTTGAAGGAGTGCTCTTGAAGGAGTGCTCTTGAAGGAGTGCTCTTGAAGGAGTGCTCTTGAAGGAGTGCTCTTGAAGGAGTGCTCTTGAAGGAGTGCTCTGGGAGGAGTGCTCTTGGAGGAGTGCTCTTGAAGGAGTGCTCTTGAAGGAGTGCTCTGGGAGGAGTGCTCTTGAAGGAGTGCTCTTGAAGGAGTGCTCTTGAAGGAGTGCTCTTGAAGGAGTGCTCTTGAAGGAGTGCTCTTGAAGGAGTGCTCTTGAAGGAGTGCTCTTGAAGGAGTGCTCTGGGAGGAGTGCTCTTGAAGGAGTGCTCTTGAAGGAGTGCTCTTGAAGGAGTGCTCTTGAAGGAGTGCTCTTGAAGGAGTGCTCTTGAAGGAGTGCTCTGGGAGGAGTGCTCTTGAAGGAGTGCTCTTGTAGGAGTGCTCTTGAAGGAGTGCTCTTGAAGGAGTGCTCCTAAAGGAGTGCTCTTGAAGGAGTGCTCTTGAAGGAGTGCTCTTGAAGGAGTGCTCTTGAAGGAGTGCTCTTGAAGGAGTGCTCCTGAAGGAGTGCTCTTGAAGGAGTGCTCTTGTAGGAGTGCTCTTGAAGGAGTGCTCTTGAAGGAGTGCTCCTGAAGGAGTGCTCTTGAAGGAGTGCTCTTGTAGGAGTGCTCTTGAAGGAGTGCTCTTGAAGGAGTGCTCCTGAAGGAGTGCTCTTGAAGGAGTGCTCTTGAAGGAGTGCTCTTGAAGGAGTGCTCTTGAAGGAGTGCTCCTGAAGGAGTGCTCTTGAAGGAGTGCTCTTGAAGGAGTGCTCTTGAAGGAGTGCTCTTGAAGGAGTGCTCCTGAAGGAGTGCTCTTGAAGGAGTGCTCTTGAAGGAGTGCTCTTGAAGGAGTGCTCTTGAAGGAGTGCTCTTGAAGGAGTGCTCTTGAAGGAGTGCTCTTGAAGGAGTGCTCTTGAAGGAGTGCTCTTGAAGGAGTGTCGCGTGGGTCTTGGGAGAGATATATAGGAGGTCAAAGATACTCTTTGTTGGATGGTTACGGTATATTTACAGTAAGTAAAGGAGAGTCCAGCACACCGTCTGTCTCGCCTGTAGGTCTAACGTTAGTGAGGGAGAGTGCCTATGAGAGGCTGTGCACATGCGCTGAGCCTCTGACGTCAGCGGGTACCGTGACGTCACACGCAAAGGGACCAGCTGTATAAAAGGAAAGATACACTACACAAGTGTATATATGATACTGACACGACAATCCCCATCCAGAATTCCTTCGAGGCTCTGTGTGATCTCGGTGGAGAGGATTGCGGTGATGAAACTCCAGTAACTGATGATGACTGTTCTGTAGACGAGATAATTGAGGAAATTATTGATGAAATTCCAGTAGTGGAAGATGATACTTTTGGAGACGAGGTGGAACAAACTTTTACTGATGATAATCCGCCATCTTGTTTGCATATTAGTTCCAGTGCAAATATGGGTCCCTTAGTAGAAGGATCCGTGTATGGTGCACCCGTCCAGGTGTTTATGGATTCTGGGGCACAAGTCAATATCATCAGGTCTAGTTTGTTTAGAGATAAGCAGCTAAAACATGTCCTTCTCATAGAACCAGCTTGTGTGTCCACCCTTCGTGGTGTTGCGGGTTCTCCATTACGTGTCAGAGGTCAAACTACTCTTACCTTCTTTATCCAAGGTAGAGAATTAACCACTTCTTTCCTTGTCGTTGATAAGATTAGTTTCCCTGGTGACCTTCTAATCGGGTTTGCTGCCATGAGAGATTTCCGAATTGTGCTTGATCCTTACCGATGGCAGGCAGAAATCGATGACCTAGTTGTACCATTTTGGGGTTATCAACTGGGATCCGAGGTCTGCCATACAGCTGCAGAGTTTACAGACCGGATTAAGTACTTGCAAGCCGATATGTTACCTAGTAGCGTTGCCAAGCGGCCAGGCACTGGAAATTCTGTCACTCAAGTCTGTGTTCCACCCTCAACAAATTTAGACATGCAAGATAGTGCCCAGCCTACTCAGGTACCGGAGGTATCCCGGACCGCCTTGAGTACTGAGTCTATCCTTGCAATGTTGCTAGTTCAAGTAGTAGTTCCTCTCCAGGGGACGCTTTGTTGAAGAAAGACTATTTGAATGAGTTATAGCATCTCTCGCTGATGCAAAAGCAATTGCAGAAAGCCGTTTCTGTTGCTAGTGTACTCACTAGAGTGCCAGTTGTTGTCCCTCGTGTTCCAGATAGTGTTCCTTCCAGTTGACAGTAAGCCTTTGCAGAGTAAAGTGTCGTGTGTCGAGTAATTCTTACCTGCAGTAAGAGATAGTGAGAACCGTTCTCCTTTGCTCATACTTTGTGTCATTGAGCTAACTATTTCAACCGGGGAGGATCCATCCACTCCACCGAGCCTGTTTATTCCTCCAGTAGGAAAGTGATCATAAGTTGTGAGCTAAAGATAGAAAATTAGAAAATCCAGTTTAGAACCGAATTATTGACTGTGTGTTTTGTTATTAGATTTCCAGTATCTAGCAAGATTGTTGTGTGTTCAAGTTCTCTCTGAGTTCTGAGTTTTAACAGTATAACCCGTGTTAGCCGAGTTTATCTTTCCTGTTAAAACTTCTTCCCTGTAAATATTTATTCTTCCTCAGAAGCCGAAGAGTACATGAATACATATCGATTGATCGATCAAATTTGCAATTGTTTTATATATAATCCATTATATCTAGATCCATTAAATTTCTCTTAAGTACCATTAACTCAAGAAGTGCGAGAGTAAGATTAATCTTGATCAGTTCAAAGTTATAATGTGTTTGCTATTGTATAGATTCATCCAGTACCACCTGTCTGTTCAGTCTATAGAGTTGTATAGTATGCCGAGACGTCATACGATAACATGGCCGAGCTGTCGTGTCAGTATCATATATACACTTGTGTAGTGTATCTTTCCTTTTATACAGCTGGTCCCTTTGCGTGTGACGTCACGGTACCCACTGACGTCAGAGGCTCAGCGCATGTGCACAGCCTCTCATAGGCACTCTCCCTCACTAACGTTAGACCTACAGGCGAGACAGACGGGTGGCTGGACTCTCCTTCACTTACTGTAAATATACCGTAACCATCCAACAAGGAGTATCTTTGACCTCCTATATATCTCTCCCAAGACCCACGCGACAGGAGTGCTCCTGAAGGAGTGCTCTTGAAGGAGTGCTCTTGAAGGAGTGCTCTTGACGGTGTGCTCTTGAAGGAGTGCTCTTGAAGGAGTGCTCTTGAAGGAGTGCTCTGGGAGGAGTGCTCTTGAAGGAGTGCTCTTGAAGGAGTGCTATTGAAGGAGTGCTCTTGAAGGAGTGCTCTTGAAGGAGTGCTCTGGAAGGAGTGCTCTGGGAGGAGTGCTCTTGAAGGAGTGCTCTTGAAGGAGTGCTCTTGAAGGAGTGCTCTTGAAGGAGTGCTCTGGGAGGAGTGCTCTTGAAGGAGTGCTCTTGAAGGAGTGCTCTTGAAGGAGTGCTCTTGAAGGAGTGCTCTGGGAGGAGTGCTCTTGAAGGAGTGCTCTTGAAGGAGTGCTCTTGAAGGAGTGCTCTTGAAGGAGTGCTCTTGAAGGAGTGCTCTTGAAGGAGTGCTCTTGAAGGAGTGCTCTTGAAGGAGTGCTCTGGAAGGAGTGCTCTGGGAGGAGTGCTCTGGGAGGAGTGCTCTGGGAGGAGTGCTCTTGAAGGAGTGCTCTTGAAGGAGTGCTCTTGAAGGAGTGCTCTGGGAGGAGTGCTCTTGAAGGAGTGCTCTTGAAGGAGTGCTCTTGCAACACTGATCTGCGCGTCTCTGCCTTGTTGAGATTTTCTTCAATATTAGACCTAGTAGTAGTAGTATTTTGATTTATATTGTTTATACACCACATAATAATGATAAGTAAGACACATATCAAACACTTAAATATGTTTATTGTAGCAAGGTTTCACGTGCGTAACAGACTTCTTCTGTCAATACAGATTATAACACTGGAGGTGGTAGAAGAAATACAGAGGTATTCTTGAGGTGATCAGCGTCTTAGCCTGGACACAAGGTATTCCATCCCTTAGCCTTAAGCAGAGGCATAAAGCCAGACTAAGAAAAAGTGGAATTAGAAGTGTGGTATAGCAGCTGGAGATGAGGTCATAGATGAGTGAGGGCATACCAGTGGAAGCAAGTCGTGCTCAATAGTTGTTTAACAACAGCCCTGGAGACCACATCCCCTGTATCATGACATAATAAAGTTGTTTAACAACAGCCCTGGAGACCACATCCCCTGTATCATGACATAATAAAGTTGTTTAACAACAGACCTGGAGACCACATCCCCTGTATCATGACATAATAAAGTTGTTTAACAACAGACCTGGAGAAGATATCCCTTGTATGATAAATGGTTTTAAAAACCGACGAGTTGGAGATTGAGACACTTATGCAACATATAGGAAGCTTTATTAGGAAACGTTTCGCCACACAGTGGCTTCATCAGTCCAATACAAAGCAGAAAGGTGTAAGGAGAGGGGAGTTTGAGGTAATCAGTCCCTCGGCCTGGAGTCGATGTGTTCAGTCCATCAAACTTGTAGAAAGTACAGCACATGGCCGTAGATGTGGGTTTGTATTGGACTGATGAAGCCACTGTGTGGCGAAACGTTTCCTAATGAAGATTCCTATATGTTGCATAAGTGTCTCAATCTCCAACTCGTTGGTTTTCAAAACCATTTATCACTCCGTCAGACACTGCAACATCATGGGATCTTGATACAAGAAATTCTTCAATACTTGTCCAACCTTTAGACGAAGACCTACTTCGACTAGTGGATGGTACCACTATGACCCCGCTTCCTGCTGCTTCACCTCACCTGACTACAGTATATAAGCCACATCTACGGCCTTGTGCTGTACTTTCTACAAGATTGATGGACTGAACACATCGACTCCAGGCCGAGGAACTGATTACCTCAAACTCCTTCTCTCCTTACACCTTTCTGCTTTGTATTGGACTGATGAAGCCACTGTGTGGCGAAACGTTTCCTAATAAAGATTCCTATATGTTGCATAAGTGTCTCAATCTCCATATCCCTTGTATCATGGCATAATAAAGTTGTTTAACAACAGACCTGGAGAGGACATCCCCTGTACCATGGCATAATTAAGTTGTTTAAAATCAGACCTGGAGAGGACATCCCCTGTATCATGGCATAATAAAGTTGTTTAACAACAGACCTGGAGAGGACAACCCCTGTATCATGACATAATAAAGTTGTTTAACAACAGACCTGGAGAAGATATCCCTTGTACCATGGCATAATAAAGTTGTTTAAAATCAGACCTGGAGAGGACATCCCCTGTATCATGGCATAATAAAGTTGTTTAACAACAGACCTGGAGAAGATATCCCTTGTATCATGGCATAATAAAGTTGTTTAACAACAGACCTGGAGAAGATATCCCTTGTACCATGGCATAAAAAAGTTGTTTAAAATCAGACCTGGAGAGGACATCCCCTGTATCATGGCATAATAAAGTTGTTTAACAACAGACCTGAAGAAGATATCCCTTGTATCATGGCATAATAAAGTTGTTTAACAACAGACCTGGAGAAGATATCCCTTGTATCATGGTATAATAAAGTTGTTTAACAACAGACCTGGAGAGGACATCCCCTGTATCATGACATAATAAAGTTGTTTAACAACATATCTGGAGAGGACATCCCCTGTATCATGGCACAATAAAGTTGTTTAACAACAGACCTGGAGAAGATATCCCTTGTATCATGGCATAATAAAGCTGTTTAACAACAGACCTGGAGAAGACATCCCCTGTATCATGGCATAATAAAGTTGTTTAACAACAGACCTGGAGAAGATATCCCTTGTACCATGGTATAATAAAGTTGTTTAACAACATATCTGGAGAGGACATCCCCTGTATCATGGCACAATAAAGTTGTTTAACAACAGACCTGGAGAGGACATCCCCTGTATCATGGCATAATAAAGTTGCTTAACAACTGATCTGGAGAGGACATCCCCTGTATCATGGCATAATAAAGTTGTTTAACAACAGACCTGGAGAGGACATCCCCTGAATCATGGCACAATAAAGTTGTTTAACAACAGACCTGGAGAAGATATCCCTTGTATCATGGCATAATAAAGTTGTTTAACAACAGACCTGGAGAGGACATCCCTTGTACCATGGTATAATAAAGTTGTTTAACAACATACCTGGAGAGGACATCCCCTGTATCATGGCACAATAAAGTTGTTTAACAACAGACCTGGAGAAGATATCCCTTGTATCATGGCATAATAAAGTTGTTTAACAACAGACCTGGAGAGGACATCCCCTGTATCATGGCATAATAAAGTTGTTTAACAACAGATCTGGAGAGGACATCCCCTGTATCATGGCATAATAAAGTTGTTTAACAACAGACCTGGAGAGGACATCCCCTGTATCATGGCACAATAAAGTTGTTTAACAACAGACCTGGAGAAGATATCCCTTGTATCATGACATAATAAAGTTGTTTAACAACAGACCTGGAGAGGACATCCCCTGTATCATGGTATAATAAAGTTGTTTAACAACAGACCTGGAGAGGACATCCCCTGTATCATGGTATAATAAAGTTGTTTAACAACAGACCTGGAGAGGACATCCCCTGTATCATGGCATAATAAAGTTATTCAACAGACCTGGAGAGAACATCCCCTGTATCATGGCATAATAAAGTTGTTTAACAACAGACCTGGAGAAGACATCCCCTGTATCATGGTATAATAAAGTTGTTTAACAACAGACCTGGAGAGGACATCCCCTGTATCATGGCATAATAAAGATACCTAAGCACACGTGTCTTATTCATCAACTAGTTGATATTTTGTGATATTTATAACAACATTAATCAAGTATACACGAAGGGGGTACCTTGTAGTGTTTGTCTGGATTATTTCTTCCTTCAAAACTTACATTTTTAACTTGAGAACGACTCATTCGAGCAGCTTAAAATTTTCACTACTTGGGTACTGTAACTAGGAAAGGTATTTGCAGGTTTTCGTTTGTCACTGTTATATATACCATTCCCGGCTTTGGTTTGGTTTCCCAGCAAACCCTTCACTGATGTAGGGTTTGCTGGGTTTATGATCTACGGGGATACCTCTTCTGGGAACACTGAGGTATAGGAGTCTGGGCTTATGATCTTAGAGAATACCTTTCCGAGATCATTGAAGTAGATGTTAGTTTGTTGTGCACACCATAACCATCCTCTAGAGAGTAGAGTAAGAGGGTCTGGACATACCAGACACCATAACCATCCTCTGGAGAGTAGAGTAAGAGCGTCTGGACATACCAGACACCATAACCATCCTCTGGAGAGTAGAGTAAGAGCGTCTGGACATACCAGACACCCTAACCATCCTCTGGAGAGTAGAGTAAGAGCGTCTGGACATACCAGACACCCTAACCATCCTCTGGAGAGTAGAGTAAGAGCGTCTGGACATACCAGAAACCCTAACCATCCTCTGGAGAGTAGAGTAAGAGCGTCTGAACATACCAGACACCATAACCATCCTCTGGAGAGTAGAGTAAGAGCGTCTGGACATACCAGACACCATAATTATCCTCTGGAGAGTAGAGTAAGAGCGTCTGGACATACCAGACACCATAACCATCCTCTGGAGAGTAGAGTAAGAGCGTCTGGACATACCAGACACCATAATCATCCTCTGGAGAGTAGAATAAGAGCGTCTGGACATACCAGACACCATAACCATCCTCTGGAGAGTAGAGTAAGAGCGTCTGAACATACCAGACACCATAACCATCCTCTGGAGAGTAGAGTAAGAGCGTCTGGACATACCAGACACCATAACCATCCTCTGGAGAGTAGAGTAAGAGCGTCTGGACATACCAGACACCATAACCATCCTCTGGAGAGTAGAGTAAGAGCGTCTGGAGATACCAGACACCATAACCATCCTCTGGAGAGTAGAGTAAGAGCGTCTGGACATACCAGACACCATAACCATCCTCTGGAGAGTAGAGTAAGAGCGTCTGAACATACCAGACACCATAACCATCCTCTGGAGAGTAGAGTAAGAGCGTCTGGACATACCAGACACCATAACCATCCTCTGGAGAGTAGAGTAAGAGTGTCTGGACACACCAGACACCATAACCATCTTCTGGAAAGTAGAATAAGAGCGTCTGGACATACCAGACACCATAACCATCTTTTGGAGAGTAGAGTAAGAGCGTCTGGACATACCAGACACCATAACCACCCTCCTGAGAGTAGAGTAAGATCGTCTGGGCGTACCAGACACCAAAATCATCTTTACAGAAGACGAAGAGCACATGGATACGCCAGAGGCCTAGGATCTAATTTCCAAAGTTTTCAGGTAAAGAATATTCAATATTTTACTGAAATACACCGTTGAAGAAAGTTGAACAAAGGTGCTTTGCTGATACAGTAAGACTGTTTGTTGATCCCAGATCATGGTAAATAGGGAAGAAAGAATATTAAGGAAGGATATAAAGTTTTTGAGTGAGGAAAAAGTAGAGTGGAGAAGGTCAGCTAAAGGTAAGTAGATTATCTACAATAAATTCTAAGTTTCAGTGAGTTTATGTGTATATAATACACAGTTACTTTTAGTCTTGGCTCCGAGTGACAGAAACCAACAGTCCCATGTAACCAGTCATTAACAGTCCCATGCAACCAGTCATTAACAGTCCCATGTAACCAGTCATCAACAGTCCCATGTAACCAGTCATTAACAGTCCCATGCAACCAGTCATTAACAGTCCCATGTAACCAGTCATTAACAGTCCCATGTAACCAGTCATCAACAGTCCCATGCAACCAGTCATTAACAGTCCCATGTAACCAGTCATCAACAGTCCCATGTAACCAGTCATCAACAGTCCCATGTAACCAGTCATTAACAGTCCCATGCAACCAGTCATTAACAGTCCCATGTAACCAGTCATCAACAGTCCCATGCAACCAGTCATTAACAGTCCCATGTAACCAGTCATCAACAGTCCCATGCAACCAGTCATTAACAGTCCCATGTAACCAGTCATTAACAGTCCCATGTAACCAGTCATCAACAGTCCCATGCAACCAGTCATCAACAGTCCCATGTAACCAGTCATCAACAGTCCCATGTAACCAGTCATCAACAGTCCCATGTAACCAGTCATTAACAGTCCCATGCAACCAGTCATTAACAGTCCCATGTAACCAGTCATCAACAGTCCCATGCAACCAGTCATTAACAGTCCCATGTAACCAGGCATTAACAGTCCCATGTAACCAGTCATCAACAGTCCCATGCAACCAGTCATAACAGTCCCATGTAACCAGTCATCAACAGTCCCATGTAACCAGTCATCAACAGTCCCATGTAACCAGTCATTAACAGTCCCATGCAACCAGTCATTAACAGTCCCATGCAACCAGTCATTAACAGTCCCATGTAACCAGTCATTAACAGTCCCATGTAACCAGTCATCAACAGTCCCATGCAACCAGTCATTAACAGTCCCATGTAACCAGTCATCAACAGTCCCATGCAACCAGTCATTAACAGTCCCATGTAACCAGTCATCAACAGTCCCATGTAACCAGTCATCAACAGTCCCATGTAACCAGTCATTAACAGTCCCATGCAACCAGTCATTAACAGTCCCATGTAACCAGTCATCAACAGTCCCATGCAACCAGTCATCAACAGTCCCATGTAACCAGTCATTAACAGTCCCATGCAACCAGTCATTAACAGTCCCATGTAACCAGTCATCAACAGTCCCATGCAACCAGTCATTAACAGTCCCATGTAACCAGTCATTAACAGTCCCATGTAACCAGTCATCAACAGTCCCATGCAACCAGTCATCAACAGTCCCATGTAACCAGTCATCAACAGTCCCATGTAACCAGTCATCAACAGTCCCATGTAACCAGTCATTAACAGTCCATGCAACCAGTCATTAACAGTCCCATGTAACCAGTCATCAACAGTCCCATGCAACCAGTCATTAACAGTCCCATGTAACCAGTCATTAACAGTCCCATGTAACCAGTCATCAACAGTCCCATGCAACCAGTCATCAACAGTCCCATGTAACCAGTCATCAACAGTCCCATGTAACCAGTCATCAACAGTCCCATGTAACCAGTCATCAGCAGTCCCATGTAACCAGTCATCAACAGTCCCATGCAACCAGTCATCAACAGTCCCATGTAACCAGTCTTCAACAGTCCCATGTAACCAGTCATCAACAGTCCCATGTAACCAGTCATCAACAGTCCCATGTAACCAGTCATCAGCAGTCCCATGTAACCAGTCATCAACAGTCCCATGCAACCAGTCATCAAGATCATAAAACCAGTCATCAACAACACTATGCAACCAGTCATCATGAACATCATACAACCAGTCATCAACACAACCAGTCATCAACATCATACAACCAGTCAGCAACATCATACAACCAGTCATCAACATTATACAACCAGTCATCAACATCATACAACCAGTCATCAACATCAACACAACCAGTCATCAACATCATACAACCAGTCAGCAACATCATACAACCAGTCATCAACACAACCAGTCATCATCTCATGGTTAAAATCGCTACAGGCTGAAGTTTTCTCTTACAATTAAATTAATGAATGCTTTGGTAGAATAACCAAAAGAATATTTCAGTGGGATTAAAGATTTTCGTAATTCAGTAAATGATGGAAAACGAGGCAGTGAGGCGCAGCAGCTGGGGCACTTGAAGTACATATAAGAAGACAGTGATAATGGAGGCTGTTTTTTCAGTCGCTGCCTAAGAGTATAAAAGTCACAAATGTTTTCCAATAGCTTGAGCAATAACACAAATTATCAGGATGTAGTCATAAGGTGTAGGTAGGCCTCTGCAGCGATGAAACAAGGTCAATAACTGGAAGACATAGCAAAACAGTGAAGCATAAAACAGCCGTCTGCTCTGCAGTATACATTGAACTTTGCTGTCAAAAACATGCACTGAATTTACAAGATGTCGTAACAGTTCACGACTGCTTCTCACCCGATGTCATCTATTAATTACAGTTTGAATTATATAATACTGAATTGGTTTTGTAGTTGAGACAGTATTTTTTGTGTAAATGGTGGACAACGTAAGCAAAGCAAAGGGAACCCAACCTAACCTAACCAAAAATAAACTAAAGTAGATTAACCGAACCTCCGCCATTGGTCCGGCGCGTCTTTGTTTACATTGGGCCGTTCACAAATGGTTTAGAAAACTGATAGGTTGATAAATGAGACACCTGTGCAACATTTGGGAATCTTTATTCTAGAAATGTTTCGCCACACAGTGGCTTCTTCAGTCCAATACAGAGAACGGTGGAAGATGAAGAGGAATATGAGGTAATCAGTCCCTCAGTCAACATGACGAAAGTCAAGATTGATGGACTGAACACATTGACTCCAGACTGAGGGACTGATTACCTCAAATTCCTCCTCATCTTCCACCTTTCTCTGCATTGAACTGAAGAAGCCAGTGAGTGACGAAACCTTTCCAGAATAAAGATACCCAAGTATTACACTAGTGTCTCGTGTATCTACATTTGGCCGGAGCTTGACAAGACTTAGCTCAGACTAGCTACGTCAGCAAAATTAATATATTATTTTCACTATCTCCCAGAATTAAAATTTTTCACAAGAAATACTTATTCCGTGGTGTACATAGATTGTACGTATTGTAATATGTAAACTAGTGCGTTGAGTAATGGTCGGTAACCTCAGCCGAAGATATTATGTCAAATGTTGCGAAAATTTTAAATTTTGTGAAAACTCGATCCTTGAATAAGAAAGTCATGTCTAAGTAACGAGAAGCCGCCTGTCTTGACACGGTTCTTTGAACTTCAGTCAGTGGTCAAGGTGTTCTTGATGTTTCCACCGTCTGCATGACACAGCTTGATAGCTTTTTTGATTATATTCTTTCACCTCAATGACCCAAATTTAAGATTTCGAAGACTGAGTGCAACCATCTTCAGTATTTATGCCAATAATTAGTCTGTCATTTAAAAAAAAACTTGGATCCTGAGGTCGCAATACGAAAGTTCTCACTTTCGCAGCAATATTTAAGACAACATCTAGTAACATAACAAACAAACTTACTGAATATCTGTGGCCAGAAAAGGGACTTAACGCTGAGTTCCAAGTGGGAGAAAACTTGCAGAGTTGTCTTGCTCTCTTCTCTCAATGTTTTCATAGTGTTAGAAACAACTTAATTTTACCACAGTTTTTGTCACTGAACTTAAATGTTTCGTCTATATTCTTGTGTAGAATTCTAGTAGATTTACCTACCCACCTCACTCACACCACCAGTGGGTTCAACTACCCACCTCACTCATACCACCAGTGGGTTCAACTACCCACCTCACTCACACCACCAGTGGGTTCAACTACCCACCTCACTCACACCACCAGTGGGTTCAACTACCCACCTCACTCACACCACCACCAGTGGGTTTATTTACCCACCTCACTCACACCACCAGTGGGTTCAACTACCCACCTCACTCACACCACCACCAGTGGGTTTATCTACCCACCTCACTCACACCACCACTAGTGGGTTTATCTACCCACCTCACTCACACCACCAGTGGGTTCAACTACCCACCTCACTCATACCAACAGTGGGTTCAACTACCCACCTCACTCATACCACCAGTGGGTTCAACTACCCACCTCACTCATACCACCAGTGGGTTCAACTACCCACCTTACTCATACCACCAGTGTGTTCAACTACCCACCTCATTCATACCACCAGTGGGTTCAACTACCCACCTCACTCATACCACCAGTGGGTTCAACTACCC
Organism: Cherax destructor; assembly: GCA_009830355.1. Taxonomy (NCBI): domain Eukaryota; kingdom Metazoa; phylum Arthropoda; class Malacostraca; order Decapoda; family Parastacidae; genus Cherax; species Cherax destructor. The sequence continues at coordinate 183,701 of WNWK01000833.1, forward strand.
ACCTCACTCATGCCACCAGTGGGTTCAACTACCCACCTCACTCATACCACCAGTGGGTTCAACTACCCATCTCACTCATACCACCAGTGGGTTCAACTACCCATCTCATTCATACCACCAGTGGGTTCAACTACCCACCTCACTCATACCACCAGTGGGTTCAACTACCCACCTCACTCATACCACCAGTGGGTTCAACTACCCACCTCACTCATACCACCAGTGGGTTCAACTACCCATCTCACTCATACCATTAGTGGGTTCAACTACCCATCTCACTCATACCACCAGTGGGTTCAACTACCCACCTCACTCATACCACCAGTGGGTTCAACTACCCACCTCACTCATACCACCAGTGGGTTCAACTACCCACCTCACTCATACCACCAGTGGGTTCAACTACCCACCTCACTCATACCACCAGTGGGTTCAACTACCCACCTCACTCATACCACCAGTGGGTTCAACTACCCACCTCACTCATACCACCAGTGGGTTCAACTACCCACCTCACTCATACCACCAGTGGGTTCAACTACCCACCTCACTCATACCACCAGTGGGTTCAACTACCCATCTCACTCATACCACCAGTGGGTTCAACTACCCATCTCACTCATACCACCAGTGGGTTCAACTACCCATCTCATTCATACCACCAGTGGGTTCAACTACCCATCTCACTCATACCACCAGTGGGTTCAACTACCCACCTCACTCATACCACCAGTGGGTTCAACTACCCATCTCACTCATACCACCAGTGGGTTCAACTACCCATCTCACTCATACCACCAGTGGGTTCAACTACCCACCTCACACCACCACTCTACACTGCACCTGTACAGTTTAATGTAAAATTCTAAACCCGCGTGCATCAGTCACCACAAAGTGATTAAGGTTCGATCCTCCGTCTTCTAACAGCAAGAAAGACACACTACCCACGTGCACTCACCGTCAACCACTGCACCGTCATCTTGCGCACTCACTCACTCACCCTTTCTTACCTCTCCCAAAATAATTTAACTTTTATTAAACAATTTTCATTCTTTTTTTTTGAGGACTTGGGTATACAAGTAAACTTGACCATGGTATTTACGATTCTGGTTTCCCGGGGAATATTTTTATAGCGCTGAATGACACCGGAAAACGGGAGGGGAAAAATATATATTATACCAGAGAATTAGAATTGGATGCGGTGCAAGGTCGTATGACTGGAGAGATTTTTTTTTTTTTTTTTAAGGCCGCGTTATTTTTTGTATTGATGCTGTGCTTTGTGTATGTCTACTCTCCTAATTGTGGCTGCAGGGTTCGATTCACAGTTCCTGGCCCCGCCGCTTCACTGGTCGTTACTAGGTCCACTCTCTCCCTGCTCCACGAGCTTGATCGTATCTCTTGTTAAAGCTATGTATGGTTTCTGCCTCCACTACCTCACTCTCCAAACTATTCCACTTCCTGACAACTCTATGACTGAAGAAATACTTCCTAACATCCCTTTGACTCATCTGAGTCTTCAACTTCCAATTGTGACCCCTTGTTTCTGTGTCCCATCTCTGGAACATCCTGTCTCTATCCACCTTGTATATTCCACGAAGTATTTTGTATGTCGTTATCATGTCTCCCCTAACCCTCCTATCCTCCAGTGTCCTCCATATTTATTAGAAAACGCTTCGGTCCTGGAACCTTGATCAAGGTTCCAGGACCGAAACGTTTTCTAATATGTGCTAGTGTTTGCTCACGTATCTTTCTAAACTAAATTGTCGGTATCTATTACCAATGTTTATACCATACTTTTGTGTAAGTGTAGCACTGACATGGTCACTTTACTAATCAAGGTTTTAAACACGTTTGTCTCAATATCTGGTAACTTTACGTTTGTCTATAAAATCTTGATAAATAAAAAATAAGGAAGATAACAACAACACATCAAATTACAATAAATCACATGTGTGCTACTCAAGAAAATCCCCTCGTGTGCCCCTGGAGGTACTCGTACCCCTGGAGGTACTCGTACCCCTGGAGGTACTCGTACCCCTGGAGGTACTCGTACCCCTGGAGGTACTCGTACCCCGGCTTGGGAACCCCTGTTTTAGGGGCTTCTGTGTTGTTCTTGCTAGTAGTAGCAGCAGCAGTAGTATTGGTAATAGTAGTAGTAATAATAACAGTGGTAGAAAAAGCAGTAGTAGTAGTAACAGTAGCAGCAGCAGTAGTGGTAAAATTATTAGTAGTAACACTATTATTATTCATGGAGTCACTAGTCTGGTATCCATACTGGACATGAGGTGTGTTTCTGTCAGCGGGTGTATGCTCAAGGTTTAATCCTTGTTTTAGGGATTAAAGTATTTTTGACTGGTGGTGATAAAGTTACGTACAGTCTTAATAACCCTAGTGTAGTTGATAGGCTTTAAACCCCCGTAAACCAACCTAGTGTCCAAATTAGGTGGTGAAACTTAATATTTTTCAGCACTAGCGACGGAGCCGCCACAACGGCACCAACTTTCTATGCAGAACACAGTTCCCTTCATAAAGACCACTGAGGCCACTCACACTAGTTCTAAGGCCCAGTTTAACACGTCTAAAGAGCAGTGGAAACCAGATTCAATCATGGCATGGAGGATGTGTTGCAGTGTACCTAACCTGCACAAGACAAACTCCCACAACATCTCTCCCACCTTCATCAACCTCGAACATCCTAACTGCAACCCTCTCTCTCCCTCTCTCTCTCACCTCTTACACCCTTCACCTTCTCCAAGAAACCACAGCTTCCGGTTCTTACGGTGATGTTTCTTGAGCTTTCCGTGACGTCACCGGCCGCAACACGCTGTAGCAATACCTCCAGAAAAACAATGTTTCAGTTGACATCATCGCCGCACCGGACACCGACATGTCTGTAACATATTTATATACAGTTCAGGACATTTATTAAAGGAAACGTTTCGCCACGATTGGCTTCTTCAGTCCTAATACAGAGAAAACTAAGAAAACGAGTATATATATATATAGTGGCAGCAGTCAGGTGGAGTGTCGCGTGGGTAGAGGTAGTAGTAGTAGTAGTAGTAGTAGTAGTAGTAGTAGTAGTAGTAGTAGTAGTAGTAGTAGGAACTAATGTGGTGAGATGGGTGGGTTAGAGAGGGACCTGTTGACATCATGTTACATCAGTCTCCAGAATGGGTAATATCCTGTTGATTAGTAATTTTGAGATAGTGTAACTACCGGACTTTTGATGGATAGTGTTACTGACAGCAATTAGGGCAGCTTCTATGCACTCTCCGTCTTAAATCATCTTCTTTAATCACTAGTTTAGACTCACTGAATTTCATGAGGTGTCCAACATCGTCCCTATGTTGAAAAAACGCGTTTTTATGGTCATCATTTCTGCATCAATCTTTTCAAGATTGATGCAGAACTGCAGTCCATCAATCTTGAAAAGATTGATGGACTGATTATATCGACACAACGCTGAGGGACTGATTACCTCCAACTCCTCCTGTTCTTCACCATTCTCCTCTGTATGGACTGATGAAGCCACTGTGTGGCGAAACGTTTCCTCAATAAAGATACCCAAGTGTTGCACATGTGTCTAATTTATCAATATTACAGTTTATTCTGAAAACTTTCATTGCAGAGAGTACAGATATTGAGCAAATCAGCTGATCACACTTGATAGTCTACTAGCTAGTTCTGACGACCATCATCCACGTTATCAGGCCTTAGACAAAACCCACTTGACGACCTGATCAGACAGGCTGTTTTTGCTACCTAAATGCATTCCGCCGTAGAGTTCACAGTCCTAGTATTGAGGAACAGCTCTCAGGAGCTCGTCAGGTTCCCTCTTGAAGACAGGATTCTACTGGTAATTTCCCTTCTATATAAAGGACTGGTGATGCAAATTCTCGTGCAGCGAGACGCTGATGTCCGGGATTATTGTCATGACTGGCTATGTAAACACAAGGTTGTCCTTGTTCACACCACACCCAGTACACCACACTCACCACACCACACCCAGTACACCACACTCACCACACCACACCCAGTACACCACACTCACCACACCACACCCAGTACACCACACTCACCACACCACACCCAGTACACCACACTCACCACACCACACCCAGTACACCACACTCACCACACCACACCCAGTACACCACACTCACCACACCACACCCAGTACACCACACTCACCACATCACACCCATTACACCACACTCACCACACCACACCCAGTACACCACACTCACCACACCACACCCAGTACACCACACTCACCACACCACACCCAGTACACCACACTCACCACACCACACCCAGTACACCACACTCACCACACCACACCCAGTACACCACACTCACCACACCACACCCAGTACACCACACTCACCACACCACACCCAGTACACCAAAACCACACCCAGTACACCACACTCACCACACCACACCCAGTACACCACACTCACCACACCACACCCAGTACACCACACTCACCACACCACACCCAGTACACCACACTCACCACACCACACCCAGTACACCACACTCACCACACCACACCCAGTACACCACACTCACCACATCACACCCAGTACACCACACTCACCACATCAACCCAGTCACACCACACTCACCACACCACACCCAGTACACCACACTCACCACACCACACTCACCACACCACACCCAGTACACCACACTCACCACACCACACCCAGTACACCACACTCACCACACCACACAAAGTACACCACACTCACCACACCACACCCAGTACACCACACTCACCACACCACACCCAGTACACCACACTCACCACACCACACCCAGTACACCACACTCACCACACCACACCCAGTACACCACACTCACCACACCACACCCAGTACACCACACTCACCACACCACACCCAGTACACCACACTCACCACACCACACCCAGTACACCACACTCACCACACCACACCAGTACACCACACTCACCACACCACACCCAGTACACCACACTTCACCACACCACACCCATACACACATCACCACACCACACTTAGTACACCACACAACATACAACACACACCACACTATACACAACATTCAACACACACCACACTATAGTTCTTGAATTTGTATTAATAAAACCACTGGTGGGCGAAACGTCTACAATAATGATACCCAGATGTTGCACATGTGTTTATTTTTTATAACATACAACACCCACACCCACCACATCACACAACAACACCTACACCCACCACATCATACAACAACACCTACACCCACCACATCACACAACAACACCCACACCCACCACATCATACAACAACACCCACACCCACCACATCATACAACAACACCCACACCTACCACATCACACAACAACACCCACACCCACCACATCATACAACAACACCTACACCCACCACATCACACAACAACACCTACACCCACCACATCACACAACAACACCCACACCCACCACATCACACAACAACACCCACACCCACCACATCACACAACAACACCCACACCCACCACATCATACAACACCTACACCCACCACATCATACAACAACACCCACACCTACCACATCATACAACAACACCCACACCCACCACATCACACAACAACACCCACACTCACCACATCATACAACACCTACACCCACCACATCATACAACAACACCCACACCCACCACATCATACAACAACACCCACACCCACCACATCATACAACAACACCTACACCCACCACATCATACAACACCCACACCCACCACATCACACAACAACACCCACACCCACCACATCATACAACAACACTTACACCCACCACATCATACAACAACACCCACACCCACCACATCATACAACAACACCCACACCCACCACATCATACAACAACACCCACACCCACCACATCATACAACAACACCCACACCCACCACATCACACAACAACACCTACACCCACCACATCATACAACAACACCCACACCCACCACATCATACAACAACACCCACACCCACCACATCACACAACAACACCCACACCCACCACATCACACAACAACACCCACACCTACCACATCATACAACAACACCCACACCCACCACATCACACAACAACACTCACACCCACCACATCACACAACAACACCCACACCCACCACATCATACCACAACACCCACACCCACCACATCATAAAACAACACCCACACCCACCACATCATACAACAACACCCACACCCACCACATCATACAACAACACCCACACCCACCACATCATACAACAACACCTACACCCACCACATCATACAACAACACCCACACCCACCACATCATACAACAACACCCACACCCACCACATCATACAACAACACCCACACCCACCACATCATACAACAACACCTACACCCAACACACTTCGCTTCACAACTGTTCCACAATTCAGAGAGGAAACGTTAGGTGACGTTTAGGTCCGTCTCAGTCCTTCGTCAGTGGTCACTTGATTGTCCAAAGGACCAAAATGTCGTCTGAAGCTCCCTCTGTCAACCATGTCTTAAGTATGAACCGAGTCAACCATTGTCACTTATTATGACGCATCAATCTTTCCCACACACTGAGGGACTGATTACCTCAAACTCTTTATTTTCAGCCATTCCTCTCAGTATTGGACTAAGGAAGTACACTGGTTGGCGAAGCGTTTCCGCAATAAAGGTACCCAAGTGTTGCACATGTGTTGCACATGTGTTGTATAAGTGTTGCATAAATGTCATATTCATCAACGAGTCGGTTCTCTGGACCAGTTACCTACATAGACAATATAACCATCATGACCATCATGTTGGACAATATAACTATCATGTTGGACAATATAACCATCATGTTGGACAATATAACCATCATGTTGGACAATATAACCATCATGTTGGACAATATAACCATCATGTTGGACAATATAACCATCATGTTGGACAATATAACCATCATGTTGGACAATATAACCATCATGTTGGACAATATAACCATCATGTTGGACAATATAACCATCATGTTGGACAATATAACCATCATGTTGGACAATATAACCATAATGTTGGACAATATAACCATCATGTTGGACAATATAACCATCATGTTGGACAATATAACCATCATCTTGGATAATATAACTATCATGTTGGACAATATAACCATCATATTGGACAATATAACCATCATGTTGGACAATATAACCATAATGTTGGACAATATAACCATCATGTTGGACAATATAACCATCATGTTGGACAATATAACCATGATGTTGGACAATATAACCATGATGTTGGACAATATAACCATCATGTTGGACAATATAACCATCATGTTGGACATTATAACCATCATGTTGGACAATATAACCATCATGTTGGACAATATAACCATCATGTTGAACAATATAACCATCATGTTGGACAATATAACCATCATGTTGGACAATATAACCATCATGTTGGACAATATAACCATCATGTTGGACAATATAACCATCATGTTGGACAATATAACCATCATGTTGGACAATATAACCATCATGCTGGACAATATAACCATCATGTTGGACAATATAACCATCATGTTGGACAATATAACCATCATGTTGGACAATATAACCATCATGTTGGACAATATAACCATCATGTTGGACAGTCATCACGTGAGCTTATCAGTTATATTTTACTCCCTTTTTTTAGGAAAACCTTCAAGAGCATGAATGTTAACCTTGGCTTAGTGTGGAGACTCGTTCTCTTTTACAGTAAATTACTGAATGAATGAATCTCAGCACGGCTTTACAAAGGGGCGTTCGTGCCTTCCGAATTTACTAACTCTTTTCACTAAGGTATCTGAGGAGGTAGATCGTGGTAATGAATATGATATTGTGTATAAAGACTTCAGTAAGGCTTTTCATAGAGTTCCACACCGGAGATTGTTGAGGAAAGTAGAAAAACACTGGAGAAGAGGGGCTTTTTTATCCTGGACAGAGGCGTGGTTGAGAGACAGCCAACAGAGAAGTCAGAGTGGGGATGCGTCACATGCGGTGTTCCACAGGGATCAGTGTTGGGCCTCTTTGTTATTCACAGTATAGTACATAAACGACATAGATGAGGGATAAGTAGCAACATAAGCAAGCTTGCCGACGACACCAAAATAGGCCGTCGGATTAATTCTGATGAAGACACTGTAGGAAGATCTGAATAAACTGATGCAATGGCAGATGCACTTTAATGTAGACATACAAAGAAAAGAAAATAATCATGGCACTTATAAGTTGAATAATGTATGTCATAATCACCCAGAATGTGAAAAAGAGTTAGTTCTGATTAGCAGTAATCTAAAGCCAAGACAACAGTGCGTAAGTGTTCGCAATAAGGCGAATATAATTCTTGGCTTCATATCAAGAAGTATAACTAACAGGAGTCCCCAGGTTATACTGCAACTCTATATATCGTTGGTTAGGCCTCATTTAGATAATTCTGCACAGCTCTGGTCATCGTATTACAGAATGGACATAAATACGCTGGAAAACGTACAGCGAAGGATGATTAAGTTGATCCCATATATGAGAAATCTTCCCTACGAGGATAGACTGAGGGCACTGAATCTGTACTCTCTAGAAAGACGTAGAATTAGGGAGGATATGATTGAGGTTTATAAATGGAAAACAGGAATTAACAAAGGGGATGTAAATAACGTGCTAAAAATATCAAATCGTGACAGGACTCGCATCAGTGGGTTCAAAATAGAAAAATTTAGAGTTAGAAAAGATACAGAAAAACACTGGTGTGGTAATAGAGTTGTGGATGAGTGGAACAAACTCCCGAGTACCGTTATTGAAGCCACAATCTTGTGTAGTTTTACAAATAGGTTAGACAAGTACATGAGTGGGTTTGAGTTGGAACTACCTAGCATGACCCCGTAATAAATGAATGGTACCATGAAAATTAGACACATGTGCAACATCTGGGTATCTTTATTGTAAACGTTTCGCCAACCAGTGGTTTTATTAACGGACCAGTAGGTCTGCTACAGTGTTCCTTCCTTCTTATGTCCTTACCTTTTCCGAATTTAAATTAACAGAGAACAAGTAGTCTCCTTGCCTGCCAATGCCTTAACTTTCACTGTTCTCCCTCACTATCGACTTAATAATGGTCCATGACGAATCGAAATTAACATCATGTTTTTACTTCCAAAGTTTAGACTTACTATAATCACTTACATATTTCTTTATGATCGTGGTGCCGTTATCAACAGTAAACTTTAAATCCGAAAATATTGTTCATTTCTTAGGCAAGGCTGTGAGTGGGAGTCTTCGCGGTAACGAGTGCCAGGTAACGAGTGCCAGGTAACGAGTGCCAGGTAGCGAGTGCCAGGTAACGAGTGCCCGGGTAACGAGTGCCAGGTAACGAGTGCCCGGGTAACGTGTGCCAGGTAACGAGTGCCCGGTTAACGAGTGCCAGGTAACGAGTGCCCGGGTAACGTGTGCCAGGTAACGAGTGCCCGGGTAACGAGTGCCAGGTAACGAGTGCCAGGGTAACAAGTGCCAGGTAACGAGTGCCCAGGTAACGAGTGCCAGGTAACGAGTGCCCGGGTAACGTGTGCCAGGTAACGAGTGCCCGGGTAACGAGTGCCAGGTAACGAGTGCCAGGTAACGAGTGCACGGGTAACAAGTGCCAGGTAACGAGTGCCCAGGTAGCGAGTGCCAGGTAACGAGTGCCCGGGTAACGAGTGCCCGGGTAACGAGTGCCAGGTAACGAGTGCCAGGTAACGAGTGCAAGTTAACGAGCGCCCGGGTAACAAGTGCCAGGTTACGAGTGCCCAGGTAGCGAGTTCCAGGTAACGAGTGCCCAGGTAGCGAGTGGCAGGTAACGAGTGCCCAGGTAACGAGTGCCAGGTAACGAGTGCCCGGCTAACGTGTGCCAGGTAACGAGTGCCCGGGTAACGAGTGCCAGGTAACGAGTGCCAGTGTAACAAGTGCCAGGTAACGAGTGCCCAGATAACGAGTGCCAGGTAACGAGTGCCCGGGTAACGAGTGCCAGGTAACGAGTGCCCAGGTAATGTAGACAGCCTGACTGTCTGCATAGACAGCCCATGCTGTCTGCCAGCTGAGTTCATATTTCGTGCCATACTAGTTTCCATAGTATTCCGCCAGAGGGCAAGCCTGTAGGCATACCCATGTGAGTCTGCCTCACCCCTGCCTCTCTCACTTGGCGCCCAGACTTCACTCAGTCAATAGGCCTACTCCTCTCCCTCTCGCAAGGGGCATGGCCCACCTGGGCCATGGCCACAGACACGCAGCCTGTTACCCGCACCTTTATTCCAAATAAAGTAAGAAGCCTCCGAAGCCTTATCATTTCAACCACGCCTCCAAATAACATTGGTTATAAATGGTGACAGCGGTGCCTCGCGTGTGCCCGCGAGGGGAGGAAGAGGAATGAAGTTATCTACCACTTCATCAGTCTCTACAAGAAGCATCCGTCTCTCAACGAGTTATCCTGATGTCGTGTCTGCAAATCTCAGCATCCAGACACAGGTACATGCAGGATTCAGGCCGAAATTTGTCTAATTCTCCGAGAAATGACGTCACTGACTTCACGCCACAGCGTCCCATGCTGTTTCTCTGTCACGTGCTCAGCCTTGCCAGCATGTTCTGCTGTTGTTGTTCAGCTCAGCACTGCTATTTCAGCACTTCAGAGGTGAGTTAGTGGTGATTTCAGCGTCTAGTGTGGGTGTCTCCCTCGTGTATGGGTAGGGTGAGAGTAGGAAGCGGCCGGGCTCCTCGCCTCTCACCCAGACACTCACGCTCGCCCTAGTGTACGCCGCCACACACCATACACCACTCACTGTCCATCCCTCTATGCTGTTTCCTGTGAATTTCCTTGTGAATTCTTGCCAGTGCTGTGTATCAGAGTGTCGAGGCCACGAAGCCACGTGGATCTACAAGCCACGTGGATCAGCAAGCCACGTGGATCTCCAGCCACGTGGATCTCCAAGCCACGTGGATCAGCAAGCCACGTGGATCTCCAAGCCACGTGGATCAGCAAGCCAGTGCTGTGGTCAGCTGCCTGACTCCACTGACGTCACGATGCTGCCGACTCCACGACGTCACTCCACTGATGTCACTTCGCGATGTCACCCCATGACATCCATCATCATGTCACACCAGAACGTCACCTCGCGACGTCACCCACGATGTTGCCTGACGTTCCTCGCGACGTCTGCTGACGTCACTCGCGATGTCACGCCTGATATCACCCATATGATGTCCCGAGTGCTGTAGTTTCACCGTGTGCATTTTATTTTCATTATTTGTCGAGAAGTTTGAGAGAAGATATAAGTCGAGTGTTCATTATTCCTCTCAGTCAGTGTTCTCACATGTTCGTGTATTGATTAGTGACGATTTTTATACTGAAAAGCGTCATTTGCTAGTAAGCTATGTTGTACCACATGTGTAGTATGTGCAGTTTCTCGTGTGTCCTATGTAGCACCTGTGTGTTACTTTGTCACCCGGTGTGTGACCCGCGCCCCGCGCGCTTGACAGCTGACATTTGTCAGTCCAGGCGTCAGTTACGAGCGTTCGAGCGCCTTGTACAGAAAGCTCTTATTGTTCGCCGCTCGTAGATGCCTTTGCTGAATCGTACCCGCGACGATTCTCCCATCGAGACCGTTCCACTTCACCTCCAAGACCGCCAGTCCAGTTATTGCAGATGACCAGTCTGGGGACGCTTACACTGCCCTCTGCTGTAACTTCTACTGTCGAGAGATGACACTCGCCAAGCCGCAGTTAAGCCTGTTGGCAGGCGACTGTCAGCCTCGTGTCACAGCTTCAGTGAGCAGCCTGCACAAAGTTGATGTCACTTTGACTGCTAGCCCACTCACTGCAGTATGGTGTATGCTGTTACGACCTCCAGATGTTTCGACGAGTCGTCCCTGTCACGACTCACTCTACACTCGCCAGCAGCGACAGCTCCAGCGACAGTACCAGTCGAGGAATGTCCTCCTGAGTCGCTTGCCAGTCCTGTCCTGTTGCGACTACTGACGACGCCTCACTCGAGGGCACCAGCAGTTGTGCCCCAGGTTGAGTGAACCCCTGCAGCGACTACTACGATGTCTGCTTCACCTCCCAGAGGAGACCGTACCCTGTTACGTCACAGCTCATGTCTCCCGTGTTGCAGTATGTATCCAGACGCAGGAAGGCGTGCAGTGCTGCATCGACGCTCACTGCCTTAGACCACGAAGCACACCGTTTTTTTCTTCCCTCTCTGGAGGAAGTTTTTTTTCTATGTCCATATGTTTATGTATATATGTATTTTTCTTTCGTGTTCTGTGACCTGTTCTTGCGAGAGAGAGACCCTAGTTTTTTTAATGCCATTCATGGTCGGGTCGACCATGGGTAGCGTGACCGAGCGATGTAGACAGCCTGACTGTCTGCATAGACAGCCCATGCTGTCTGCCAGCTGAGTTCATATTTCGTGCCATGCTAGTTTCCATAGTATTCCGCCAGAGGGCAAGCCTGTAGGCATACCCATGTGAGTCTGCCTCACCCCTGCCTCTCTCACTTGGCGCCCAGACTTCACTCAGTCAATAGGCCTACCTCTCTCCTCTCGCAAGGGCATGGCCCACCTGGGCCATGGCCACAGACACGCAGCCTGTTACCCGCACCTTTATTCCAAATAAAGTAAGAAGCCTCCGAAGCCTTATCATTTCAACCACGCCTCCAAATAACATTGGTTATAGTAACGAGTGCCCAGGTAACGAGTGCCAGGTAACGAGTGCCCAGGTAACGAGTGCCAGGTAACGAGTGCCCGGCTAACGTGCCAGGTAACGAGTGCCCGGGTAACGAGTGCCAGGTAACGAGTGCCAGTGTAACAAGTGCCAGGTAACGAGTGCCCAGATAACGAGTGCCAGGTAACGAGTGCCCGGGTAACGAGTGCCAGGTAACGAGTGCCCGGGTAACGAGTGCCAGGTAACGAGTGCCCGGGTAACGAGTGCCAGGTAACGAGTGCCCAGGTAGCGAGTGCCAGGTAACGAGTGCCCGGGTAACGAGTGCCAGGTAACGAGTGCCAGGTAACGAGTGCCAAGTAACGAGTGCCTAGGTAGGTAAGGTTTTGTCAGGTAACAGGACAAGTGAAAGATTAAGACACATGTGCAACAGTTGGGATCTTTATTGATGAAACGTTTCGCCTACATAGTATTCTTCTTCAGTGGAAATAAATGGTATAAAATACCGACAAAATGGAAAGATAAACACATACGCAGTATAATGTGATCCTTTATTGACAAAGTTGTCAAATAAAGGGTCGCATTATAGTGCTTATGTGTTTATCTTTCCAGGCTTCTTCAGTCAAATATAAAGGGAGGAGTAGAAATGAAATAAGGATGATGTAATCAGTCACTCAGGTGGTCAGTCACTCAGCCTGAGAAGAGTCGAGTTCCATGGTCCAGACTAAGGTCCAGTACAGAGAAGAACAGTGGAAGATGAGGAGGAGTTTGAGGTAATCAGTCCCTCAGTCTGGAGTTATTGGATCAGTCTATCAATCTTGAAAATAATACATCATACGCGCAAATGCTATATTTTTTGAAGATTGCTGAACTGATTACATCGTTTTTACATCTCTACATATCTGCTGCCTCTCTATACTGACTGAAGAAGCCTAGAGTATAGGTGAAACGTTTCGGAATAAAGATACCCAAGTGTTGCACATGTGTCTTATTTATCAACTTGTGGGTATTGTCTACCATTATTATATTCACAAATAAAATACTTATGTTTGTCTTTGTTGATCCATTTCATCATTGTGACTTTGTTTCTGGTCTGTTTTCATGTATATACAAGTCATTTCTGCGTTTCTATGCAATGTGTATGGTCAGGGGCGGATCTAGTACTATGAAACTAATGCAGCATAAGCTTGAGGGCCCCTAATCCCTGAGGGGCCCAGAAGCCACTTTAGTCCAAATTACTTAAAATTGTGGGTCTACTGTATGAGAAAGGTTTTTTTTAAATAATAATATTAATAATATAGTGTAATTCCGTACAAAATAATGGTTAAAATTAAAATTAAAAGGCTATTAAAATATTATATAAGGTTGTGAAGGTGACCCCATAACAGGTCAGTCTTCAGGGCTACAAATAAGTAGGTTCACCGCTGCTCTCAATGTTGATATCATTCTATATGATCATTCTTACCGTCATGAGGTGTATGTTACCGTCATGAGGTGTATGTTACCGTCATGAGGTGTATGTTACCGTCATGAGGTGTATGTTGATGGTATTATTTACAGCAGGGGTTCCCAAACTGGGAATGCCTATGAAATGCCATCTGCCCCTGAAGTGCCATCTCGCACCCCCCAGAGGGTGCGAGATGGCATTTCAGGGGTGAGATATGGCATTTCAGGGAGTGAGTGATGGCATTTCAGGGGGTGAGAGATGGCATCTCAGGGGGCGCCACAAAGAGTGCTAATAAGAGCACAATTCTCTTTATTTTACTAAAAACGTTTTTTTTTTTTTTTTTTTTTTTTTTATTAACACATCGGCCGATTCCCACCAAGGCAGGGTGGCCCGAAAAAGAAAAACTTTCATCATCATTCACTCCATCACTGTCTTGCCAGAAGGGTGCTTTACACTACAGTTATAAAACTGCAACATTAACACCCCTCCTTCAGAGTGCCGGCACTGTACTTCCCATCTCCAGAACTCAAGTCCGGCCTGCCGGTTTCCTGAATCCCTTCATAAATGTTACTTTGCTCACACCCAACAGCACGTCAAGTATTAAAAACCATATGCCTCCATTCACTCCTATCAAATACGCTCACACATGCTTGCTGGAAGTCCAAGCCCCTCGCAACAAAACTTCCTTTACCCCTCCCTCCAACCTTTCCTAGGCCACCCCTACCCCGCCTTCCCTCCACTACAGATTTATACACTCTGAAGTCACTCTGTCTCGTTCCATTCTCTCTACATGTCCAAACCACCTCAACAACCCCTCCTCAGCTCTCTGGACAATCGTTTTGGTAATCCCGCACCTCCTCCTAATTTCCAAACTCGAATTCTCTGCATTATATTCACACCACACATTGACCTCAGACATGACATCTCCACTGCCTCCAGCCTTCTCCTCGTTGCAACATTCATCACCCATGCTTCACACCCATATAAGAGTGTTGGTATAACTATACCTCTCATACATTCCCCTTTTACTTCCATGGACAAGGTTCTTTGTCTCCACAGACTCCAAGTGCTCCACTCACCCTTTTCCCCTCATCATTCTATGATTCACCTCATCCTTCATAGACCCATCCGCCGACATGTCCACTCCCAAATATCTGAATACATTCACCTCCTCCATACTTTTCCTCCAATCTGATATCCAATCTTTCGTCACCTATTTCCCAACTGATCAATTTATATTTGCGTTTTATGTACTGAATTAAAAGCTTATTTTTTAGTTCAGTGTTCACCTACAGTACTGTATTTGTTCACCAACAGTATGTATTTGTTCACCAACAGTACTGTATTTGTTCACCCACAGTGCTGTATTTGTTCACCCACAGAACTGTATTTGTTCGCTCACAGTCCTGTATTTGTTCACCCACAGTATTGTATTTATTCACCCACAGTACTGTATTTGTTCACCCACAGTACTGTATTTGTTCACCAACAGTACTGCATTTGTTCACCAACAGTACTGTATTTGTTCACCCACAGTGCTGTATTTGTTCACCCACAGTACTGTATTTGTTTACTCAGTCCTGTATTTGTTCACCCACAGTATTGTATTTGTTCACCCACAGTACTGTATTTGTTCACCCACAGTACTGTATATGTTCACCTACAGTACTGTATTTGTTCACCAACAGTATTGTAATGTTCACCCCAGTACTGTATTTGTTCACCCACAGTACTGTATATGTTCACCAACAGTACTGCATTTGTTCACCAACAGTACTGTATTTGTTCACCCACAGTGCTGTATTTGTTCACCCACAGTACTGTATGTGTTTGCTCACAGTCCTGTATTTGTTCACCCACAGTATTGTATTTGTTCACCCACAGTACTGTATTTGTTCACCCACAGTACTGTATATGTTCACCTACAGTACTGTATTTGTTCACCCACCAACAGTAATGTAATGTTCACCCGCAGTACTGTATTTGTTCACCAACAGTACTGTATTTGTTCACCCACAGTACTGTATATGTTCACCACAGTACTGTATTTGTTCACCCACAGTACTGTATATGTTCACCAACAGTACTGTATTTGTTCACCCACAGTACTGTATATGTTCACCAACAGTACTGTATTTGTTCACCCACAGTACTGTATATGTTCACCAACAGTACTGTATTTGTTCACCCACAGTACTGTATATGTTCACCAACAGTACTGTATATGTTCACCAACAGTACTGTATATGTTCACCAACAGTACTGTATTTGTTCACCCACAGTACTGTATATGTTCACCAACAGTACTGTATATGTTCACCAACAGTACTGTATTTGGCTCAATTTGTGATTAAAAAATTAGAAACTTGACTTCTTCATGTTCAAAGGTAACATTAGTTTTGGCAGGGATGGATGGGGGGAATGCAACATTAATTAAACATGTCCTAGGGATGTGTGGCACAGAAAATGGTTGGGAACCCTGGTCACAGGCCGGGCCACGGAGCGTTGACCCCCAAACCTTCTCCAGATATATACTCTTAGGTAACCCTGATACAGCGTGTGGACAAAACTCAGGTATCTACCTGATAGATACTCTTAGGTATCTATCTATCTGTCTATCTACCATTACTGAACTTGACGGACTACACAGGATAAAGTGTTTTTAATTTTAGCATTGTATGAAAGCACTTGTAGATCCCTTGTTATTATTATCGACTTATTTTCACCTCCACCGTTACCTTCACAACGAAAACATTATTTTTTATTATTATTATTATTATTATTATTATTATCATCATTCTTCTTTTATTATTATTCTTATTATTATCATTCTTACTTTTTGAATTATTATATCAATAAAATTAATATTACCATCAGTTTTACAATCAAATAATAATAATAATAATTAATAATAATAGTAATTAATAATAATAAGAGCAACACCAACAACTAGAAAGTCCTGTTACCGTAATCGTTTATATTTTATATCTTTTTGGCTCAAGTAATTGTCTTTGTTGATGCTGTGTCCTTCCCCTGCCACCTCTCCTGCCCTGCCACCTCTCCTGCCCTGCCACCTCTCCTGCCCTGCCACCTGGTTCTCCTGCCAGTGCTCGTTACGTTATTCTTCCTCGTTGTAATATTATTGCGTTGTTAAGCATCTCGTGCCACATGAGTGTGTTTGACCCTGTGACCTCTTGACCCAGAAAATCTCTGACCCAACTCTTCCGTAGCTGTAACAAATACTCTGCTGAAACACAACCTGGAAGACAACAAAAACTCTGCCGTAGTTGAAACAACCTGGAAGACAGCGGCAAGTCTGTCGAAGCTGAAACACAACCTGGAAGACAGCGGCAAGTCTGTCGAAGCTGAAACACAACCTGGAAGACAGCGGCAAGTCTGTCGAAGCTGAAACACAACCTGGAAGACAGCGGCAAGTCTGTCGAAGCTGAAACACAACCTGGAAGACAGCGGCAAGTCTGTCGAAGCTGAAACACAACCTGGAAGACAGCGGCAAGTCTGTCGAAGCTGAAACACAACCTGGAAGACAGCGGCAAGTCTGCTAGAGGGGAAGAGAGAGATACGTATAATTTTATGGTAGGATGGAGGTACATGGTAGTGTAGGCTGGTGGCACAAAATAGTTAATGGAGACACCTGGAAGTTATGTCATTCCTGCTGAAACTGTGGAATTACTGAAGCTTGCCAGTGTTATTGACATTACTGAAGCTTGCCAGTGTTCTTGACATTACTGAAGCTTGCCAGTGTTCTTGACATTACTGAAGCTTGCCAGTGTTCTTGACATAAAGTAACAGATTCTAAATAACACTATTTATGTTTGAATATAAGACAGTATATTGTGCAGGTTATGACATTTTATAAAAAATAAAACAGGTATTTCATCCACCAAGGATTATATCAGACAATCTTTGTCTTATTTAATGCACTGTCTATTCTATCATTGTTACACAATGAGATAATATACAGTTTAACATCATTCGGCTTCGTCATCAAGCAGGTCGTGACTAGTGATTTGAATAACACGAATGTTATTGTCAGTACAGCAGACGTATTTATGTTCATGGTTACGGGAGTGTAAGTCTCTAGTTGTCTTTCCATATAATATGACATGAATTTCAGCTTTGGATTCAATTCGTCTTGTGGGTTTCTTCGCTGGTTCGATCCCTTATGGTAGTGATGGTAGTGGTAGCTGCTGGAAATAAATGGTAGCTAGTATAGACTTCATTTAGAAAAGCCACCGGAAATGTTAATAGCCACCTTACTATTGGAGAGAATGACAAATCCATCCCGAGATTTATCAAGCTTGTTGGTGTTGATCCAGAGAACATCACGTTCACAATCACTGATGAGAGACGAAGTGGATTGTAGAGAAGACCTGGTGAATGTTGTCATATTTCTCAGATTGTTAATAATGTCAATGTTATTCAAAGGCAATTTTCTTCACCTGACCAGTGTCTCAGTTTCTCTTTACCTGACCTGTGTCTCAGTTTCTCTTTACCTGACCTGTGTCTCAGTTTCTCTTCACCTGACCTGTGTCTCAGTTTCTCTTCACCTGACCTGTGTCTCAGTTTCTCTTCACCTGACCTGTGTCTCAGTTTCTCTTTACCTGACCTGTGTCTCAGTTTCTCTTTACCTGACCTGTGTCTCAGTTTCTCTTCACCTGACCTGTGTCTCAGTTTCTCTTCACCTGACCTGTGTCTCAGTTTCTCTTCACCTGACCTGTGTCTCAGTTTCTCTTCACCTGACCAGTGTCTCAGTTTCTCTTTACCTGACCTGTGTCTCAGTTTCTCTTTACCTGACCTGTGTCTCAGTTTCTCTTTACCTGACCTGTGTCTCAGTTTCTCTTCACCTGACCTGTGTCTCAGTTTCTCTTCACCTGACCTGTGTCTCAGTTTCTCTTTACCTGACCTGTGTCTCAGTTTCTCTTCACCTGACCTGTGTCTCAGTTTCTCTTACCTGACCTGTGTCTCAGTTTCTCTTTACCTGACCTGTGTCTCAGTTTCTCTTCACCTGACCTGTGTCTCAGTTTCTCTTCACCTGACCTGTGTCTCAGTTTCTCTTCACCTGACCTGTGTCTCAGTTTCTCTTCACCTGACCTGTCTTCTCAGTTTCTCTTCACCTGACCAGTGTCTCAGTTTCTCTTTACCTGACCTGTGTCTCAGTTTCTCTTTACCTGACCTGTGTCTCAGTTTCTCTTTACCTGACCTGTGTCTCAGTTTCTCTTTACCTGACCTGTGTCTCAGTTTCTCTTTACCTGACCTGTGTCTCAGTTTCTCTTCACCTGACCTGTGTCTCAGTTTCTCTTCACCTGACCTGTGTCTCAGTTTCTCTTCACCTGACCTGTCTTCTCGGTTTCTCTTCACCTGACCTGTGTCTCAGTTTCTCTTCACCTGACCTGTGTCTCAGTTTCTCTTTACCTGACCTGTGTCTCAGTTTCTCTTCACCTGACCTGTGTCTCAGTTTCTCTTTACCTGACCTGTGTCTCAGTTTCTCTTTACCTGACCTGTGTCTCAGTTTCTCTTTACCTGACCTGTGTCTCAGTTTCTCTTCACCTGACCTGTGTCTCAGTTTCTCTTCACCTGACCTGTGTCTCAGTTTCTCTTCACCTGACCTGTGTCTCAGTTTCTCTTCACCTGACCTGTGTCTCAGTTTCTCTTCACCTGACCTGTCTTCTCAGTTTCTCTTCACCTGACCAGTGTCTCAGTTTCTCTTTACCTGACCTGTGTCTCAGTTTCTCTTTACCTGACCTGTGTCTCAGTTTCTCTTTACCTGACCTGTGTCTCAGTTTCTCTTTACCTGACCTGTGTCTCAGTTTCTCTTTACCTGACCTGTGTCTCAGTTTCTCTTCACCTGACCTGTGTCTCAGTTTCTCTTCACCTGACCTGTGTCTCAGTTTCTCTTCACCTGACCTGTCTTCTCAGTTTCTCTTCACCTGACCTGTGTCTCAGTTTCTCTTCACCTGACCTGTGTCTCAGTTTCTCTTTACCTGACCTGTGTCTCAGTTTCTCTTCACCTGACCTGTGTCTCAGTTTCACTTTACCTGACCTGTGTCTCAGTTTCTCTTTACCTGACCTGTGTCTCAGTTTCTCTTCACCTGACCTGTGTCTCAGTTTCTCTTCACCTGACCTGTGTCTCAGTTTCTCTTCACCTGACCTGTCTTCTCAGTTTCTCTTCACCTGACCTGTGTCTCAGTTTCTCTTCACCTGACCTGTCTTCTGCTCTTCTCTCTTTCTTTTACCTGTGCCTTGATAATGGTTTAGGACGAGACGAAACGTGTCTAAAGCTCTGGCTGCATTCATAAGAGATTTTGTAAATAATTCATGTGGAGTATTCACCCGTTATTCACATAACACTCTTAACCTGTTACTGTTATTAGCAAGAACACCTTTAATGGCATCTTAAAGCGAGGGTCCTCAAGTGTCTCATCTTCAAGATGACGTAGGGAAATTGAAACACCTTCCTCACATCACACATGATTGTATATCAATGACATACAATACACTGTCGGTACTGTTTTCCACTGATATACATTACATCTTATTTGTCCCATTTTCCAGGCACCGTGTGTCACATACTGCTTTCTCGCTTCCAAGTGAATATAATATAAATAATTAAGATACGTATCGTGAGTGTTGTTATAGAGAGAGGAACACAGTACAGTGTCTCCCCCTGAGTAACACGTAGCTGTGTTCTGAGTGTGGTTACTCTATGAGTAAATGGTTTTACTGTTATCTTAAACACAAGGACCAAACATTCTCAGCTCAGACAAGACAGATACGAGGAAAAAAATATATATATTGGGGAGAAGAAAAGTGATAAAATATGAAGGTTGTTGGGCGTCAGTAATGAGTCGCTGTTAGTTCTTGTTTTAAATTGTTTTATGAGAAGTGAGGTCACGGTGGTCCTTGATGTTGACCTACTTGTATCACGCCCTCCCTCTCTTCCTTCCTTCCTCCCTCCCTACCTACTTTCCTCCCTCCTTTCCTCTCGCCCTCCCTAACTTCCATTCTCCCTCCTTCCCTTCCTTCCTCCCTCCCTCCCTACCTACCTTCCTCTCTCCCTACCTTTCTCAACGGCTCCCTCCCTTCCTCACATCTTCCCTACCTTCCTTCCTTCCTCACACCCTCCCTCACCTCCACTTGTGTCACGCCCTTCCCATCCCTCACTCTTCCCTCCCTCACCTCCAGCTGTGTCACGCCCTCACTCTAATTACTCACCAAGATCACCTTCCACCCTCCTCCCTCACCTTCCACCCTCCTCCCTCCCCTCCCACCCTCCTCCCTCACCTCCAACCCCCCTCTATCACCTACGTTTTTCCTTCACCATCAAGTGCAAGTGACGTAGTCCACACATGATGATGCAGATATTCTCTCTTCATGAACCTCCCCACCCGCCTTACAATTACGTAAGTTATTTCCACAGTTCTTAGACTAATAAAACTGACATAATGCCCAAGAAGCGTGTATAAAACACACATGAAAATACCAGCAGCCAGAGTACTCTTGGTGTGCTTACTAGAATAAGTTAATGACTTCCTAGAGGCCCTAGATACAACTACAGCACACACAAGAGCCAGCAGTGACGGCAGCAGAGTGACGACAGCAGAAGGCAGCAGAGTGAGGGCAGCAGAGTGAGGGCAGCAGAGTGAGGGCAGCAGCAGAGTGATGGCAGCAGAGTGATGGCAGCAGAATGAGGGCAGCAAAGTGAAGGTAACAGACTAACATCACTCATTATAAAAAATATGAAGAGGGCGCTAAATTAAGCTTTGTTGATTCTGTGTTGTGGAGCTCGCAGCTTTGTAAAGCTGCGAGCTCCACAACACAGAATCAACAAAGCTTGATATAGAGCTGCGACTCCACAACACAGAATCAACAAAGCTTGATATAGAGCTGCGACTCCACAACACAGATAGAACTAAGCTTTAGAGCAGGAAAATCCTGCTCATCATCAACGGTAAACTAATAACGAAAAAAAAATCAGAGGAATTGAAAGCGAATAAAATGCAGACAAATGTGTCTATGAAATGACGCAGATACGCCAGATGAAGCAGGGAAGCAGATACGCCAGATGAAGCAGAGAAGCAGATACGCCAGATGAAGCAGGGAAGCAGATACGCCAGATGAAGCAGAGAAGCAGATACGCCAGATGAAGCAGGGAAGCAGATACGCCAGATGAAGCAGGGAAGCAGATACGCCAGATGAAGCAGGGAAGCAGATACGCCAGATGAAGCAGGGAAGCAGATACGCCACATGAAGCAGGGAAGCAGATACGCCAGATGAAGCAGGGAAGCAGATACGCCAGATGAAGCAGGGAAGCAGATACGCCAGATGAAGCAGGGAAGCAGATACACCACATGAAGCAGGGAAGCAGATACGCCAGATGAAGCAGGGAAGCAGATATGCCACATGAAGCAGGGAAGCAGATATGCCACATGAAGCAGGGAAGCAGATACGCCACATGAAGCAGGGAAGCAGATACGCCAGATGAAGCAGGGAAGCAGATACGCCACATGAAGCAGGGAAGCAGATACGCCACATGAAGCAGGGAAGCAGATACGCCAATGAAGCAGGAAGCAGATACGCCAGATGAAGCAGGAAGCAGATACGCCAGATGAAGCAGGGAAGCAGATACGCCACATGAAGCAGGGAAGCAGATACGCCACATGAAGCAGGGAAGCAGATACGCCAGATGAAGCAGGGAAGCAGATACGCCAGATGAAGCAGGGAAGCAGATACGCCAGATGAAGCAGGGAAGCAGATACGCCACATGAAGCAGGGAAGCAGATACGCCAGATGAAGCAGGGAAGCAGATACGCCACATGAAGCAGGGAAGCAGATACGCCACATGAAGCAGGGAAGCAGATACGCCACATGAAGCAGGGAAGCAGATACGCCACATGAAGCAGGGAAGCAGATACGCCACATGAAGCAGGGAAGCAGATACGCCAGATGAAGCAGGGAAGCAGATACGCCACATGAAGCAGGGAAGCAGATACGCCAGATGAAGCAGGAAGCAGATACGCCACATGAAGCAGGGAAGCAGATACGCCAGCATGAAGCAGGAAGCAGATACGCCACATGAAGCAGGAAGCAGTATGCCACATGAAGCAGGAAGCAGATGCCACATGAAGCAGGAAGCAGATACGCCACATGAAGCAGGGAAGCAGATACGCCCATGAAGCAGGAAGCAGATACGCCACATGAAGCAGAAGCAGATCGCCACATGAAGCAGAAGCAGATACAGCCAGCTACAGCCAGGCCCACACCAGCCTCACACCAGCTCACACCAGCCAGCCTCACAGCCAGCCTCACAGCGCAGCCTCACACTCATGCCTCACCATACCAGCCTCACAGCCAAGCCAGCTACACCAGCCAGTCCTCCACAGAACCAGCCCACACCAGCCAGCCACACCAGCCAGCAGTCACACCAGTACCAGCCTCACACCAGCCAGCCTCACCAGCCAGCCTCACACCAGCCAGCCTCACACCAGCACAGCCTACGACCAGCCAGCCTCACACCAGCCAGCCTCACCAGCCAGCCTCACACCAGCCAGCCTCACAGCCAGAGGCCAAGCAGCTCCACCAGCCAGCCTCACACCAGCCAGCCTCACACCAGCCAGCCTCACACCAGCCAGCCTCACACCAGGCCAAGCCTCACACCAGCCAGCCTCACACCAGCCAGCCACACCAGCCAGCCTCACACCAGCCAGCCTCACACCAGCCAGCTCACACCAGCCAGCCTCACACCAGCCAGCTACACCAGCCAGCCCACACCAGCCAGCCCAACCAGCCAGCCTCACACCAGCAAGCCCCAACAGCCAGCCTCACACAGCCAGCCTCACACCAGCCAGCCTCACACCAGCCAGCCTCACACCAGCCAGCCTCACACCAGCCAGCCCGACCAGCCAGCCTCACACCAGCCAGCCTCACACCAGCAGCCTACACCAGCCAGCTCACACCAGCCAGCCTCACACCAGCCAGCCTCACACCAGGACACAGCGCTCACACCAGCCAGCCTCACACCAGCCAGCCCACACCAGCCAGCCTCACACCAGCCAGCCTCACACCAGCACAGCCTCACACAGCCAGCCTCACACCAGCCAGCCTCACACCAGCCAGCCTCCACCAGCCAGTCACACCAGCCAGCCTCACACCAGCCAGCCTCACACCAGCCAGCCTCACACCAGCCAGCCTCACACCAGCCAGCTCACACCAGCCAGCCTCACACCAGCCAGCCTCACACCAGCCAGCTCAACCAGCCAGCCTCACACCAGCCAGCCTCACACCAGCCAGCCTCACACCAGCCAGTCTCACACCAGCCAGCCTCACACCAGCCAGCTCACACCAGCCAGCCTCACACCAGCCAGCCTCACACCAGCCAGCCTCACACTTCACAGCCAGCCTCACACCAGCCAGCCTCACACCAGCCAGCCTCACACCAGCCTCACCCAGCCTCACACCAGCCAGCCTCACACCAGCCAGCCTCACACCAGCCTCACACCAGCCTCACACACCAGCCAGCCTCACACCAGCCAGCCTCACACCAGCCTCCCAGCCTCACACCAGCCAGCCTCACACCAGCCAGCCTCACACCAGCCAGCCTCACACCAGCCAGCCTCACACCAGCCAGCCTCACACCAGCCAGCCTCACACCAGCCAGCCTCACACCAGCCAGCCTCACACCAGCCAGCCTCACACCAGCCAGCCTCACACCAGCCAGTCTCACACCAGCCAGCCTCACACCAGCCAGTCTCACACCAGCCAGTCTCACACCAGCCAGTCTCACACCAGCCAGCCTCACACCAGCCAGTCTCACACCAGCCAGCCTCACACCAGCCAGTCTCACACCAGCCAGCCTCACACCAGCCAGTCTCACACCAGCCAGCCTCACACCAGCCAGTCTCACACCAGCCAGCCTCACACCAGCCAGTCTCACACCAGCCAGTCTCACACCAGCCAGTCTCACACCAGCCAGTCTCACACCAGCCAGCCTCACACCAGCCAGCCTCACACCAGCCAGCCTCACACCAGCACATAGAAGTTTAAAATAGATAACAAACGACATTTTCAAGTCAATAATAGATGATATCACAATGTTTAGAACTAAAAGGCTCATAACTACTCCCATACGGTAAAAAATAACTCAAAAAAGAACCAAACCTTTTCAAAGAACGAGAACAAGTAAAAGAACAAGGAAGAATAATTTTAGGAGGTTAAAGAATAATTTTAGAGTTTAAAAAACACAGTGAAATAGATAACTCCAGGTCAGGAAAAAAACAATTTGGATAATGGAATTTTTGAAAGCAAGAGACTAAACTAATACGGGTTTTCGTCAAAGCACTTTTGTTCCTTTGTTGAGAGTACTGTTGTGTGCTCACACTACTCAAACACAAAACACAGACCTGAAATAATAATAAAAAATACAAAGAACCTTTATTAATCTCACAGAATCAGTAATAAATTTATATTAAACAATATAGATAAATGGTTCAGAGAACCGACAAGTTGATAAATTAGACACAAGTGCATCAATTGGGTATCTTTATTGAGGAAACGTTTCGCCACACAGTGGCTTCATCAGTCCAATACAAAGGAGAATGATGAAGAACATGAGTTTAAGGTAATCATTCCTTCAGCCTGGAATCGATGTAATCAGTCCATCAATCTTGATAAGAATACAACACTGCGCGAGGTGACTTATATACTGTAGACAGATGAGGTGAAGCAGTCGTAGGCGGTGTCACAGTGGACAAATCTACAGGTGGAAGTAGGTCATGCCTATAAGTTTGGGCAAGCACAGAATTCCCTGTACCAAAATCCCAAGATGTTGCTGTGTCTGACAGGAATGTAGATAAATGATTCAGAGAACCGACCAGTTGATAAATTAGACACATGTGCAACACTTAGCGTCTTTGTTGTGCAGAAGCTTCGCCACACAGTGGCTTCATCAGTCCAATACAGAGAAGAACAGTGAAGATCAGAACGTTGTAAAGTGCTTGGAATGTCCTGTCTGGAGCAGAGAAGAAATCCTTCATAATGTTGACGTGGAAGACACTGAAGGGACAGTCCCTAGTCCACACACTACCGTAACAACTTAACAGACTGAGAGAAACTCGAGTATATGAAAAGAAAAAAAAGTAACTTTGACGTTATCGAGGGGTTTTCCTAGGTAATTTACATATATGTCGAAGAATTCGACACATGCGCAACATCTGGGTATATTTATTTGTAGACGTTGCGCCAAGCAGTGGCTTTATCAATACAAGAACATAACGTGAAGAATGTAGAACTATATACCAAAGATGAGGTAATCAGTCCCTTAGTCTTGATGTTGGCGAAGAGCACCGTTCAAGACATGTGTCGAAGTATTCATCTTCTCTGTAATGTATACCATTCATGTACAACTTACACATATATTACTATGTATGATAATTTGTGTAACTGTATTTACATGTACCTGTACCTAAATATACTTACTTAAAAGACCCGGAGAAAACCATGAGCACCAGAGATACAGATAGAGAACACTATATCAACATCCGTGGTAGAAGATTATTTAAGCAAGAAATATAAATAAAAATAATGACGGAAACGCAGGAGTCGTCAAGGAAAAATTAGATAAGTTCCTGTGGGATTTGCCGGATAGGCCGGCTTGTGACGCACAAGCATGCCAACAACAGGCACTCACAGGCTGGATGATCAAGGGGTCACAAGCCAAGTCTGTCAACACACTGGTGAAAGTAAAAATAGCAAAACCCGTTACAGTATGTCACAACTAATATAGTCCCACTACAAGTGTGAGTACAGACCCATCACAAGTGTGAGTACAGACCCATCACAAGTGTGAGTACAGACCCATAACAAGTGTGAGTACAGACCCATCACAAGTGTGAGTACAGACCCATAACAAGTGAGTACACATCCATCACAAGTGTGAGTACACACCCATCACAAGTGTGAGTACACACCCATCACAATGGTGAGTACACACCCATCACAAGTGTGAGTACACACCCATCACAAGTGTGAGTACAGACCCATCACAAGTGTGAGTACAGACCCATCATAAGTGTGAGTACAGACCCATCACAAGTGTGAGTACAGACCCATCACAAGTGTGAGTACAGACCCATCACAAGTGTGAGTATAGACCCATAACAAGTGTGAGTACAGACCCATCACAAGTGTGAGTACAGACCCATCACAAGTGAGTACACATCCATCACAAGTGTGAGTACACACCCATCACAATGGTGAGTACACACCCATCACAATGGTGAGTACACACCCATCATAAGTGTGAGTACACACCCATCACAAGTGTGAGTACAGACCCATCACAAGTGTGAGTACAGACCCATCATAAGTGTGAGTACAGACCCATCACAAGTGTGAGTACACACCCATCACAAGTGTGAGGACACACACATCACAAGTGTGAGGACACACCCATCACAAGTGAGTACACACCCACCACAGGTATGAGTACACACCCACCACAAGTGAGTACACACCCACCACAGATGTGAGTACACACCCACCACAGGTGTGAGTACACACCCACCGCAGGTGTGAGTACACACCCATCACAGGTGTGAGTACACACCCACCACAGATGTGAGTACACACCCACCACAGGTGTGAGTACACACCCATCACAGGAGTGAGTACACACCCATCACAGGTGTGAGTACACACCAATCACAGGTGTGAGTACACACTCATCACAGGTGTAACACCCACCACAGGTGTGAGTACACATCCACCACAGGTGAGTACACACCCACCACAAGTGTGAGTACACACCCACCACAGGTATGAGTACACACCCATCACAGGTGTGAGTACACACTCATCACAGGTGTAACACCCACCACAGGTGTGAGTACACACCCACCACAGGTGAGTACACCCATCAGAGGTGTGAGTACACACCCATCACAGGTGTGAGTACACACCCACAACAGGTGTGAGTGCACACCCATCACAGATGTGAGTACACACCCATCACAGGTGTGAGTACACACCCATCACAGGTGTGAGTACACACCCACCACAGGTGTGAGTACACACCCACCACAGGTGAGTACACACCCATCACAGGTGTGAGTACACACTCATCACAGGTGTAACACCCACCACAGGTGTGAGTACACCCACCACAGGTGTGAGTACACACCTATCACAGGTGTGAGTACACACCCATCACAGGTGTAACACCCACCACAGGTGTGGATTTATGCTCACCTGAGGTAATATAACTCATAAGTAATTTAAATAATGAGGGGAAAGTCGAAACTCATCAATAACATGACATCTGCTGCTGGACTCAACAAACTCATCAATAACATCACATCTGCTGCTGGACTCAACAAACTCATCAATAACATCACATCTGCTGCTGGACTCAACAAACTCATCAATAACATCACATCTGCTGCTGGACTCAACAAACTCATCAATAACATCACAACTGCTGCTGGACTCAACAAACTCATCAATAACATCACAACTGCTGCTGGACTCAACAAACTCATCAATAACATCACAACTGCTGCTGGACTCAACAAACTCATCAATAATATCACTACCGTCCACAGGATGTGTCCCGTACCTTGGTTGGTAGCGCACTCAGCTCACACCCTGAGGTCCGTGCTTCGACTCCCGGTACGGGTGGAAACATTAGGACGTGTTTCCCTAAGACACCTATTGTCCCTGTTCACCTATCAGTAAAATAGGTACCTGAGTGTTAGTCGACCGGTGTGGGTCACATCCGGGGAACAAAATTGACCTAATTTGCCCGAAATGTTCTACATAACAAGGCGCTTTCTATTCAGTAGTATGTCATTGATGTCAGCTAGGCCTATATACCTTCTACATGTACTTGTAGAAATAAAGATTATTATTATTATCATTATAGTATATGGTAAACAATAAACTAGCGGGTTAGGCCTCACAAACTTAAGAATGTGCTGCTTCCCGTTTTCTGTTATCATCAAAACTATATATTCTAACCTTTTCATTGCACTTATTGGTGTTACTGTGTCACGTAACTGGTTAAACTTGATCACTCAGCATCAAGAAAAGAAGCTTGCGGCCCAGGTACCTTCGCTTCACAACCGAGGGATCCTGGGTTCGATCCCAGAACGAGTGGAAACGTTGGGCGTGATTCCTTACACCCGCCGCCCTTGTTAACCTAGCATTAAGGTTCACCTAGCAGGAAGTAAGGTTCACCCAGCAGTATTAAGGTTCACCTAGCAGGAAGTAAGGTTCACCCAGCAGTAAATAAGGTTAATCTAGCAGTAAGTAAAGTTCACCTAGTAGTAAATAAGACTTATCTAGCAGTAAGGCTCACCTAGCAACAAGTAAAGTCCACCTAGTTATAAGGCTCATCTAGCAGTAAGGCTCACCTAGCAGTAATGATCACTTAACAGTAAGGTTCACCTAGCAACAAGTAAGGTTCACCTAGCAACAAGTAAGGCTCACCTAGCAACAAGTAAGGTTCACCTAGCAACAAGTAAGGCTCACCTAGCAACAAGTAAGGCTCACCTAGCAGTAAGGATCACCCAGCACCTAGCAGTAAGCACTTGGTTGATCCTCCAAGGGTGGCGTCCCAAGGAGGATACTAACCATACCTTAGATGAGGCTGGCCTCTATACCATCTCTAAAACCTTTAAATAAGTGTAGGTAAGATGACAGCTTCAAGTCTGCATGAGAGGACTGCTTGTAAGACTCTGGTCCTCTGACCATGACCAGCTTTCACATAGATTACAGGGGATGAACCTAATTGAACCAGTGCCAATGAATAAACAGAAGAATGGGTGGGAACCAAAGATCAGTACTTCAGTACTTCTTCCACTAATGTAACTAGCAGAGTGCTTCAAAGATCAGTACTTCAGTACTTCTTCCAGTAATGTGACTAGCAGAGTGCTTCAAAGATCAGTACTTCAGTACTTCTTCCAGTAATGTGACTAGCAGAGTGCTTCAAAGATCAGTACTTCAGTGCTTCTTCCAGTAATGTGACTAGCAGAGTGCTTCAAAGATCAGTACTTCAGTACTTCTTCCAGTAATGTAACTAGCAGAGTGCTTCAAAGATCAGTACTTCAGTACCTCTTCCAGTAATGTGACTAGCAGAGTGCTTCAAAGATCAGTACTTCAGTACTTCTTCCAGTAATGTGACTAGCAGAGTGCTTCTAAGATCAGTACTTCAGTGCTTCTTCCACTAATGTAACTAGCAGAGTGCTTCAAAGATCAGTACTTCAGTACCACTTCCAGTAATGTGACTAGCAGAGTGCTTCAAAGATCAGTACTTCAGTACTTCTTCCAGTAATGTGACTAGCAGAGTGTTTCAAAGATCAGTACTTCAGTACTTCTTCCAGTAATGTGACTAGCAGAGTGCTTCAAAGTTCAGTACTTCAGTACCTCTTCCAGTAATGTAACTAGCAGAGTGCTTAAAAGATCAGTACTTCAGTACCTCTTCCAGTAATGTGACTAGCAGAGTGCTTCAAAGATCAGTACTTCAGTACCTCTTCCAGTAATGTGACTAGCAGAGTGCTTCAAAGATCAGTACTTCAGTACTTCTTCCAGTAATGTAACTAGCAGAGTGCTTAAAAGATCAGTACTTCAGTACCTCTTCCAGTAATGTAACTAGCAGAGTGCTTCAAAGATCAGTACTTCAGTACCTCTTCCAGTAATGTGACTAGCAGAGTGCTTCAAAGATCAGTACTTCAGTACCTCTTCCAGTAATGTAACTAGCAGAGTGCTTCAAAGATCAGTACTTCAGTACCTCTTCCAGTAATGTGACTAGCAGAGTGCTTCAAAGATCAGTACTTCAGTACCTCTTCCAGTAATGTAACTAGCAGAGTGCTTCAAAGATCAGTACTTCAGTACCTCTTCCAGTAATGTGACTAGCAGAGTGCTTCAAAGATCAGTACTTCAGTACCTCTTCCAGTAATGTAACTAGCAGAGTGCTTCAAAGATCAGTACTTCAGTACCTCTTCCAGTAATGTAACTAGCAGAGTGCTTCAAAGATCAGTACTTCAGTACCTCTTCCAGTAATGTAACTAGCAGAGTGTTTCAAAGATCAGTACTTCAGTACCTCTTCCAGTAATGTAACTAGCAGAGTGCTTCAAAGATCAGTACTTCAGTACCTCTTCCAGTAATGTGACTAGCAGAGTGCTTCAAAGATCAGTACTTCAGTACCTCTTCCAGTAATGTAACTAGCAGAGTGCTTCAAAGATCAGTACTTCAGTACCTCTTCCAGTAATGTAACTAGCAGAGTGTTTCAAAGATCAGTACTTCAGTACCTCTTCCAGTAATGTAACTAGCAGAGTGCTTCAAAGATCAGTACTTCAGTACCTCTTCTAGTAATGTGACTAGCAGAGTGCTTCTAAGATCAGTACTTCAGTACTTCCTCCAGTACTGTGAGCTGCACAATGCTACACAGTACTTAATCCAGTAATCTTTATTTAAATAACTTACAAGAAGTAATTAACACTGTACAATGCAAGTCACGTAAAAAACATCTTATTTAAAGAAGGAAATGATAATAGCTGAGTAATAATACAAATTCAAAGTGTGGAGCAAGACAAGCATGATGGCAGGGGACCTGTGTGTGAGACACAGTGTGTGGAGCAAGAAAAGCATGATGGCAGGAGACCTGTGTGTGACACAGTGTGTGAGGCAAGACAAACATGATGGCAGGGGACCTGTGTGTGTGACACAGTGTGTGGAGCAAGAAAAGCATGATGGCAGGAGACCTGTGTGTGACACAGTGTGTGAGGCAAGACAAGCATGATGGCAGGGGACCTGTGTGTGTGACACAGTGTGTGGAGCAAGACAAGCATGATGGCAGGGTACTTGTGTGTGAGATACAGTGTGTGGAGGAAGACAAGCATGATGGCAGGGTACTTGTGTGTGAGACACAGTGTGTTGAGCAAGACAAGCATGATGGCAGGGGACCTGTGTGTGAGACACAGTGTGTTGAGCAAGACAAGCATGATGGCAGGGGACCTGTGTGTGAGACACAGTGTGTTGAGCAAGACAAGCATGATGGCAGGGGACCTGTGTGTGTGACACAGTGTGTGGAGCAAGACAAGCATGATGGCAGGAGACCTGTGTGTGAGACACAGTGTGTTGAGCAAGACAAGCATGGTGGCAGGAGACCTGTGTATGTGACACAGTGTGTGGAGCAAGAAAAGCATGATGGCAGGAGACCTGTGTGTGAGACATAGTGTGTGGAGCAAGACAAGCATGATGGCAGGGGACCTGTGTGTGAGACACAATGTGTGGAGCAAGACAAGCAAGATAGTAGGAGACCTGTGTGGAGCAAGACAGGCATGATGGCAGGGGACCTGTGTGTGAGATACAGTGTGGAGCAAGACAAGCATGATGGCAGGGGACCTGTGTGTGATACAGTGTGTGGAACAAGACAGGCATGATGGCAGGGGACCTGTGTGTGAGATACAGTGTGTGGAGCAAGACAGGCATGATGGCAGGGGACCTGTGTGTGAGATACAGTGTGTGGAGCAAGACAGGTATGATGGCTGGGGACCTGTGTGTGAGACACAGTGTGTGGAGCAAGACAGGCATGATGACAGGGGACCTGTGTGTGAGATACAGTGTGGAGCAAGACAAGCATGATGGCAGGGGACCTGTGTGTGAGACACAGTGTGTGGAGCAAGACAGGCATGATGGCAGGGGACCTGTGTGTGAGATACAGTGTGGAGCAAGACAAGCATAATGGCAGGGGACCTGTGTGTGAGATACAGTGTGGAGCAAGACAGGCATGATGGCAGGGGACCTGTGTGTGAGATACAGTGTGTGGAGCAAGACAGGCATGATGGCAGGGGACCTGTGTGTGTGATGCACAGTGTGTGGAGCAAGACAAGCATGATGGCAGGGGACCTGTGTGTGTGACACAGTGTGAGGAGCAAGACAAGCATGATGGCAGGGTACTTGTGTGTGAGACACAGTGTGTGGAGCAAGACAAACATGATGACAGGGTACTTGTGTGTGAGACACAGTGTGTGGAGCAAGACAAGCATGATGGCAGGGGACCTGTGTGTGTGACAGTGTGTGGAGCAAGACAAGCATGATGGCAGGGGACCTGTGTCTGTGACAGTGTGTGGAGCAAGACAAGCATGATGGCAGGGGACCTGTGTGTGTGACACAGTGTGTGGAGCAAGACAAGCATGATGGCAGGGGACCTGTGTGTGTGACAGTGTGTGGAGCAAGACAAGCATGATGGCAGGGGACCTGTGTCTGTGACAGTGTGTGGAGCAAGACAAGCATGATGGCAGGGGACCTGTGTGTGTGACACAGTGTGAGGAGCAAGACAAGCATGATGGCAGGGTACTTGTGTGTGAGACACAGTGTGTGGAGCAAGACAAACATGATGACAGGGTACTTGTGTGTGAGACACAGTGTGTGGAGCAAGACAAGCATGATGGCAGGGGACCTGTGTGTGTGACAGTGTGTGGAGCAAGACAAGCATGATGGCAGGGGACCTGTGTCTGTGACAGTGTGTGGAGCAAGACAAGCATGATGGCAGGGGACCTGTGTGTGTGACACAGTGTGTGGAGCAAGACAAGCATGATGGCAGGGGACCTGTGTGTGTGACAGTGTGTGGAGCAAGACAAGCATGATGGCAGGGGACCTGTGTCTGTGACAGTGTGTGGAGCAAGACAAGCATGATGGCAGGGGACCTGTGTGTGTGAGACAGTGTGTGGAGCAAGACAAGCATGATGGCAGGGGACCTGTGTGTGTGAGACAGTGTGTGGAGCAAGACAAGCATGATGGCAGGGGACCTGTGTGTGTGAGACAGTGTGAAGCAAAACAGGAATGATGGCAAGGTGTGAGCTGTGCTCACACCTCTGCAACACAACTGTCCTCAAAGACTTGTTAAGTTATACCATGAATTAAGGAAAGATCCTGGACTTCACCTTACGAAACAGACAAAGCAAATGCGATAGTAATTATGGACAAAGTAGATTATAGTGTAAAAATGAATATAAACACTGAGATGTATACCCCTTTCTGTATATACATTAGTAGATATATATTTTTTAGAACGTGAAATATATCGACTGTGAATGTGTTAATTATATTACATACATTATGGTGATGACAACAGTCTTTCTCGTGACATAATTATGCTCTTCAAAATATATGCAGAGATAAATTCGCTCCAGGATTCTTCTACTGAGAAGAAATTCGCTAAAAACACATATTGCTCCATTATGACCCATTGTGTGCGTGTCTTAGTAACCACATGTCAAAGACACATCTCGATAGATATTTAGCCTGTTTTTTTTGTGTATGTGTATGCGTATGTGTGCATTAGCCTTTCAAAAACTAGACTGGACGATAAAAAAAATATCATTTTATAAAACAGTTTATTGTTGAAGATGACTATGGAACATTTCACCCTGACTTCTTACCCAATAGCATTCAGGCGTGAGCGAGCAAAGACGTCACTCACTGTCTATGTCAGCTCTCAAGACTCTTTCTCCTCTTGAGCTGTTTTAAGACCAGTGCAAATGCTAAAAACCTGGTACACACACACACACATATAACACACACACATATAATTCACACACACACATAATACACACACATACACACACACAATGGATTGTATAAAGGCGTTTGACACAGTTCCACACAAGAGATTAGTGCAGAAGCTGGAGGACCAGGCAGGGGTAACAGGGAAGGCACTACAATGGATCAGGGAATACCTGTCAGGGAGACAGCAGCGAGTCATGGTACGTGGCGAGGTGTCAGAGTGGGCGCCGGTGACGAGCGGGGTTCCACAGGGGTCAGTCCTGGGACCAGTGCTGTTTCTGGTATTTGTGAACGACATGACGGAAGGAATAGACTCCGAAGTGTCCCTGTTTGCAGATGATGTGAAGTTGATGAGAAGAATTCAATCGGACGAGGACCAGGCAGAACTACAAAGGGATCTGGACAGCCTGCAAGCCTGGTCCAGCAACTGGCTCCTGGAGTTCAACCCCACCAAGTGCAAAGTCATGAAGATTGGGGAAGGGCAAAGAAGACCGCAGACGGAGTACAGCCTAGGGGGCCAGAGACTGCAAACCTCAATCAAGGAAAAGATCTTGGGGTGAGTATAACACCAGACACATCTCCTGAGGCGCACATCAACCAAATAACTGCTGCAGCATATGGGCGCCTAGCAAACCTAAGAACAGCATTCCGACATCTTAATAAAGAATCGTTCAGGACCCTGTACACTGTGTACGTTAGGCCCATATTGGAGTATGCAGCACCAGTTTGGAACCCACACCTAGCCAAGCATGTGAAGAAGCTCGAGAAAGTGCAAAGGTCTGCAACAAGACTAGTCCCGGAGCTAAGGGGTATGTCCTACGAGGGAGGTTAAGGAAATCGACCTGACGACACTGGAGGACAGGAGAGATAGGGAGACATGATAACAACATATAAGATACTGAGAGGAATTGACAAAGTGGACAGAGACAGAATGTTCCAGAGATGGGACACAACAACAAGGGGACACAGATGGAAGTTGAAGACTCAGATGAATCACAGAGATGTTAGGAAGTATTTCTTCAGTCACAGAGTTGTCGGGAAGTGGAATAGTTTAGGAAGCGATGTAGTGGAGGCAGGCTCTATACATAGCTTTAAGCAGAGGTATGATAAAGCTTATGGCGCAGGGAGAGTGACCCAGTAGCGGCCAGTGAAGAGGCGGGGCCAGGAGCTTTGACTCGACCCCTGCAACCACAACTAGGTGAGAACTAGGTGAGTACACACACACATACACACATACACACACACACACACAGAAACAAGGGGTCACAATCGTAAGTTGAAGACTCAGACGAGCCAAAGGGATGTTAGGAAGTATTTCTTCAGTCATAGAGTTGTCAGGAAGTGGAATAGTCTGGCAAATGATGTAGTGGAGGCAGGAACCATACATAGCTTTAAGACGAGGTATGATAAAGCTCATGGAGCAGGGAGAGAGAGGACCTAGTAGCGGTCAGTGAAGAGGCTGGGCGAGGAGCTAAGTATCGACCCCTGCAACCACAATTAGGTGAGTACAATTAGGTGAGTACACACTAGCTGAGGTTGCCAGAACGGCCAACATGGACAGGGCAAAGTTACTAGTTGTGGGTGATTTCAATTACAAGGAGATTGACTGGGAAAACCTGGAGGCACATGGGGGACCAGAAATGTGGAGGGATAAGATGATGGAGATGGTACTGGAAAACCTCATGCATCAACATGTTAGGGACACTACCAGAGAGAGAGGGGAGAATGAACATCAAGGCTGGACCTCATATTCACTTTGAGTAGCTCAGACATTGGGGACACCACATATGAAAGGCCCCTCAGAGGTAGGGATCACGTGGTACTGAGCTTCGAATACATTGTAGAGTTACAAGTGGAGAGGGAAGCAGGACGAGTAGAACGGGAAAAACAAACTATAAAAGAGGGGACTAAACAGGCATGAGAAATTTCCTACATGAGGTATAGTGGGAAAAACAGTAAATGAAATGATAGAATACGTGACCACAAAATGAAAGAAGGGGGAGGAGAGGTTCGTACCCAAGGGCAACAGAAACAATGGAAAGACCAGAACGAGGCGAAGGTGTAGAGAAGCCAAAACTAAGTATGCTAGAAAATGGAAAAAGTACAGAAGACAAAGGACCCAGGAAAATAAGGATATTAGTTGAAGAGCCAGAAACGAATATACATGAATAAGGAGGGAGGCCCAGCGGCAATACGAGAATGGCATAGCACTGAAAGCCAAATCTGACCCAAATCAGGAGGAAAAGAACAGTCAAGGTCCAGGTAATCAGGTTGAAGAAGGAAGGAGGCGAGATCACAAAAAAACTACCAAGTATGTGAAAAACTCAATACGAGACTCAAAGAAGCATTTTCAGTGGAGACAGAGAGGACTACAGCAAACCGGAATGGTAGAGTACACCAACAAGTGCTGGACACTATACACACAACCGAGGAGGAGGTGAAGAGACTGGTAAGTGAACCAGATTCCTCAAATGCGATCGGACTGGACAGCATCTTTCCATGAGTCCTAAAAGAGGGAGCGGAGGCACTGTGTGTGTGGCACTAACAACAATATTCAACACATCTATCGAAACAGGGCAACTACCTGAGGTGTGGAAGACAGCAAATGTAGTCCCAATTTTTAAGAAAGGAGACAGACAGGCAGCATTAAACTACAGACCAATGTCACTGACATGTATAGTATGCAAAGTCATCGAGAAGCTTATCAGAAGCGTGGTGGGACACCTAGAAATGAATGAGCTTATACACGATAACCAACATGATTTCATGGAAGGGAAATCGTGTGTCACAAACTTATTGGAGTTTTACGACAAGGTGACAGAAGTAAGACAGGTGAAAAAGGGGCAGGTAGACTGCATTTTCTTGGACTGTAAGAAGGCTTTCGACACAGTTACGCACAAGAGATTAGTGCAAAAGCTAGAGGAGCAGCTAATAGCAGGAAAGGCACTGCAGTGGATCAGAGAATATTGACAGGAAGTAAACAATGAGTGATGATACGTGATGAGGTGTCAGAGTGGGTTTCACAAGGGTCACTCCTAGGGCCGGCGCTGTTTCTGGTGCATGTGAATGACATGACAGAAGGGATAGATTCAGAGGTGTCCCTGTTTGCAGACGATGTGAAGCAAATGCGGAGAATTTAAACGGATGATGACCAGGTAGGACTACAAAGGGATCTGGACAGGCTGCAAGCCTGGTCCAACAAGTGGCTCCCAGAGTTTAACCCCACCAAGTGCAAAGTTACGATGATTGGGGAAGGGCAAAGAAGACCGCTACAGGAATAGAGGCTAGGGGGCAAAAGCTGAAAACCTCACTCAAGAAAAAAATCTTGGGGAGTATAATACCGTCTTAAAAACAGTCATATTACAGGTGATATTGTTACTCGTGGTGGCCTGTGGTGTCACACCATATTCTACACTATAAACACAATGACTGTCTTGTTACTGGTGACCACCCTCTGTGTTACACCTGCTGTTACACCGTAACACTGACCGACATAACGATACCACACACACTGTACCTCCCTCTGTCGTACTAATGCCATTTACTATTATCTTATTATTATTGAAGAATTAGACACATGTGCAACATCTAGGTATCTGTATTTGCCTTTATCAATACAAGGACATAATGTGAAGACTGTAGAACTACATACAATCCCTCAAACTTCGACTTAGTGAAGAAGATCGAAGTCCTGAAGAATCTGAAGCCCAAGCAATATGATTGTAGCTTATATTATTATTATTATTTTGAAGTTTGTATTAATATAAGCATTATCATAATTAATATTAGCATTAAGGCCATTTTCTGTATCACGAAAGAATATTGGTTAACTTCGTCTCAGTAGTGAAATTATCCTAGTAAGAGATTTAGAGGATTTGCTGTCCTGTGTGAATGGAAAGACGGCTCTCCACACCAACAAGTTCAGCATATCTGTGGGCCAGGAATATATTCTCTTGATCCTCTGTGAAGGAAGGAAGGAAGGAAGGAAGGAAGGAAGGAAGGAAGGAAGGAAGGAAGGTAGGTAGGTAGGTAGGTAGGTAGGTGTACTCACCTAGTTGTGGTTGCAGGGTCGAGTGTGTGTGTGTGTGTGTGTGTGTGTGTGCGCACTCCTGATCCTATGTAAAAGAGTATTTTTGATCCTCTGTGTGAGAGATAAGATTTTCGGATTTTTAACCCCGGAGGGTTAGCCACCCAGGATAACCCAAGAAAGGCAGTGCGTCATCGAGGGGCTGTCTGTCTTATTTCCATTGGGGTCCTTCAATCATGTCCCCCAGGATGCGGCCCACACCAGTCAACTAACACCGAGGTACCTACCTACTTGCTAGGTAAACGGGGACAGTAGGTATATGATGACTAACATCCAAGTACCTACTTACTTGCTACGTGAACGGGGACAGTAGGTGTTTAGTTAGTTTGATATCTTTATTATGCACCCCATACCCATCCTGTGGGCGGTAGTCAAAAGATTACAGAGGTACATAATGGGTCCAGGGACTGGGCCCCAAAGTTTTGATAGCTGGACAAGTTACAAAGGTAATGAACTCACAAGTTACAAAGGTAATGAACTCACAAGTTACAAAGGTAATGAATCATGTAAGTAAATTTACTTACTTACGTTTATATATGGTTACAATCATGAACAAATTATAAAGTAATGAGCAATTCACATGTCCACACCCGGTCACAACTGTAATGAGTTATTGATGCAAATATTAATTGTTGGGTCACACACACACACACATACACAAATAGGTGAGTACATACACACGAGCATACATACACACACGAGCACACGCACTCACACATATATGAGTACACAAATACACACGCTATACAGGAGCTATGACTCGACCTCTGCAACCACAAATAGGTGAGTACACCTACACACATATACAGACACACACACATACGTGGTAATGCTTTATTTACAGGGAGGAAATTCAGGGTATTTTTCCAGAATAGTCTTACCACTGTGGATAAAATACTTTGACATATCTCGAACATTTCTGAGTGAGTTGTCTCTAAATTCATTAATTTTATCACACTCCAGTACATAATGACGCAGGGTGTGACAATAATCCATCTGGCAAAGTTTACATCTTGTTTGGTCTACATCTGGTGGTGGTGATTTAACCTGTCAAAGATACTTATAACCCAGTCGGAGGCGGGCGGTAGTGACATCCAAGAGTCTGCTTATTTTGTTGGATGCACCATAGACATGTGGCTCCTCCTGCATGATAGAATGATGATAGATGGACTGACTGGTGTCAATCTCTCTGAGTCTTAAGTCAATAAAATTCAGTTGAAGTTCTTTTCGTATTATTGTTCTCAAACTGCTAACTGACACAAGCCAAGATTGTAATCTACCCCCTCTTTGAAAGCATAAAACTTAGCCAATTCACGGTGTAAGATGACTAACATCCAGGTACCTACTTACTTGCTAGGTGAACGGGTACAGTAGGTGTAAGGTGACTAACACCCAGGTTCCTGCTAGGTGAACGGGGACAGCACAGCAGGTGTAAGGAAACACGCCCAGTTTCCACCTTTGCCGGGGATCGAACCACGGACACTGTGTGTAAGACGAGAGTGTTGCCTACCAGGCCACGGGACACCTCTTGATCCTCTTTAACGGAATGCATATTCTTGATGCTCATATAAGTATGTACATTCTTGATTCCCTGCCAAAGTGTAAATTCTTGATCTTCGCCATGTGTACGACTTGGGTTGTGTCATCTTACCTAACATATTGAGGGTCATTCTACCTCCATTACGAAAAGAATGTGCTGTAATTTGTGCATGTCTGCGTTAGTACAAGAACGAGAAAGAAAATAAGAGCTACAAGTGAAACAAACGTGCGTTATGTGTTGGGTTTTAGATGGTGAGGGTAAACCCATACACATTACGCCAGTGATAGCCAAGCCACAGAGCGTGTCACCATATACCTGAGATAGGTGTAAATGAGGCACTCTCCCTAACGAAGAGACTATCACAGGCTTCAGCAACCTGGTATATGTAAACTGTATGTATGTAAATAAGGAAAACTTGTGTTATACCATTACATTTTTTAAGGAACGTTTGGCTTTCAGGAGACAACGTTTTGTCTCCCAGGAGCCGAAACGTTTCTTAATTAAACATCCTAGTGTTGCACAGGTGTCTTGTTTCTACACACTAGGAGAGATAAACATCAGCCACCCAGCAAGATACAGACGTTCTATCACGTGAGTGTAAAACGGAAACTTATTTCATGAACATGCAAGATGACATGAACATGCAAGATGACATGAACATGCAAGATGACATGAACATGCAAGATGACATGAACATGCAAGATGACATGAACATGCAAGATGACATGAACATGCAAGATGACATGAACATGCAAGATGACATGAACATGCAAGATGACATGAACATGCAAGATGACATGAACATGCAAGATGACATGAACATGCAAGATGACATGAACATGCAAGATGACATGAACATGCAAGATGACATGAACATGCAAGATGACATGAACATGCAAGATGACATGAACAATCACTTAAACAAACTTCTACTAACAGTAATAACACAACTGTACTTTTTCTGTGTGTTTCTCAATAGTTCTTGTTCCTGTAATATTTCCTCACCAGTTTAGTAGGTCTGGCTTGAGACGGGGCCGCGGGGAAGACGATTCTTTAAACCTTCATTTAGAGACGGTTTCCCCGTGGCTCAGTTGGTAACGCCCTTTGCTCCCTAACTGAGGGATCGTGGTTCGACCCCCGGCACAGGTGGAAACGATTAGCTTTGAAATAACCTGAGGTACGACAATAGATTCTGAGCCAGTAAATTCAATTGTAAAATAAAGGCTCTTGATCCAAGGAATTGGACCTATCCTCCCTTTCACTGGATCGAACCTGAATGCCATCCATTTATCTTAGGAGCTCTATGAAACATAAGAGTTTAGCACTTATCAAAGCATGAAATATTATTAATAATAATAATAATAATAATAATAATAATAATAATAATAATAATAATAATAATAATAATAATAAAAATAATAATAATAATAATATAATATTCCTTGCCTTCCCTCACATGTGTGAACTCTGTGAAGACTCACATGTCAGGCAGAAAGGACATAGATGCAATTAATGTGACATTTTATTGTGGCAACGTTTCGCTCTCCAGGATCTTCTGAGAGGAATTGAGAAGTTTAATAGGACAGGATGTTTCAGAGATGGGACACAACAACTGGAAGCTGAAAACTCAGGCGAGTAACAGGGATGTTAGGAAGTATTTCTTCAGTCATAGTCTTGTTTATTTACGTTCATTCACAGTCCTACCCAAGACAATCTTCACATGGCAGAGCTTGAGTGTGTGGTACAGTTTAGCAACAGCTTGAGTGTGTGGTACAGTTTAGCAACAGCTTGAGTGTGTGGTACAGTTTAGTCACAGCTTGAGTGTGTGGTACAGTTTAGTCACAGTTAGCTTGAGTGTGTGGTACAGTTTAGCAACAGCTTGAGTGTGTGGTACAGTTTAGCAACAGCTTGAGTGTGTGGTACAGTTTAGCAACAGCTTGAGTGTGTGGTACAGTTTAGCAACAGCTTGAGTGTGTGGTACAGTTTAGCAACAGCTTGAGTGTGTGGTACAGTTTAGCAACAGCTTGAGTGTGTGGTACAGTTTAGCAACAGCTTGAGTGTGTGGTACAGTTTAGCAACAGCTTGAGTGTGTGGTACAGTTTAGCAACAGCTTGAGTGTGTGGTACAGTTTAGCAACAGCTTGAGTGTGTGGTACAGTTTAGCCACAGCTTGAGTGTGTGGTACAGTTTAGCCACAGCTTGAGTGTGTGGTACAGTTTAGTGACAGTTAGCTTGAGTGTGTGGTACAGTTTAGCCACAGCTTGAGTGTGTGGTACAGTTTAGTCACAGTTAGCTTGAGTGTGTGGTACAGTTTAGCCACAGCTTGAGTGTGTGGTACAGGTTAGTCACAGTTAGCTTGAGTGGGTGGTACAGTTTAGCCACAGCTTGAGTGTGTGGTACAGTTTAGTCACAGTTAGCTTGAGTGTGTGGAACAGTTTAGCCACAGCTTGAGTGTGTGGTACAGGTTAGCCACAGCTTGAGTGTGTGGTACAGTTTAGTCACAGTTAGCTTGAGTGTGTGGTACAGTTTAGCCACAGCTTGAGTGCGTGGTACAGTTTAGCCACAGCTTGAGTGCGTGGTACAGTTTAGCCACAGCTTGAGTGCGTGGTACAGTTTAGCCACAGCTTGAGTGTGTGGTACAGGTTAGCCACAGCTTGAGTGTGTGGTACAGTTTAGCCACAGCTTGAGTGTGTGGTACAGTTTAGCCACAGCTTGAGTGTGTGGTACAGTTTAGCCACAGCTTGAGCGTGTGGTACAGCTTAGTCACAGTTAGCTTGAGTGTGTGGTACAGTTTAGCCACAGCTTGAGTGTGTGGTACAGGTTAGCCACAGCTTGAGTGTGTGGTACAGTTTAGCCACAGCTTGAGTGTGTGGTATAGTTTAGCCACAGCTTGAGTGTGTGGTACAGTTTAGCCACAGCTTGAGTGTGTGGTACAGTTTAGCCACAGCTTGAGTGTGTGGTACAGTTTAGCAACAGCTTGAGTGTGTGGTACAGGTTAGCCACAGCTTGAGTGTGTGGTACAGTTTAGCCACAGCTTGAGTGTGTGGTACAGTTTAGCCACAGCTTGAGTGCGTGGTACAGTTTAGCCACAGCTTGAGTGTGTGGTACAGTTTAGCCACAGCTTGAGTGTGTGGTACAGGTTAGCCACAGCTTGAGTGTGTGGTACAGTTTAGCCACAGCTTGAGTGTGTGGTACAGTTTAGCCACAGCTTGAGTGCGTGGTACAGTTTAGCCACAGCTTGAGTGCGTGGTACAGTTTAGCCACAGCTTGAGTGCGTGGTACAGTTTAGCCACAGTCAGCTTTGTTTCAGTGAGAAAATGATGAAAAATGTGGTATGGTTTAACACAGCTTAATAGGAAAGTAAGATTCTATTCAACGTCGAGTTAAAATGAATTCAATCGCGTGTGAGACTTGCGATCTCTCCTACACAGTAGGCTTCTTCAGTCAAACACAGAGGCAGCAGGTGTAGTAGTGAAATAAAGATGATATAATCAGTCCATCAACCTTAGAGAAAAAGTATTTGAGGTGGTCAGTCCCTCAGCCTGGAGAAGATACTACACCTGCTTTGTTTGACTGAAGAAGCCTACTGTGTTGACGAATCGTTTCATCACTAAAGATAACCAACTGTTACTCACATCTTAATCTTCAACTTGGCAGTATTTTATACCATTTTCAACAATACTTCATATCTCTTGAGCTTCGGTACCGTAATGAGGGAGTAGACTCCTGGTATTTACATTATAAATTATAAGTAACAGAATCAGCTGAGACCATTTACATACTATAAGCTATGACAACCTTCTCTTTCGTATCTTTTTCCTGCTTATATTTGCCTTTCCAGTATTTTTTCGTTATTATCACCTAGTATAATTATAATTATTATTGAGCACAATGATGATGATAATAATAATAGTAGTAATGAGGCAATAGACTCCTAGTATTTATATTATAAATTATAAGCAACGAAAGCAGCAGCGATCATCTACATACTATAAGGCGTGAGTATAATTTTATCTTCCTGTATATATTTGCCTTTCCACTATTTTTCTTGTTATTATTATAACTAAACACACTTATTAGTGTTATTATTATTATTACTGAGCAAACTTACACTTCAGCTTCCCTTTTCCCTGACGTTAACTACGCCTGAGGTCGCTCATTTGTTTATCAGATATTAAACTTGTCGGGAAGGTATTAGGGACTCAGTAAAAGTGATCGTATAAGGTTTGTGTAGGCCATGGTTGCCACGTGGCCAGGCTGGCCAGCCTGGCCTGAGAACCCAACTTTCATATGTACTGGGTCTTGTCCAGCCTACACCAGTTCACGCTGTCACACAACACTGTTGTGTATATAAGCTTACACAGTGTATATATACTTAAGAGGCATCTCTCAAGTGTATATACACTTGAGAGATGCCTCTTAAGTATATATACGATGAGGTTAATTTCTCAAGTGTATATACGATGAGTTTAATCGGTATATAATTAAATTATTTTGATGTTTGTATACGAGTAAGTT
Organism: Cherax destructor; assembly: GCA_009830355.1. Taxonomy (NCBI): domain Eukaryota; kingdom Metazoa; phylum Arthropoda; class Malacostraca; order Decapoda; family Parastacidae; genus Cherax; species Cherax destructor. The sequence continues at coordinate 228,632 of WNWK01000833.1, forward strand.
AGGGCAGAGATGTCCTGGTTTTGTTCACAGGCCCTAACCTAACCTACAGTACTGTCTACTATTATTATACTGGGAAGTCATACAGTACCTGAGGAATGAACAGTTTTAAAGTTTGATCCGAGGAAGGGGAAGGTTTTTCATTGAAATAAAGATATAATAAGAGCAACTATACCTTTGAATCTTTGAAGAGTTTCGAGAGTTTAGCTACTCTCGGAGCCCGGCCATGGGCCAGGCTCGTCTGGTGCTTGCCTGGTCTACCAGGCTGTTGCTGCTGGAGGCCCGCTGCCCCACATCTCCATCACAGCCTGGTTGATCTGGCACCTGGTGAAGATACATGTCCAGTTTCCTCTTGAAGGCTTCTACACTGGTTCCAGCAGTGTTTCGGATATCTTCTGGTAAGATGTTGAATAGTCTGGGACCCCGGATGTTAATACAGTGCTCCCGTATTGTCCCCACCGCACCCCTGCTCCTCACTGGGTTTATTTTACACTTTCTCCCATATCTCTCACTCCAGTATGTTGTTATGGCAGTGTGCAGATTTGGGACCAGGCCCTCAAGTACTTTCCATGTATATATTATCAAGTATCTCTCTCTCCTCCGCTCCAATGAAGCTGAGTAATTTAGATGCTTTACTGGCTCAATGTGAGCCGTAATATTTTCTCCATGAACCACGCAGCATTAATAGTTCGTGAGTCACACAGCATTATGAAAGCCAGAATGATGTCTGAGTGATCATACACAGCTTTCTCATCCCTGACCCTACACGTGTACCTGACCTACCAGACCTGACCTACCTGGCGTCACTGCAGTTGGAGATCAATATACCAGAATGTGCAATACGTTTCCCCCTCGCTGATACTTCAAGACTTGCCTGGCGACACTTGGCAACCTTCTCACTCTTGTATAACAAGAAAACAAAGTTCCTGTGCATGAAAATCATTATTCTCTGAGGATATTATGGGAAAAAAGACATTTATATAGTGTTCAGGACATTGAGAATATTGTTTTCAGTATTATTTTCAAGGCTTCAAGATGACTTATAACATTAATTTCATGAACAACCTGGAGTCTACCTGGAGAGAATTCCAGGGGTCAACGCCCCCGCGGCCCGGTCCGTGACCAGGCCTCCTGTTGGACCAGAGCCTGATCAACCAGGCTGTTACTGCTGGCCGCACGCAGTCCAACGTACGAACCACAGCCCGGCTGGTCAGGTACCGACTTTAGGTGCCTGTCCAGTGCCTGCTTGAAGACAGCCAGGGGCTTGTTGGTAATCCCCCTGATGTATGCTGGGAGGCAGTTGAACAATCTTGGGCCCCTCACACTTATTGTGTTGTCTCTCAACGTGCTGGTGGCACCCCTGCTCTTCATTGGGGGGATGTTACATCGCCTGCCGAGTCTTTTGCTTTCGTAGGGAGTGATTTTTGTGTGCTCAGTATAAATAAATTGATCTTTGAAAAATGTGACTGGTGTACATGATGCCTGTATTATCTTTGTAATTATATCTTGAAAATAAATATTCGAAGGTGAATTTTGAAAGGATGAGTTACTGGCATAGTGGTGGTTTTGTTGAAAGTGGTATAAAATACGGACAAGTTGACGATTAAGACACATGTGCAGCAGTTGGATATGGAAATAAATGGTATAAAATACCGATACAATGGAAAAATAAACACATAAGCAGTATAATGTGATCCTTTATTGACAGCGTTTCGCCCACACAATGGGGTTTATCAATTCACAAATAGATCTACCTGGGTGAAATGTACGTGAGTATTTATACGATGGAGTCAGGTGGGGAATGCTGGGTAGGTTGGACCTGATAAGGACCTGCACGGGACTGGCGGGAGCGTATATAGTTATGTGGGACAACAATGAAGAAGTGTCTTGGCAAGGGGTTCAGCTATGTTATAGAAACCGTTGTTCAGGTTGAAGTTGTTTGATATACAGATAAGTGATGATTCCAGGATTCTGCGGTATTGAGAGTTTTCTTCTCTGGCGATAAGTCTTACGTTTCTGTAGTTGATTAAATGGTTGTGTGAATTTCAGTGTTGAACACAGGCATTCCTTAAATCGTCCGATATGCCTGCGTACTGATGTTCTGAAATACGTGTTGGGAGGTTTCTGGATGTTTTGCTCACGTATAATTTGCTGCAGTCATTACAAGGGATTATGTATACCCCTGCAGAGCACTGAAGCTTGTCCTGTCTATTACTGGTAATGTACTTGATGGTGGTGGATGTGGAGGTAGATACTTGGAATGAGGTACTGGAAAAGATGTTGGAAACGTGTTAGGCAATGGAGTTGGTGGGGAGGACTATGTATTTCCGCCCGGCGTCTGCAGTCTCTAATGAAGTGACGAGGATAGTGAAGTTTAGAAAATACTTGTTCAATTAGAGAGCATTCTTCTTCAAGGAACTCACTGCTGCAGATTCTGAGTGCGCGCAGGAAAAAGCCTATAATTATACCACGTTTAGTTTTGGTGTCGTGGTGAGAGTAGAAGTGAAGAAGATCGTGTTGGTTAGTAAGTTTTCGATAGACTTTAAAACGAAGTTCATGGTCAGTTTTGCAGAGAAGAACATCAAGGAAAGGAAGTGTTGTCGACTTCTTCTTCTAGTGTAAACTGGATTGAGGGCTCGACCTGGTTGAGCTTGTGTTGGAGAGCTTGAACGTTGAAGCGTCTGGGAGTTATGATGAGAATGTCGTCAACATAACGGAGCCAGGTGACAGAAGAGGGAATAATAGTGGAAAATCGCTCGGCTTCCAGATGTTCCATGTATAGGTTCGCCAGTACGGCAATAAGTGGCGAACCCATGGGTAGTCCAAAAGTCTGCTGAAAGAGGTGATTCTCGAAAGAGAAACATGTAAAGCCAACATATAGTTCAACAAAGTCGATGAAATCGCTGGCTGGAAGAGGAAGATCAAGAGAGTCGTCAATTTTCCTGCGCAAGAGATCGATGGCTCGTGTAGTAGGTACTTTGGTGAATAGGGATGTTTCGTTCAGGCTGGAGAGTTTCTTGTTCCTGATGTTGATGTTGTGAATGCGGTTGAGAAGATCACCCGAGTGTTTGAGATGTGCTGGACTGATTGTGCCCAAGAGTTTAGAGAGGTGTTTAGCGAGAATTCCTGAGAGTTGGTGGGGAGCACTGCCTATTCCCGAGGACATGGGCCTCAATGAGATACCTGGCTTGTGAGTTTCTGGCAGGCCGTACATTCTGGCAGGTCTGGGGTTGCTGGGAATGGTGTGTATTCTTATGTGTTTATTTTTCCATCAGTTGGGTATCTTTATTGATGAAACGTTTAACCTACACAGAAGGCTTCTTGAGTCAAATACATAAGAAGCAGGTGTAGTAGTGAAATAAAGATGTTGTAATCAGTCCATCAACCTTACACAAAAGGGATTTGAGGTGGTTAGTCCCTCAGCCTGGAGAACAGTTCAGCTCCATGGATCTGAACTCTTCTCCAGGCTGAGAGACTGACCACCTCAAATACTTTTTCTCCAAGGTTGATGGACTGATTACATCATCTTTATTTCACTACTACACCTGCTGCCTCTGTATTTGACTGAAGAAGTCTACTGTGTAGGTTAAACGTTTCATCAATAAAGATACCCAACTGATGGAAAAATAAACACATAAGAATACACACCATTCCCAGCAACCCCAGACCTGCCAGAATGTACGGCCTGTGCGAAATTTCATAAGCACGTCTCCAAGCTTCTCAGTTAGTGAGGGTCCGGTCATCAGACAGTCATTAAGGGTTGCTACATCTTTATTTGCACGTGCGCTGCAATTGTATACAACACGTAGTGGAGTGGTTTCAGAATTTTTCCTGACTCCGTGGTGCGGTAGATAATGAGCATCTTTCTTCAACTTATCTTCGACTATTTCCTCAATGAATTTATTGTCTAACTGTTCTTGTATGATATTATCATAGACAGTCAGCAGCTCTGGATTCTTCCTGAGCTCATGTATTTGTGCTTTCATTTGTCCGAAAGCCATGCGATAATTGCTAGGTAGATGTGGTGGATTTAATTTCCATGGTAATCTAACCCAATACTGTCCATCTTCATATTTGACAATGTCCAAATATTGGTTATAAGTCTCAGACTCTTGTGGGCTTGGTTTATTTACATCTATACCTATCGCATCTAAATCCCACAACTTATCAACTGGTTCATTCATTTCTTCCAGTAATGATAATTTTTGTTGTGGTACATGATCAGCAGTTATTCTTGTAACTAGTACATTTTCTACTGAATCAATTTCAGCTTCTTTCCCGCTTTGAGAGGGAATTGGACCACATATCATATGGCCTCCAGCTGTTTTCAGCAAGTGAACATCGTGTTTACTTACTATATTTTCCACAAAACAGTGATAGTAATCACTTCCAATGATTAAATCAATTGGACTAATTGTGTCCGTCTGTATGTCAGGACAGGCTAACTTTACCTTGGCCGCCTTCAGTGTTGCAACTGTATCTCTTATTCCCCGGATCTGCACTGACTTAGGCAAATCATCGACTACCACAGCTTCTACTGTCTTTTTCCTGTTTCCTAGACCAACAGTGAATCTGGCTAGGTCATATTTCTGCTTACCAGAACTTTGGAAAAATCCAGCTATTTCTAACTGTATTTTGGCATGGGGTTGTTTATTCAGTTTTTGCAACACTGTTCGTCTTATGAAAGACCTTTGTGATCCTTGATCAAATAATGTTAGCACATTGGTTTTGTGTAATTTATTGGATAACTCTACTCGAGCTATTGGGAGAGCAGTCGATTTAGACTTATCTCTCACATTTAATGCTGTTGTTTGTTGACTTCCTGACTCTGTGGAAGTCGGTTGTTCAGCATAAGTGCTTGGGCATAATGCTGTATGATGCATTCCCTTGCATTTAAAACACTTCTTCAGTGAGCATTTACCTCCCTTGTGTTCACCTAAACACTTAGTGCACCTTTTCAGCTGTTGAGCACGTTGTTTCCGTTCCTCCATTGTTGTGTATTGAATGCAATACTGTGCCCAATGTGTTCCATCACAAAGTACACATTTTGGAGTACGTTTATGTGTGACAGTCTGTTTACTGTCTGTTGTGTTCACAGCTTGATAAGTGCCTACATGGGATTTCCCATTATGTGGTTTAGTGGGAGTAGGTACACTCTTTTTGTACTGAGTTGAAGGTTTATTATCCACAACAGGATTGGTGGATTTCTCATCTTGTCTCGTTGCTTGCATGCATGAGACTATTGTTTGTAAACCATTGCTAATTTCTTCACAAGTGAAATAGCGTTTATTGAACATAATATTTAAACGTTCAATGGTTTGTGTTGACAGTTTATCTTGGATAATACCACTGATAAACCAATCACATTGCTCTAGGTCATATTTAACTCCTAGAGTTCTGAGACTATTGTCTAATGTGATTCTAAATGACTGTAAGTCTGAAAGACAATGTTTGGGTGGTTTCAAGCTTGATATTAAGACTGCATGTCTAACCCTGGCTTTGTCAGCATCAAGATAATTATCTGCTAAGACACGTAAAGCTAGAGCATAATTGCCTTTGACCACCGGAAATGATTTAATCAGTTCATAGGGTTCACCTTTCACGAGATATCTGAGATAATTGAACTTAGCAATCTCATCTATGTCAGTACGTGAATTCACTAAAGAATTAAACCCACTAATGAACTCTTCATAATCATTACCTTAAAAAATAGGCATAGCCAATTTGGGAAGACTCGGTAAGCCTACACCAGATGTGGCAGGTGTGACAGGTGTTGGGACAGGTGTCTGACCACTAATTACAGTAGGTTTTTGCGACAAAGTGTTGCGGCAGATAGCCTGTATTCCTGTCCACCTTAATTGTTGCCCACTAAAGGCATCCAAGACACTTTTAATTTCTTCCTCTGTCGGGTTGGAATCTAGAAATTCCCTTTCGTAAATCTCGTAGCCTGAATTAATGATTTCCAGATGTTTATTAATTAATTGAGATTTAATTTCCAACTGATCATAGTCTATATTTGTGTCTTGGGTTAAACCTATACAGACTGAAATTAATTGCTCCAATTGAGTAATTTTCGTCTGTAATGTGTTGAATTTTGTGGTTAATGACGACATTTTGCTAGTATAATGACTAACAGCACACTTAGAGTGTTTAAAAACTCCAGCTGAGTTTGTTTTGACTGCGTCAGCACACTGCTGACCCACTAACCGTGTCTCTCAAGGTCAGAGTACATATGGACGAAACAACACGAGGTTTGTTTATGTCCTGAATTGCTGTCTCAGCTTTGACGTCACTTCACACATTATATTACTGTATACACATTACACATATATATTCAATGTTTATATACATACATATGTTACTGTTACAATGTTAATTAATATGAAAGTTTAAACTTAATATCACTTCCTATATTTTATAAGAGACAAACATAATACACAGTTTCTTCTCTTAATTTGTGTCTATAAACATTATAAACACTGTGTATATATATAAACTGTTTATACTATACACATTCACAGACCAGCTGTACGCCAGTCAGTCTGCTTCTCTGCTGACTTAAGCAGAAATTGAAGTGTTGCTCCCGCGTGGGTGAGTGGGGTGATCCCCCAGTACTGTCCCCCAACCTTGGGTGACCCGACTACCGTTTTCTTCCTGGGTGTCGGGTGAGCGCCTGCCGGCTCGCGTTTTCTATGCCTCGCGAGAGCTTCCCATACTCTTTGAATGAGAGTAGGGACCCATATATTCTGGTTTCTTTTGTAAAAACACTAGTTTTACAGCTTTTCTCGAAGGACCGTGAATCGTAGACATTTATACACTGGAGTATAAATCTTTGGACCACCATGTGGCCACTCTCCTGGTTCGAATACGATCAACTTTCGATTCGTAAGGACCAAAACTTCCGATTCGATTCGTAATGACCAAACCTCCGGTTCGAAGGACCACTACTGTGGAGGATGGGCTCTTTCCTATGATATAATGAAATGTATGGTTCGCTAATACTTAGCTTATTGATGAATCCAAGATGTCGCAGCCGTCCCCAACACCTTCTCAGGGGATCCATCTATGGCCTCATTCTCCACAGGGGGCTGTAAGATAAACATCAATGTGTAAGTTATTGCCCCAAAGGAGCATATGCCCATATCTCAGTCATTTGACAGACTGAAAGGCAGTTTACTCACGGTTTTTGGGCGGATCGCCCATGAGTCACCGAGTGATATGATAAATCTGCCTAAAGCAAATTATGCATTCCTAACTGCGCAGCAGGTGGCATCTAGGTTTAAGCAGACTTACCTGGGTATTTGTAACGGACCCTTAATTCACACCCGGATATCGCTGTCTTGTTTGAAGAACGCTGCTGAAGAGTCACTGCCTTGTTAGACGACGCAAACTCATTGTCCCTTTACGTTCTTTAATGCCGTAATCAGAAGCTGCGCACACTTCTGAATATACCGCGATTTTAATGTTATTCACTAAACGCGTTGAAACAGAATTCTTATCCGATTTCCCGACGTTAGTGGAGATTGAGGGAGGACGAACGCATACGACGATTGTCTCTTTGTCCGGTTATACACCACGCCGTAGCCCCTTCCCCTTCGATATCTTAAGTCAATCTTCTGCGCCCCTGCCGCCCGCAGCTCGGTCAAGCTGGGCGTCGCTGAGGTCAGCTAAATTTCGACACTTGCAAACCACTGCAACAATTTGCAATTCAAGAGCTTGTGTTCTCTAAATATTTAGATCCCTGGAACACATGATTGCAATGTTCAAGTGTAGAAACTAATACAGCAGTTTACTATAACTTTCCTGCTAAGGTAAAGAGTAACATATCTCAATGTCTATCACTCATTACTTCACATATGTTGCAACCCTGGTCAGCTACTACGTGACTCTTGGCTGTTTGGGTCCATCCATATGTTTTTAATTAAACTGTTGACCAGTAAACGTTGTTGATCAGAGAGCTAGGCTCGCCGTCTGGCCCTTTCTAAGGGCCGGGCCCCTAAGGGTAGGGCCCTTTCTTCAGAAAGGGCTGGTACCCCCTCTTTTGGAGAATTTTCTCCACACCGCATGCGGGACATCAGTCGTCATATACTCATTTTATGATATGCAGCCGACAAAGTCTATATAAAAAATGTATATAATCATAACCATAATTTTTTAAAGGGATGGACCGGTAAGAGAGTGGAAGGCCTCGGTCAGATGACCAAAAGCTCCAGCTGTGGAGAGGGTTTCAGGGAGTTAACACCCCTGGGGCCCGGTCCCTGACATACCCAGTGTGTGAGACTCATCATCTATACACACTGTTAACTTACAACACGCGTCACGCATGATGCTCTTCCTCTCATAATCCATCACACGGGATGGGTTCTCTGTCACCTTCCATCACACGGGATGGGTTCCCTGTCACCTTCCATCACACGGGATGGGTTCTCTGTCACCTTCCATCATACGGGATGGGTTCTCTGTCACCTTCCATCACATGAGATGGGTTCACTGTCACCTTCCATCACACGAGATGGGTTCACTGTCACCTTCCATCACACGAGATGGGTTCTCTGTCACCTTCCATCACACGAGATGGGTTCTCTGTCACCTTCCATCACACTGGATGGGTTCCCTGTCACCTTCCATCACACGGGATGGGTTCACTGTCACCTTCCATCACACTGGATGGGTTCCCTGTCACCTTTCATCACACTGGATGGGTTATCTGTCACTTCCCATCACATGGGATGGGTTCCCTGTCACTTTCTATCACACGGGATGGGTTCCCTGTCACCTTTCATCACACGGGATGGGTTCTCCGTCACCTTCCATCACACTAGATGGGTTCCCTGTCACCTTCCATCACACAGGATGGGTTCACTGTCAACTTCCATCACACGGGATGGGTTCCCTGTCACCTTCCATCACACAGGATGGGTTCACTGTCACCTTCCATCACACGGGATGGGTTCACTGTCACCTTCCATCACACAGGATGGGTTCACTGTCAACTTCCATCACACGGGATGGGTTCACTGTCAACTTCCATCACACGGGATGGGTTCACTCAACTTCCATCACACGGGATGGGTTCACTGTCAACTTCCATCACACGTTATGGGTTCACTGTCACCTTCCATCACACAGGATGGGTTCACTGTCAACTTCCATCACACGTTATGGGTTCACTGTCACCTTCCATCACACAGGATGGGTTCACTGTCACCTTCCATCACACGGGATGGGTTCACTGTCACCTTCCATCACACAGGATGGGTTCACTGTCAACTTCCATCACACGGGATGGGTTCACTGTCAACTTCCATCACACGTTATGGGTTCACTGTCACCTTCCATCACATAGGATGGGTTCACTGTCAACTTCCATCACACGTTATGGGTTCACTGTCACCTTCCATCACACAGGATGGGTTCACTGTCAACTTCCATCACACGTTATGGGTTCACTGTCACCTTCCATCACACAGGATGGGTTCTCTGTCATCTTTTATCATACAGGAACTTCACAAGAACTTCAGAAGGACGCTGAGTGTGTGGCCAAGTTAGGTTAAAGATCCTAACTTTATTTACAAGCTAAGAGCTGTTACTTACATCAACTCATTTTAAATCCTTTTTATTGTTATGAGAGATACGAATAGATAACAGGGTAGGTTATGGGCCTGTTGGCCCATAATCTACTCAGCATTCTCCACCTGACTCCTTCCTATAAATACTCACGTACCTTTCACCTAGATAGATCTGTTTGTGACTTGATAAAGCCCACTGTGTGGGCGAAACGTTGTCAATAAAGGATCACATTATACTGCTTAAGTGTTTATTTTTCCACTGTACGAACATGTTCCAGACTCAATCACACTCTCTCACTTTCTCTCCGAGGAGAAACATCGTCTAGTTTTGTGTATGTAGTAGGAAGGGCAATGATTGCCGACAATTACATGGAAAAAGACAGCGATGCATTCCTCTTTTCGAGGGGAAACTGACACGAATGTGCTCGTCTGAATTGAGCATATCATCTTTATTTTAGATGTTACGGTCCTGGGACTTTGATCAAGAAAGAGAGAGAGAGAGGGAGACATACACACACACACACACACACACACACACAGGGAGAGAGTCTGGAACATGTTTGTACATAATAACATTAATGAAATAAAGTCAGTTAACCAAATAAAGCCGCTGGCTCACAGATGGCCCCAACTTCATTCTGTTCCCTGTTCGTATCTCTCACAACAATAATAAAAAAGTTTTAAAAAGAAATTGATGTAAGTAACAGTTGTTAACTTGTAAATAATGTTAGGAACCCTTTAACCTAACCTTGTAAAACCCTGTGATCCTTTATTGACAACGTTTCGCCCACGCAGTGGGCTTTATCAAGTCACAAACAGATCTCCAGGAGCTTTGTCAAGCCGTAACTTCTTGACGAAGCTCCTGGAGAGCGAAACGTTGCCACAGTAAAATGTCACATTAGTTGTACTTCTGTCCTTTTACTTAACAGAAACAGTATTGATGTGATCAGACCGTCACCCTCGGTGGAAAGTAGTCAGTCCCTCAAGCCTAAAACATAGTTAAGCGGCCAGACCTTATTTCCTGGGGCAGAGGTGTTACAAATGTGTCTTATTAATTAAGTGTATGTCATCAATAAAATGGTACTCGTTGTTTTGGCAAACACGTCTTCTGAAAGTGGTGGCGGCGGTAGCATACACACACTCCATGATAATCGGAATAATACCCAGCTTGGTGAAAGGGATCACAGAACCAGTTTTACGCTCACGATCGTTTGGGCTGAGCTTCCCACGAGCACCACAATGTTGAGTAAACCCATTACACAGCTCGTAGCATTTTTTCTAAGCTAAACGCACTCTAGCTCTCCTAGAACCATTATGGAGCTAAAAGCATAACACTGGAATTCCCAGCACCACTATACAACCACATATCTGCGCCATTATAGAGCTACTAGCACCACTGTGGTTCTAAATGTGGGAAGGACATGGCAGCTTTGTATTCTTGTGGTTGGTGGACTCCTCTACCCTGGTCATTGCTACGAGCAGTAAGTGGGTGCTGGCCTCATACAGCAGAGACTGCGGTGGAATCTCTGGCGATAATTTTATCATCACCAGCGATGAATCCGACTATTTTTGCAATATTCTTCCCCTCCAGGTTTTTCTGCTTATTTGTACTTCAGTCTGGAGATGTGAAGAAAAGTTTGGCTTTCACATCTCTGGGAAACTCGTTTATCATTAACCCTGATAACAGATGTTGCTAGGGCCGTATCTTTCATGGGTGAAATAACCAGGCAGGCATTACCGAACAGGAAGAGGATGTGCCACGCTCCGGTGGTTGGTGGGACATAGCTGACTTTTTTTTTTTAAAAGGTCAACTAGTTTGGTAGCAGATTGAGTGCTGCTTCAGGGATGTGCGTCGAAGTCCTGACATGTTAGTGTGAGTGTTTTCCCAAGATTATTTATTGTGGTGAAGCCTGGAGAGATGCTGTCTCTGGCTGCTAGGAGGGACTGTTGATTGTTGTTATGTAGAGCAGAGGTCTTCAAACTGTGTCCCGCAAATCCCTAAAGTTCCGCGAAGTTCTGCGAGGGCACGTCGTAGGATTCTGAGGAGATAGAGGTATGATCAAATAAAATCATCTGGCAACTGGCGATTCTTACAGTCATATCAAGAAATAGGAACCAGAGTTGCAAACAAGGAATCATCCAGGATGTTTGCTGCAGATAGATCACAGTTGGTGGTCAGCCGTAGTAGGAAACAAGAGCCAAACTTGTAAACAATCATACCAGGCTACCAGCTGTACAACCGTAGATGGATCACAGTTGGTGGTCACTACATATTCCTCAGTTACAGAAGGTACTGGGATTGCGAAGCAATCTTTAAAGGCGTTATGACCAAGTGGTCAGTGCATGAATTTGTCACCTGACAAATCGTTGGCTGGAGTTTCCGGAAAACACATAAGGTTGTAAGCTCCCTACGTCTGATTATAAGTAATGACAATTCTGTGACCTATTAAGTATCAAAGTGGTTGGCTAAACACTTGTGTGCTGTGGCCTGCCGTATTTCTAGTTCATATACAATTAATAGTCAGAAATATAATCCACAATTATAAATTCACTGGAAGATTGAATAATTCAAACTTGTCAAATGAGAAACTTGTTAGTTTTTTTATGCTAATGATATCTTTAGTAAGATTCTCGTTGAGAAAACTGTAGGTGTTTTAAGGCGGCTGAACCATAATCGAGATCTACCAGTAACAGTAAACAACTTGATCGAGTAAGTGAGATTTTTGTGTTCCTGGCGATGCCTTTACTTAACAAAACATATAAAGGCAAATCTATATTTTTGTAATGGTTAAAACTCTAAGCCCAATTTCGACCACTTTATTTTTGCAATACTCGGAGACTGAGCTACTAACACAGATATTACAACCAGAACATATTTGCTCGAGTTATCTAGTTGACATTTCCTCAGAGAGGCCAGAAGGACATCATTCTGACAACTTATTGGATAAATTAAAGGAGTTACAGCCTTCCACCAACTATAAATATGAATGGATAACCGAAAATAAACTTACTTTTCTGGGTAGATGTAAATGTTCAAACAACAGATATAGAGGATATCAGAAAAATTAAAGACATGAGAGAGAGCCTGGGCCTATCTTTAAATCCCACCAAATGTGAAATAGTTTCTACTACTCGACATGATCCAGAATATTAGTGCTGTTTTACCAGGAGCACGAGCCACTGATCCAGACAACAGCACTCTCCTTGGTGCTCCTCATGGTCCCAATGCCATCGATCTGATCCTAGAAAAGAAAATCTCAGACCTCATGACGATGGAAGGCAGGATGAAAGACATCGATACACATGATGCCTTCTACCTACTCACCAGGTGCCTGTCAATCCCAAAACTTACATACTTCCTGAGATGCTCCCCAGCCTTCAGCAGCCCGAAACTCGAGGAATATGACTCTCTCCTCAAGACCATGCTAGAGAGTGTATTGAATCTTTCCCTCGAAGATGGACAGTGGTTGCAAGCCTCACTTCCAGTCAGACTTGGGGGCTAGTGTGAGGGAAAAGTCCATAGATAGGAGTAAGGGAAGTTTGAATATATGTATAAGTGCTAGTAGTGGTAGTTTGCTCGTTGAGGTGGGGTGAGTGTCTAGCTCCAGCTGTACCCCCCCCCCTCCTACTTCCACCCGGAGAGACGTGACATGCTAGACTCCGGCCAAGCTTCACTAGTTTGTTATACGAGCTTCACTTGTTAGTTTATGTTGTGAGCTTCACTTGTTAGTTTATGTTGTGAGCTTCACTTGTTAGTTTATGTTGTGAGCTTCACTTGTTAGTTTATGTTGTGAGCTTCACTTGTTAGTTTATGTTGTGAGCTTAACTTGTTAGTTTATGTTGTGAGCTTAACTTGTTAGTTTATGTTGTGAGCTTCACTCGTTATTTTGTTATACGAGCTTCACTTGTTAGTTTATGTTGTGAGCTTCACTTGTTAGTTTATGTTGTGAGCTTCACTTGTTAGTTTATGTTGTGAGCTTAACTTGTTAGTTTATGTTGTGAGCTTCACTAGTTATTTTGTTATACGAGCTTCACTTGTTAGTTTATGTTGTGAGCTTCACTTGTTAGTTTATGTTGTGAGCTTCACTTGTTAGTTTATATTGTGAGCTTCACTTGTTAGTTTATGTTGTGAGATTCACTTGTTAGTTTATGTTGTGAGCTTCACTTGTTAGTTTATATTGTGAGCTTCACTTGTTAGTTTATGTTGTGAGCTTCACTTGTTAGTTTATGTTGTGAGCTTCACTTGTTAGTTTATGTTGTGAGATTCACTTGTTAGTTTATGTTGTGAGATTCACTTGTTAGTTTATATTGTGAGCTTCACTAGTTAGTTTATATTGTGAGCTTCACTTGTTAGTTTATGTTGTGAGCTTCACTTGTTAATGTTGTGAGCTTCACTTGTTAGTTTATATTGTGAGCTTCACTTGTTAGTTTATGTTGTGAGATTCACTTGTTAGTTTATGTTGTGAGCTTCACTTGTTAGTTTATGTTGTGAGCTTCACTTGTTAGTTTATGTTGTGAGCTTCACTTGTTAGTTTATGTTGTGAGCTTCACTTGTTAGTTTATGTTGTGAGCTTCACTTGTTAGTTTATGTTGTGAGCTTCACTTGTTAGTTTATGTTGTGAGCTTCACTTGTTAGTTTATATTGTGAGCTTCACTTGTTAGTTTATGTTGTGAGATTCACTTGTTAGTTTATGTTGTGAGCTTCACTTGTTAGTTTATATTGTGAGCTTCACTTGTTAGTTTATGTTGTGAGCTTCACTTGTTAGTTTATATTGTGAGCTTCACTTGTTAGTTTATATTGTGATTCACTTGTTAGTTTATGTTGTGAGATTCACTTGTTAGTTTATGTTGTGAGCTTCACTTGTTAGTTTATATTGTGAGCTTCACTAGTTATTTTGTTATACGAGCTTCACTTGTTAGTTTATGTTGTGAGATTCACTTGTTAGTTTATGTTGTGAGATTCACTTGTTAGTTTATGTTGTGAGCTTCACTTGTTAGTTTATGTTGTGAGCTTCACTTGTTAGTTTATGTTGTGAGATTCATTTGTTAGTTTATGTTGTGAGCTTCACTTGTTAGTTTATATTGTGAGCTTCACTAGTTATTTTGTTATACGAGCTTCACTTGTTAGTTTATGTTGTGAGCTTCACTTGTTAGTTTATGTTGTGAGCTTCACTTGTTAGTTTATGTTGTGAGCTTCACTTGTTAGTTTATGTTGTGAGCTTCACTCGTCATTTTGGGGTACTTAATGCGGCTCTGCCCTTGCCTTGTATTGACTAACATAAATTTGTCTCACCATTTCTTTTAAAGGCCTTATGCCTATTATAAGAATGTGGAGTATAAGAATGGTGAGTAATTTTGTCTTTCTCCATTTGTTATCCGTCGGTACCAGCAAGTGTCATCTGGCACAACGCTGAGGGAGATTGAAGGAGTTATCTCACATGAGATCTGAGACTGAATCGTCAACTATTACCATTTCATCTGCAGTCAAACTAGAGCCAAACATAGCCACCTGAGTTACCCAAGGACCCCACCTGAGTCCCTGATACATTGTCAACATCTTAGGTTTTGGAAACATCCGTCAAACAAATGGTTGTTGACAACGTCTTCGATTAAGTGAATACCAGCAAGGAGTTCAGAAAAGAGTATGAGCTTACGTGTCTAGAACATCGACACGTCCCTTTTACTCATTAAATCTGTAAAAATTAGCTGTTGCAACGTAGTCTTATTTGTCTATTTTTTTTTTTTTTAAGATAGGGTTTGTTTTGCTATTCATGTTTAAGTTTTTATTATTTCATAAATCTTTCTATTCAATAAAGTGCTTATTTTTGTTGTTATTTTTGTCTTTTTCTATTCTTTGTAATTTTCCTAAGGAGGAACCAGCCTTGATTCGTCTTGGGTTCAAGATTGAACCGAGCCTGAGTAATAGCCTTCACAGCTAGGAGTACGCAAATCCTCCCAGATTGCCCTACCAGCTTTCCTATGCTCTTCAATAGCATCAAACGAGTTAATAAAACAAATTCTTCCGGACAACCTCAGTGACTCAGAAGGAATACAGGACCCTAGGTACGTCAGTACCATCACTGAAAACCTACTGCAGCATTGGCCTACAGACTGCCCGTCTCCACGCTATGAGTGCACCTCACTCTGGGGACTTCCTCCAAAGAGTTCCCATTTGGGCAATGGGAACACGCCTCGACCCTAAGACCCTCCGTATTGCAGTGTCTCCGCCTTGCTGCCCCAATTCACACGGAATATAGGTGTATTTTTGGCGATGCGCAAGCCGACCAATATGGTCTACATGGTCTTAACTGTTCCAAAACCAAGGGCTGGCATGCAAGACACAATGAAGTCAATGACATCATAAAGAGAAGCCTTGCTACAGCTGGATGCCCAGCCGAGAGAGAGCCCCGATCACTAGCAGCCAACAATACCCACAACCCAGGCAACCGCCCCGACGGGATCACCATCTATCCTTGGAAGAATGGCAAGCTCTTAGCAAGGAACTATACCTGTGTCGACACTGGCTGACACCTACATCCATCGCAGCGTCGGGGGACAGGGAGGAGCTGCTGACCACAGAGAGGAGTTCAAGATCGGCAAGTACAGGGACATAAGCCAACAGTATCAATTTGTCCCAGTGGGATCAGAGACCTTGGGATCACGGGGAAAAAATGCAACACGTTTCCTTAAAGAACTGGGTTCCAGACTCATCGACACCACCAGGGACCCAAGGGCAGCAACTTTCATGTTCCAGCGCCTCAACGTGACCATCCAGAGGGGAAATGCATACTGCATACTGGGCTCGCGTCCGGCTTTGGAGGAGCTGGAGGAGATTCATAATATTTGATATATTGTACCAATGTATTCATGTTTGTGTTTTGTCAATGTATTCTGTCTATTAATAAAGTTCACATAGAATATAGGAGGTGGTAGAAGAACATATTCAAACAGCTCCGGGGAGAACCTTGAGTTTTCCCATGAGGTGCGTTTATTGTCTTCTCTGAGGATGAGGGTCCCCAGTAAAGTTCTAAAGTATATATATACATATATATATAAATGATCAATTAGCAAGAACTCATTTAAAATTAAGTCCTTTCTAAAAATTTCTCTTATACGTTTAAAGATATATTTTTTTTCATTTATGTTAATGTAAAAAATAAAAAAAAATTACCAAAAGAACCTTAGAAAACTTACCTAACCTTATTATACCAAGCGCAATTTAATTTAGCCTAATCCAACTAAATATATTTTAGATAAGTTTACAATAATTTAATAATAATTTTCGTTAGGTTCAGAATGATTTTTGCGAAATTATTACATACACAAATTTTCGCTTGCCTTATTCGGCAAGAAGAGCGTTGTTACTTAAGCCAAAATGGCAAATTTTACCTATTCGGCACATTATATATATATATATATATATATATATATATATATATATATATATATATATATATATATATATATATATATATATATATGGACAGTGTTATGAGATTATCGTGTGTACCTGTGACTTATATTGACGATGATATATCTAAAAATACGTAATATTTTTCAAAGATTTCTTTTACCTACATTAGTTTATTTGTTAGGTAAAATGACACAAATGCAACTAATGCGACATTTTACTGTGGCGACGTTTCGCTCTCCAGGAGCTTTGTGGCATTAGTTGCACTTGTCGTTAATTCTACCAACATTATTACAATAGTTTATTTCGCAAGCTCTCTCTCTTTCTCTCTCTCTCTCTTTCTCTCTCTCTCTCTTTCTCTCTCTCTCTCTCTCTCTTTCTCTCTCTCTTTCTCTCTCTCTCTCTTTCTCTCTCTCTCTTCTTCCTGACAAACCTTACCAAACCTAACCTAATCCTTTCATAAAGTTCAGAACATCACCACATTAGCTATCAGAGCCAAACATAATGACAGTGTCGACGAGGGTGATCATGTACCAAGAAAATTTTTTTTTATCATGTATCTGAACGAAGACAGTTTTGTGTCCTGTTATGTACGTGATTGTGACCACAATCATGTACGTGATTGTAACCACAATCATATACCTGATTGTGACCACAATACACACTTTTCTAATTGCAAACTGCTCTTCAAATCTGACAATTATATATATAAAAAAGACCTGTTGCTAAATCAAACAATAGTCTTTTAATTACCCGAAGGACTTGTCAATTTCAACAAGATATAATCATCGCCAGAGTCAAGAATCATGTTGTCAAGAGTTTGGACGATCTCTCAGTGAACAGTGACTCTCAGACTCGCCAGGGTTAAATTAATCAAGATTAGGTGCTATCATTAGTGGTCAGATCAATGGAGGTCAGGTAATACTACTGGGTCAGGCTACCCAGGCTGAAGCTACCCAGGCTGAGGCTACACTGGGTCAGGCTACCCAGGCTGAGGCTACACTGGGTGAGGCTACCCAGGCTGAGGCTACACTGGGTGAGGCTACCCAGGCTGAGGCTACACTGGGTGAGGCTACCCAGGCTGAGGCTACACTGGGTGAGGCTACCCAGGCTGAGGCTACACTGGGTGAGGCTACCCAGGCTGAGGCTACACTGGGTGAGGCTACCCAGGCTGAGGCTACACTGGGTAGGCTACCCAGGCTGAGGCTACACTGGGTGAGGCTACCCAGGCTGAGGCTACACTGGGTGAGGCTACCCAGGCTGAGGCTACACTGGGTGAGGCTACCCAGGCTGAGGCTACACTGGGTGAGGCTACCCAGGCTGAGGCTACACTGGTGAGGCTACCCAGGCTGAGGCTACACTGGGTGAGGCTACCAGGCTGAGGCTACACTGGTGAGGCTACCAGGCTGAGGCACTGGGTGAGCTCCAGGCGAGTACACTGGGGAGGCTACAGGTGAGGCTACACTGGGTAGGCTCCAGGCTGAGGCAGGTGAGGCACCCAGGCTGAGGCTACACTGGTAGGCTCCCAGGCTGAGGCCACTTGAGGCTCCAGGCTGAGGCTACTGGGTCAGGCTACCAGGCGAGGCTACTGGTCAGGCTCCCAGGCTGAGGCTACTGGGTCAGGCTACCCAGGTGAGGCTACACTGGGTGACTCAGGTTGAGCTACTGGAGCACCAGGCTGAGGCTCACTGGGTCAGGCTACCCAGGCTGAGCTACACTGGGTCAGGCTACCCAGGCTGAGGCACTGGGTGAGCTACCCAGGCTGAGCTACACTGGGTCAGGCTCAGGTGAGGCTACACTGGGTAGCTACCCAGGCGAGGCTACACTGGGCTCCCGGTGAGGCTACACTGGGTGAGGCTCCAGGCTGAGGCTACTGGGGAGGCTACCCAGGTGAGGCTCACGGCTCCAGGTGACACACTGGAGGCTACCCAGGCTGAGGCTACTGGAGGCTCAGGCTGAGGCAACTGGGTCAGGCTACCCAGGCTGAGGCTACACTGGGTAGGCTCAGGTGAGGCTACATGGGTAGGCTCAGGCTGAGGCTACACTGGGTCAGGCTACCCAGGTGAGGCACACTGGTCAGGCTCCCGGCTGAGGCTACACTGGGTAGGCTCCCAGGCTGAGCTACTGGGTGAGGCTACCAGGTGAGCTACATGGGTCAGGCTACCCAGGTGAGGCTACACTGGGTGAGGCTCCCAGGCTGAGGCTACACTGGTAGGCACCCAGGCTGAGGCACACGGTGAGGCTCCAGGCTGAGGCTACACTGGGTAGGCTCCCAGGCTGAGGCTACACTGGGTGAGGCTACCCAGGCTGAGGCTACACTGGTGAGGCTACCCGGCTGAGGCTACACTGGGTGAGGCTACCCAGGCTGAGGCTACACTGGGTAGGCTACCCAGGCTGAGGCTACGGTAGCTACAGGCTGAGGCTACACTGGGTAGGTACCCAGGCTGAGGCTACACGGGTGAGGCTACCAGGCTGAGGCTACACTGGTGAGGCTACCCGGTGAGGCTACACGGTGAGGCTACCCAGGCTGAGGCTACACTGGGTAGGCTACCCAGGCTGAGGCTACACTGGTAGGCTACCCAGGTGAGGCTACACTGGGTAGCTCCAGGCTGAGGCTACACTGGGTAGGCTCCCAGGCTGAGGCTACACTGGGTCAGGCTACCCAGGCTGAGGCTACACTGGGTAGGCTACCCAGGCTGAGGCTACACTGGGTAGGCTACCCAGGCTGAGGCTACACTGGGTGAGGCTACCCAGGCTGAGGCTACCTGGTCAGGCTACCCAGGCTGAGGCTACACTGGGTAGGCTCCAGGCTGAGGCTACACTGGGTCAGGCTACCCAGGCTGAGGCTACACTGGGTAGGCTACCCAGGCTGAGGCACACTGGGTCAGGCTACCCAGGTGAGGCTCACTGGGTAGGCTACCCAGGTGAGGCTACACTGGGTGAGGCTACCCAGGCTGAGGCTACACTGGGTGAGGCTCCCAGGCTGAGGCTACACTGGTGAGGCTACCCAGGCTGAGGCTACACTGGGTCAGGCTACCCAGGCTGAGGCTACACTGGTAGCTCCAGGCTGAGGCTACACTGGGTAGGTCCAGGTGAGCCACTGGTAGGCTACCCAGGCTGAGGCTAACTGGGTCAGGCTACCCAGGTGAGGCTACACTGGGTGAGGCTACCCAGGCTGAGGCTACACTGGGTGAGGCTACCAGGCTGAGGCTACACTGGGTAGGCTACCCAGGCTGAGGCTACACTGGGTGAGGCTACCCAGGCTGAGGCTACACTGGGTAGGCTCCAGGCTGAGGCTACACTGGGTAGGCTACCCAGGCTGAGGCTACACTGGGTGAGGCTACCCAGGTGAGGCTACACTGGGTGAGGCTCCCAGGCTGAGGCTACACTGGGTAGGCTACCCAGGCTGAGGCTACACTGGGTGAGGCTACCCAGGTGAGGCTACACTGGGTAGGCTACCAGGCTGAGGCTACACTGGGTGAGGCTACCCAGGTGAGGCTACACTGGGTAGGCTACCAGGCTGAGGCTACACTGGGTAGGCTACCCAGGCTGAGGCTACACTGGGTGAGGCTACCCAGGCTGAGGCTACACTGGGTCAGGCTACCCAGGCTGAGGCTACACTGGGTCAGGCTACCCAGGCTGAGGCTACACTGGGTGAGGCTACCAGGTGAGGCTACACTGGGTAGGCTCCCAGGCTGAGGCTACACTGGGTGAGGCTACCCAGGTGAGGCTACACTGCAGGCTCAGGTGAGGCTACTGCACTGGGTGAGGCTACCCAGGCTGAGGCTACACTGGGTCAGGCTACCCAGGATGAGGCTACACTGGGTCAGGCTACCCAGGCTGAGGCTACCCAGGCTGAGGCTACCCATGCTGAGGCTACCCAGGCTGAGGCTACCCAGGCTGAGGCTACACTGGGTGAGGCTACCCAGGCTGAGGCTACTCTGGGTCAGGCTACCCAGGATGAGGCTACACTGGGTCAGGCTACCCAGGCTGAGGCTACACAGGATGAGGCTACACTGGGTGAGGCTACCCAGGCTGAGGCTACCCAGGCTGAGGCTACCCAGGCTGAGGCTACCCAGGCTGAGGCTACACAGGATGAGGCTACACTGGGTGAGGCTACCCAGGCTGAGGCTACACTGGGTGAGGCTACCCAGGCTGAGGCTACACTGGGTCAGGCTACCCAGGCTGAGGCTACACTGGGTCAGGCTACCCAGGCTGAGGCTACCCAGGATGAGGCTACACTGGGTGAGGCTACCCAGGCTGAGGCTACACTGGGTCAGGCTACCCAGGATGAGGCTACACTGGGTCAGGCTACCCAGGCTGAGGCTACCCAGGCTGAGGCTACCCAGGCTGAGGCTACACTTTATAATTTTCTCATGATAATGCCGTATGATATAACGTAATTTTTTTTGTTTGTCCTAGTGTTTGCTCACGTGTTTTCCCCCGCCATAACGTAATGTGTTTGTGTGTGTGGTCGTCACCTATATGTGGTTGCAGGGATCGAGTCACAGCTCCTGGTCTCGCCTCTTCGCTAGTCGCTATTAGTTCACTCTCTCCCCGCTCCAAGAACCTTATCATATCTCTTCTTAAAGCTATGTATGGATCCTGCCTCCACTATTTCACTCTCCAGATATTGTGTGTGTTTGTGTGTGCTCACCCATTTGTACTCACCTATTTGTGGTTGCAGGGGTCGATTCATAGCTCTTGGCTCCGCCTCTTCACTGATCGCTACTAAGTCCTCTCTCTCCCTGCTCCATGAGCTTTATCAAACCTCTTGGACAGAGACAAGATGTTCCAGAGATGAGACACAGAAACAAGGGGTCACAATTGGAAGTTGAAGACTCCAAAGAGTCAAAGGGATGTTAGGAAGTATTTCTTCAGTCATAGAGTTGTCAGGAAGTGCAATACCCTAGAAAGTAACGTAGGGATTGCACTTCCTGACAACTCTATGACTGAAGAAATACTTCCTAACATCCCTTTGACTCATCGGAGTCTTCAACTTCCAATTGTGACCCCTTGTTTCTGTGTCTCATCTCTGGAACATCCTGTCTCTGTCCACCTTGTCAATTCCTCGCAGTATTTTGTCGTTATCATGTCTCCCCTGACCTTCCTGTCCTCCAGTGTCGTCAGATTTCCCCTAACCTTTCTTCGTAGGACAATCCCCTTAGCTCTGGGACTAGTCTTGTTGCAAACCTTTGCACTTTCTCTAATTTCTTGACGTGCTTAACCAAGTGTTTATTCCAAACTGGTGCTGCATACTCCAGTATGGGCCTGACGTATATGGTGTACAGAGTCTTGAACAATTCCTTACTGAGGTATCAGAACGCTATTCTTAGGTTTGCCAGACGCCCGTATGCTGCAACAGTTATTTGGTTGATGTGTGCCTCAGATGTGCACGGTATTATACTCACTCCAAGATCTTTTTCCTTGAGTGAGGTTTGCAGTCTTTGGCCACCTAGACTATACTCTGTCTTCGGTCTTCTTTGCCCTTCCCCGATCTTCATGACTTTACATTTGGCAGGGTTAAATTCAAGGAGCCAGTTGCTGGACCAGGCTTGTAGCCTGTCCAGGTCTCATTGTAGTCCTGCATGATCCTCGACCGATTTAATTCTCCTTATTAACTTCAGATCATCTGCAAACGGGGACACTTCTGAGTCTATCCCTTCCGTCATATCATTCACATATGCCAAAAACAGCACAGGTCCTAGGACTGGCCCCTGTGGAAACCCGCTCGTCACGGGCGCCCACTCTGACACCTCACGTACCATGACTCGTTGTTGCCTCCCTGTCAGCTATTCTCTGATCTATTGCAGTGTCTTTCCTGTTATGCGTGCCTGATCTTCTAGCTTTTGCATTAACCTCTTGTGAGGAACTGTGTCGAAGGCCTTCTTGCAGTCCAAGAAAATGCAGTCTATCCACCCCCTCTCTCTCGTGTCTTACTTCCGTTACCTTGTCATAAAACTCCAGTAGGTTTGTGACACAGGATTTTCCTTCCCTGAAACTGTGCTGGTTGTTGCTTATAACCTTCTGTCTTTCTAGGTGCTCCACCACTCTCCTCCTGATGATCTCCATGACTTTGCATACTATACACGTCAGTGATACAGGTCTATAGTTTAATGCCTCGTGTCTGTCTCCTTTCTTAAAAATTGTGACTACATTTGCCATCTTCCACACCTCAGGTAGTTGCCTAGTTTCAATGGATGTGTTGAAGATTATTGTTAGTGGCACACACAGCATCTCTGCTCCCTCTCTAAGGACTAGTGATGTATCGGATATCCGCATCAGCACAATTTCTTACATCCACATCCGCATTTTACTATAAACAGATATCTGCATGTGCATCCGCATCAGAATCCATGGAACATCTGCACAATTTCTTACATCCGCATCTGTGGATATCTAAATTTTCACATCCAATACATCTCTACTAAGGACCCATGGAGAGATGTCTGGCTCCATCGCCTTTGAGGTATCAAGTTCACATAGCAGCTTCTTCACCTCCTCCTCGGTTGTGTGTATTTCATCCAGCACTTGGTGTATCCCTTCTTGGTGTACCTCCCTATTCTGACTTCCTGGAGTCCTTCCTGTCTCCACTGTAAATACTTTTTTACATCTCATGTTGAGCTCCTCACATACCTCTTGGTCGTTTCTTGTGAACTCCCCACCTTCCTTCCTCAGTCTGATTACCTGGTATTTGACTGTAGTTTTCCTCCTGTTATGGCTATACAACAGCTTCGGGTCAGACTTGACTTTCGATGCGATGTCATTTTCGTATTGTCGTTGAGCCTCCCTTCTTAATTGTGCATATTCGTTTCTGACTCTTCGGCTAATTTCTTTATTTTCCTGGGTTCTTTGTCTTCTGTACTTTTTCCATTCTCTGGTGCACTTAGTTTTTGCCTCCCTACACTTTTGGGTGAACCAAGGACTCGTTCTGGTCTTCCCATCATTTCTGTTTTCCTTGGGAACAAACCTCTTCTCTACCTCCTTGCATTTTGTTGTCACATAGTCCATCATTTGTTTTACTGGTTTTCCTGTCAATTCTCTCTCCCACTGAACGTCTTGCAGGAAGTTCCTCATGCCTGTGTAGTCCCCCCTTTTCTAGATTGGTTTTCCCCATCCTATTCCTGCTACCCTCTCCACTTGTAGCTCAACTATGTAATCAAAGCACAGAACCACATGATCACTAGCTCCAAGGGGTCTTTTGTACGTGATATCCTCGATGTCCGAACTACTTAAGGTGAATACTAGGTCCAGTCTTGCTGTATCATCCTCACCTCTCTCTCTGGTAGTGTCTCTAACTTGTTCATGCATGAGGCTTTCCAATACAACATCCATTATCTTGGCTCTCCATGTTTCGGGACCCCCATGGGGCTCCAGGTTTTTCCAGTCAATCTCCTTATGATTGAAATCACCCATAACTAATAACTTTGCTCTACCCATGTGAGTTCTTCTGACCACCTCGGGTAGTATGTCTACCATTGCTCTGTTGCTCTCTTCGTATTCTTCTCTTGTCCTCCTGCAGTTCTGTGGCGGGTTGTACATTACTGCAATTACCACCTTATGGCCCTCAGACTGGATTATTCTTACTGTGTAGTCCATTTTGCCCATTCCATCTATTCCTTCCATTTCCTCAAATCCCCACTGGGTTTTAATAAGCAGTGCAACTCCTCCCCCTCTGCTCTCTCTATCTTTCCTCAGGAATTGATATCCGGGTGGAAAGATTGCATTTGTTATCATCCTGGTGAGTTTCGTTTCTGTGAGTGCTATTATGTCTGGGGATGTCTCCTTGATTCTTTCATGCCACTCCTCACACTTATTTGTTATTCCGTCTGCATTTATATACCAAACCTTCAACTACTTTTCTAGAACTGTGGTCTGGGAGGTAGGTTGGGGCTGGGGAAGCGGGAGACTTGATGAGGAACTATGGGTGGTTGCTGTGAAGGTGGAGTTTGTAATGAGGTGGGTGGGGGCATTGGGTACGGCATGTGTGTTTTGGGTTAGAATGTTTGGTTGCACTGGGGTTGTCCTGGTTGTGGGGCTTCTGTAGGTGGTTGTGAGGGGGGATTATATTTGATCTTCGTCCTGAGTCTGGGTTCTCCTGTCCATCTCCATCTTCGCCTCTCTTTCCTCATTTCGTCTTTGTACCCTCTCTTTCAGTTTCTGCCTTTCTTTTTGTGTTCTGTCGCGGTTGAGATACACCCTCCGGTACGCCAACATGTCCCTTAGTCTTGCTTTCTCCTGCAGGATTCTGTTTCGAGCAGATTCTGCCTTGAAAATCACTCCGACTGGCCGGTTTCTTCCTCTTGCAACCCCCCCCCCCCTATTCTCAGAAAATTTGCCAGCTGGGTCATGTCAGCTTCTCCTATTGCTTTCATGATGCTTTCAATCGCTTTTTCTCCCCTTGTCTTCTTGCTTCGTAAGTTTCCCCTTCAACTTCCTGGAGCCCATAAACAAAGACTGATCTCTCCCTTTCATTCTCCCACTGCATATCCCTATGTATCCCCTGATTCGATTTAGTTGCCTCCATTGCAGCTTTCCTTTCTTCAGTCTCTTCACAGTTGTCCCTGGGCCCAGTGGTCTGCTATTTTCCCTTCTCAGCGTGTGCGTGTGTGTGTTTAGCACAAGATCCACAGATGAAGAGGAAACAATTGAGTTACTTTCCCTTCATAAAGAAGAAGCAGACAATAGACTGGTGAAACAATTGTTATAACGAGGAGCAGCCACAAACATTATCACTGTTATGTCTGTACCATGTCTTAACAAGTGCCTCTTATGTTTATAGCATGGCTGACAGGTGGGAGACTGGGGTGGTGAGGTGGGATGTGGGTGGTGGGAAGGTCTGTTGTGGGTGGTAGGTGGCAGGTTAGTGTGAGCACAGACAAGGTATAACGTGAGTGGTGGGTGGGAGAGGGTGGCATAGGTTACTGCAAGTCAAGGTATGGGTGGCTAGACGGTGGTGCATGGGCATCAAGGCGTGGCTGAAGGATGGGTGGCGGGTGGTCGAGATGTGGGTGTGTAGTGTGGAGCATGGGTGACAGGAACATGGGAAATTTTTGTTAGGCGGGTTACTAAGTTTATTTAAGTACAAATACACATAAATACAATTACACAAATTATCAAACATAGCAACGTATGTGTATATTACCTAGAATAACCCCAAAAATGTCAAGACAAAGTGACTTAGTAAGTTTATTTAAGTACAGGTACACACAAGTACAATTATCACGCACAGTAAAATATGTGTATATTACCTAGGATAACTCAAAAACTCTTTTTTTTGGGTTGATGCGCGAGAGTGAAGGTGACCAGACTTAAAACCTTGAATCCGGAGAGCACTCCGCTCCCCTAATACAAGAAAAGCGGGTGCTGCTTTCTGCAGGATGTGGCGCACTTTATATATAGAGGCTGAGGCGGCGGGGAGCAGCCAGTGTGCATGCGTGTTGCTTGTAAGGAAGGAAGTGTGTCTGCTGCCCGTCCCTGCCGGCAGGTTACCCGCTCCACAGGGGAAAACTAGCTTGTCTCCTGCTGTCAGTCTTAAGATACCAGATGATGGCGCCCCCACGGAGGAGAAACAACTGGAAGATGTGAGTCTATGTGTCAGTCTTTGATAAAGCAACTACCAGCCCTGTTACTCTCTTGCCATGATGTCTTATTAAGATGTGTGTGGATGTTACAGAGATACTTGTGTACGTTACCAGAACACTAGTGTACGTTACCAGAACACTAGTGTACGTTACCAGAACACTAGTGTACGTTACCAGAACACTAGTGTACGTTACCAGAACACTAGTGTACGTTACCAGAACACTAGTGTACGTTACCAGAACACTAGTGTACGTTACCAGAACACTAGTGTACGTTACCAGAACACTAGTGTACGTTACCAGAACACTAGTGTACGTTACCAGAACACTAGTGTACGTTACCAGAACACTATTGTACGTTACCAAACACCAGTGTACGTTACTAAGAACACTAGTGTGTTACCAGAACACTAGTGTAAGTTACCAGAACACTAGTGTACGTTACCAAACACCAGTGTACGTTACTAAGAACACTAGTGTGTTACCAGAACACTAGTGTAAGTTACCAGAACACCAGTGTACGTTACCAAAACACTTGTGCTTTATTTTGATAATTTTTTACCAATTTCAACTCAAGAGACACATTGTGGAAGCATAACGGCCTCTCACGAGGGGAAAATATTACCCAATAACACGAGTGCACATGAATTTAATACGAAAGAAAACAAATATACAACGACTCTAAAATCCCTTTAAGATTATCCAAGTTGAGTCTCATGATACATTATGAAGAGAATGGAAGATGGAACACAGTCAAGTTCTACCTTCTTCAACCTCGAAAAAATATAAACAAGCGATGGTCCTTCACCTCGTTCAAGTGACATTTCAGAAATCAGTATTTAGTTGTAGCTGTCGATACTTTGGCTATGAATCCACAAAACTGGATGCTATGCATGCTTAGAAAAACATGGTGATGATTAGAGACGTCATTAGAGAGTGTGATCATTTACGCTTAAAATTTGGGTAATGCTTTAGACTTCGAGGAAAGTAGGCTTTAATAAGATGTTTCGATCAAGGAGAGATAGGTATATCAAGCTGCGGAAAGCTCTCCTTGAGCGAAACGATGTTTTTAATGAGAAGCTTGTCTGTCTTAACATTGCCTGCTAGTCACATGGCCTCGGTCAGTTGACCAAAAGCTCCAGCTGTGGGTCATCGTATGACTAAGACCCGCGTCAGGAAACACCTGTTCTGTTTCCTGACGAACCTGACCTAGCCTACCCTCACTCATATTGCAACCCAGAGATTTACAGGACAATTTTGCTGCTCACAAAACAGTAGTTCTGGTGATACATCAGTACCGAATAAAAGATACTTTAAGGAACAACGCCTTTATTGAATAAGTAAAGGAACGACATATTCATCTGTGAATAAATGAATGAGTGATATCTATAATTATATCTTAACTGATTCATTGTTAATGAAGACACGATATTTTTAATGATATATTCAAGGAATGATACACTTAACAAGAGATGAAGTTACTATATACTACCTGATACACTGTAACTATAGTAACTATACATACCCTGATACACTGTAACTAAAGTAACTATACATACGGTGATACAATGTAACTAAAGTAACTATACATACGTTGATACACTGTAACTATAGTAACTATACATACCCTGATACACTGTAACTAAAGTAACTATACATACGGTGATACAATGTAACTAAAGTAACTATACATACGGTGATATACTGTAACTATAGTAACTATACATACCCTGATACACTGTAACTAAAGTAACTATACATACGGTGATACAATGTAACTAAAGTAACTATACATACGGTGATACAATGTAACTAAAGTAACTATACATACCCTGATACACTGTAACTATAGTAACTATATATACAGTGATACACTGTAACTAAAGTAACTATATATATCTTGTTACACTGTACTTAAAGTACTGCTACCATCACAGACACATCATGGTATGGTAGACCAGTGTCAGTGTAACTCACTACTACCATCACTGGCATATCATGGTATGGTAGACCAGTGTCAGTGTAACTCACTACTACCATCACTGACATATCATGGTATGGTAGACCAGTGTCAGTGTAACTCACTACTACCATCAATGAGACATCATGGTATGGTAGACCAGTGTCAGTGTAACTCACTGATACCATCACAGACACATCATGGTATGGTAGACCAGTGTCAGTGTAACTCACTACTACCATCACTGACACATGGTATGGTAGACCAGTGTCAGTGTAACTCACTGCTACCATCACTGACACATCATGGTATGGTAGACCAGTGTCAGTGTAACTCACTGCTACCATCACTGACACATCATGGTATGGTAGACCAGTGTCAGTGTAACTCACTACTACCATCACTGACACATGGTATGGTAGACCAGTGTCAGTGTAACTCACTGCTACCATCACTGACACATCATGGTATGGTAGACCAGTGTCAGTGTAACTCACTACTACCATCACTGACACATGGTATGGTAGACCAGTGTCAGTGTAACTCACTACTACCATCACTGACACATCATGGTATGGTAGACCAGTGTCAGTGTAACTCACTACTACCATCACTGACACATCATGGTATGGTAGACCAGTGTCAGTGTAACTCACTACTACCATCACTGACACATGGTATGGTAGACCAGTGTCAGTGTAACTCACTACTACCATCAATGAGACATCATGGTATGGTAGACCAGTGTCAGTGTAACTCACTACTACCATCACTGACACATGGTATGGTAGACCAGTGTCAGTGTAACTCACTGCTACCATCACTGACACATGGTATGGCAGACCAGTGTCAGCGTAACTCACTATTCTGCTTCAACATCTGACGATCCCTCAACAACCTGTACAGTTATAACGTTCATTATTCAACGAACGACTTGACTTACGTGCACATCTACACGCTTGAACCCTGTTGCTGAAATCTTAACATTCATTATTCCTGGTTAGGTTAACGAATTTTATTTTTAACAATCGGGTCGTCACCCACCAAGGTAGCGTGACCCGAAAAAAACAAGGAAACACATTCGCCATCATTCATTCAATAGCTGTCATATGATCACCTCTATGATGCCGCTGGTCTTAAAGTGGTCCACAAGATAGCTGGGTGGTCTATCAGACCGTTCAGTGGTCTACTAGACAGCTGGGTGGTCTACCAGACCGCTGGGTGGTCTACTAGACAGCTAGGTGGTCTACTAGACAGCTGGGTGGTCTAGTAGACCGCTGGGTGGCTTATTAGGTAGCTTAGTGGTCTACTAAACAGTTGGGTGGTCTACTAAACAGCTAGGTGGTCTATTAGGTAACTGAGTGGTCTACTAGACAGTTGGGTGGTCTACTAGACTGCTGGGTGGTCTATTAGGTAGCTGAGTGGTCTACTAGACAGCTGGGTGGTCTACTAGACCGCTGGGTGGCTTATTAGGTAGCTGAGTGGTCTACTAGACAGTTGGGTGGTCTACTAGACCGCTGGGTGGTCTATTAGGTAGCTGAGTGGTCTACTAGACCGCTGGGTGGCTTATTAGGTAGCTGAGTGGTCTACTAGACCGCTGGGTGGTCTACTAGACGGCTGGGTGGTCTATTAGGTAGCTGGGTGGTCTACCAGACCGATGGGTGGTCTACCAGACCGATGGGTGGTCTACTAGACGGCTGGGTGGTCTATTAGGTAGCTGGGTGGTCTACCAGACCGATGGGTGGTCTACTAGACCGCTGGGTGGTCTATTAGGTAGCTGGGTGGTCTACTAGACCGCTGGGTGGTCTACCAGACCGATGGGTGGTCTACTAGACGGCTGGGTGGACTACCAGACCTCTGGGTGGACTACCAGACCGCTGGATGGACTACCAGACCGCTGAGTGGTCCACCAGACCGCTGAGTGGTCCACCAGACAGCTGGGTGGTCTACTAGACTGCTGGGTGGTCTACCAGACAGCTGGGTGGTCTACCAAACCTCTGAGATAACGGTTGGATTCACTGGTCTGAGTGGAACGAATGTTGGTGTTCGGGTCACAAGTGAAGGTCAAAGGTTCGATTCTCGGTCGGGAAGGGGAAGGGGGGAGGGGAAACATACGGGCAAGTTTTCCTTTCACCTCTGATGCCTCACCTCTGTGTCAGGTGACTGTTGCTGTGAGGGTCAGGCAGGGGAAAACACAATCACTGTGTGTTAGTGACTCCAGTCCTGCTGGAAGTATTAAATGTTAGCTAAAAGGTGTCCGCCAGTTAACTATGTAATGATGTAACGTCTCCCACCTCGTCTTGTGGCCAGGTCATGGACTGGACCGCGGGGGGCGTTGACCCCCCGGAACACCCTCCAGTTTGCTCTAAAAATACAGGTAGATGGGACAAAGAAGGCTTCATTTTACGGCACTTCGCTTTACATTATTTCGCTAATAAAACGGTTTTCAATTATACCCATTCTTCATTTATTCAGACTTCCTACAATATACATATTCACCACTCACTATATGTTAAGGACAAAAATATTTAAAGGTAAGATGGGTTAGGTAAGGTTCGTCAGGAAACAGGACAAGTGTTTCCTGACGCGGGTCTTGGTCATATGATGACCCACAGCTAGAGCTTTTGGTCATCTGACCGAGGGCTTCCACTGGCTTACCCCTCCACCACTTTAAAAATTATGGTCATAGATATAACCATTAAGTTTAAGATAAGTAATGTGTACTATACATGCATTTTATAGGCCCAGCTATATTGCTCACTTAATATGTGACAGTGTAAACATGTTATTAGGCTTTTATAGGATTTTGAAAGTGAAAAAAAGGTTTCACTTTACAGCAGTAACCTATAATAATTGGTTATAAATATAACCATAATTTTTAAAGGGGTGGACTGGTAAGCCAGTGGAAGGCCTCGGTCAGATGACTAAAAGCTCCAGCTGTGGGTCATCATATGACTAAGACCGCACCAGGAAATACTTGTCCTTTTTCCTGACACATCTAACACCTACCTTTACAGCAGTAACTCGGAACCTAATTTGCTGTATAAGCGGGGCCCTCCTGTATCGCAGTAGCCCAGACCCTAACCTGTTGTATAAGCGGGGCCCTCCTGTACAGCAGTAGCTCGGAATCCAACCTGCTGTATAAGGGGGGCCCTCCTGTACAGCAGTAGCCCGGAACCCAACCTGCTGTAAAAGCGGGGCCCTCCTGTACAGCAGTAGTCCGGAACCCAACCTGCTGTATAAGCGGGGCCCTCCTGTACAGCAGTAGCCCGGAACCCAACCTGCTGTATAAGGGGGGCCCTCCTGTACAGCAGTAGCCCGGAACCCAACCTGCTGTAAAAGCGGGGCCCTCCTGTACAGCAGTAGTCCGGAACCCAACCTGCTGTATAAGCGGGGCCCTCCTGTACAGCAGTAGCCCGGAACCCAACCTGCTGTATAAGTGAGGCCCTCCTGTACAACAGTAGCCCGGAACCCAACCTGCTGTATAAGCGGGGCCCTCCTGTACAACAGTAGCCCGGAACCCAACCTGCTGTATAAGCGGGGCCCTCCTGTACAGCAGTAGCCCGGAACCCAACCTGCTGTATAAGCGGGGCCCTCCTGTACAGCAGTAGCTCGGAACCCAACCTGCTGTATAAGTGAGGCCCTCCTGTACAACAGTAGCCCGGAACCCAACCTGCTGTATAAGCGGGGCCCTCCTGTACAACAGTAGCCCGGAACCCAACCTGCTGTATAAGCGGGGCCCTCCTGTACAAAGGAAAAGTAACAAGAAGCGAGAAAGGGATGGTAGAAGAGCGGGGTAGCAAATTACTGGCGGTATTTGCAGTGTCATGGAGCAAGGAGCCAAGATATCTTAACTTGTTTAGGAACTAGCTTGAAGAATTTCTTTTTTTTTTCCTTGCTCAAGTTGTTTTACTTTCACCTGCAGATAAAAACAAGACAACACCGGAATTACCCAAGAAAAAGCCTATATACATAAGACTTAACCCACATATATATTGTTGTTGTTATTGTTATTAGTATTATTATTAGTAGTAGTAATGTTTGTAGTAGTAATAGTAATAGTTGTAGTAGTAATAGTAGTAGTTGTAGTAGTAGCAGCAGTGGTAGCAGTAGTAGTAGCAGCAGCAGAAGCAGTAGTAGTAGTAGCAGTAGTAGCAGCAGCAGTAGTAGTAGTAGTAGCAGTAGCAGCAGCAGCAGTAGTAGTAGTAGTAGTAGTAGCAGTAGCAGCAGTAGTAGTAGTAGCAGTAGCAGCAGCAGCAGTAGTAGTAGTAGCAGTAGTAGTTGTAGTAGTAGTAGTATAGTAGTAGTAGTAGTAGTAGTAGTAGTAGTAGTAGAAGCAGTAGTAGTAGTAATAGTAGTATTATCAGCAGCAGCAATAGTAGTAGTAATAGTAATGGTAATAGTAGTAGTAGTAATAGTAGTAGTAGTGGTAATAGTAATAGTAGTAGTAGTAGTAGTAACAATAGTAATAGTCGTAGCAGTAGTAATAGCATTATCACAAGAAACCGCCAATCACACATACACATTAATACTAACATACATACACGGATACATACAATACATACAAGGGATAGACTCAGAAGTGTCTCTGTTCGCAGACGATGTGAAGTTAATGAGGAGAATTAAATCAGATGAGGATCAGGCAGGACTACAAAGAGACCTGGACAGGCTACAAGCCTGGTTCAGCAACTGGCTACTTGAATTTAACCCCGCCAAATGCAAAGTGGCTAGGTGGCCAAGGACTGCAAACCTCACTCAAGGAGAAAGACCTTGGGGTGAGTATAATACCGAGCACATCTGAGGAGCACATCGACCAAATAACTGTTGCAGCATATGGGCGCCTAGCAAACCTGAGAATAGCGTTCCGATACCTCAGTAAGGAATCGTTCAAGACTCTGTGCACCGTGTACGTCAGGCCCATACTGGAGTATGCAGCACCAGTTTGGAACCCACACCTGGTCAAGCACGTCAAGAAATTAGAGAAAGTGCAAAGGTTTGCAACAAGGCTAGTTCCAGAGCTAAGGGGAATGTTCTACGAAGAAAGGTTAAGGGAAATAGGCATGACGACAATGGAGGACAGGAGGGTTAGGGAAGACATGATAACGACATACAAAATACTGCGAGGAATAAATAAGGTGGATAGAGACAGGATGTTCCAGAGATGGGACACAGAAACAAGAGGTCACAATTGGAAGTTGAAGACTCAGATGAATCAAACGGATGTTAGGAAGTATTTCTTCAGTCATAGAGTTGTCAGGAAGTGGAATAGTCTGGCAAATGATGTAGTGGAGGCAGGAACCATACATAGTTTTAAGACGAGGTATGATAAAGCTCATGGAGCAGGGCGAGAGAAGACCTAGTAGCAATCAGTGAGGAGGTGGGGCCAGGAGCTGAGTCTCGACCCCTGCAACCACAAATAGGTGACTACACACACACACGAAATACGAACAAATATTTTATCTCAGCTAGAATAAGGTTTCGAACCCGCAGTACTCTGGTCCCGACTGGGCAGAGTCATCAATACGGTGCCCCTCGCTCTGCCAACAATCCCATGTAAATCTAAGGCCAAAGGTTTTTAGCCCCATCAATCAAACACTCGTGGCCTCATAGCTACTTCTCTTTAGCTTATGTTTATATGAAAGACCACGAGAGAGAGAGAGAGAGAGAGAGAGAGAGAGAGAGAGAGAGAGAGAGAGATATGTGACGTTTAGTCAGAATTGTGACTGGTGGTCCCCCGTGATCATATGGCATCCCAAGGCACACTGGAAGATCTTACACAATAACCTGCTTTATACTCTGCTGAGAGTGGCTGGTCATCCTCATCCCCACCAGGTCACTCACCCGCAAACAACCAGGTCAAACCATCACCACTTGTTTTTACACAGCTGAATTTGTAGTCTAAAATCTTTTAATTTGCATCACTTCATTACCAAGCCCAAGCCTATATAAGGTGTACTACCACTCTCTACGATGCCACCCATCTAGGCACCTGTTTACTGCTAGATGAACAGGGGTCATTAGGTGCAAGGTAGCATACCCAACATCTCCATGTTGGGATACAAGTTACAGTACCTCATTTTGGTGTTATGTTGATCATGGCAACGGCAACCAAGGCAATTAATGAACCTGCAATATATATATATATATATATATATATATATATATATATATATATATATATATATATATATATATTAAGACAGCCACTATGAAAAATAGAGGAAATTCCAAGCGCTTTCGTGACTACTCACATTATCAGGAACATTATCAAGTTCCTTGATAATGAGTAGTCAGAAGCGCTTAATTCTCTATTTTCATAGTGTTGTCTTAATATATATATATATATATATAAAATATATATATATATATATATATATATATATATATATATATATATATATATATATATAGTATATATGTGTGTGTGTGTGTGTGTGTGTGTAATAATAATAATAATTAATTATACAAGTACTTGTACAAGGTATACAGTCCTAGCTGACATCAATGACATACTATATAGAAAGGCCCTGGTTATGCAGAGCATTTCGGGCAAATTAGGTTAATTTTGTCCCCAGGAGTGAGGCCTGGTCATGGACCGGCCTCGGGGGCGTTGACCCCCGAAACACCCTCCTCCAGGATACGACCCAAACCATTATGCTAACACCCAGGTACCTATTTACTGCTAGGTGAACACTAGGAAGCTAGGAAACACGCCCTCAATATTTCGACCTGTATCGGGGATCGAACCACGGACACTCAATCTGTGAGCTGTCAACTAAAGGGTGTTCTGCATATTGTATTTACACTTTACGTAAACAGCCAATTATGGAGCAATGGGTGTGTTCTTACGTGATAATATTTTGTAACGGTTTGAATTGCCCTGTACTCACCTAATTGTGGTTGCAGGGGTCGAGACTCAGCTCCTGTGTGTACTCACCTAGTTGTGGTTGCAGGGGTCGAGTCATAGCTCCTGGCCCCGCCTCTTCACTGGCCGCTACTGGGTCACTCTCCCTGCGCCATGAGCTTTATCATACCTCTTCTTAAAGCTATGTATGGAACCTGCCTCCACTACATCGCTTTCCAAACTATTCCACTTCCCGACAACTCTGTGACTGAAGAAATACTTCCTAACATCCCTGTGATTCATCTGAGTCTTCAACTTCCAACTGTGTCCCCTTGTTGCTGTATCCCATCTCTGGAACATTCTGTCTCTGTCCACCTTGTCAATTTCTCTCAGTATCTTATATGTCGTTATCATGTCCCCCCTATCTCTCCTGTCCTCCTCGTGTCGTCAGGTCGATTTCCCTTAACCTCTCCTCGTAGGACATACCCCTTAGCTCCGGGACTAGTCTTGTTGCAAACCTTTGCACTTTCTCTAGCTTCTTTACGAGCTTGGCTAGATGTGGGTTCCAAACTGGTGCTGCATACTCCAGTATGGGCTTAACGTACACAGTGTACAAGGTCCTGAATGATTCTTTATTAAGATGTTGGAATGCTGTTCTTAGGTTTGCTAGGCGCCCATATGCTGCAGCAATTATTTGGTTGATGTGCGCCTCGGGAGATGTGCCTGATGTTATCCTCACCCCAAGATCGTTTTCCTTGATTGAGGTTTGTAGTCTCTGGCCCCCTAGACTGTACTCCGTCTGCGGTCTTTTTTGCCCTTTCCCAATCTTCATGACTTTGCACTTGGTGGGGTTGAACTCCAGGAGCCAATTGCTGGACCAGGCTTGCAGCCTGTCCAGATCCCTTTGTAGTTCTGCCTGGTCCTCGTCCGATTGAATTCTTCTCATCAACTTCACATCATCTGCAAACAGGGACACTTCGGAGTCTATTCCTTCCGTCATGTCGTTCACAAATACCAGAAACAGCACCGGTCCTAGGACTGACCCCTGTGGAACCTCACTCGTCACCGGCGCCCACTCTGACACCTCGCCACGTACCATGACTCGCTGCTGTCTTCCTGACAGGTATTCCCTGATCCATTGTAGTGCCTTCCCTGTTATCCCTGCCTAGTCCTCCAGCTTCTGCACTAATCTCTTGTGTGGAACTGTGTCAAACGCCTTCTTACAGTTCAAGAATATGCAATCTACCCACCCCTCTCTTTCTTGTCTTACTGCTGTCACCCTGTCATAGAACTCCAGTAGGTTTGTGACACAGGATTTCCCGTCCCTGAAACCGTGTTGGCCGTCGTTGATAAGCTCATTCTTTTCTAGGTACTCCACCACTCTTCTCCTGATAATCTTCTCCATGACCTTGCATACTATACATGTCAGTGACACTGGTCTGTAGTTTAGTGCTACGTTCCTGTCTCCTTTTTTAAAAATTGGAACTACATTTGCTGGCTTCCATACCTCAGGTAGTTGCCCTGTTTCGATAGACGTGTTGAAGATTGTTGTTAGGGGTACACATAGCTCCTCTGCTCCCTCTCTCAGGACCCATGGAGAGATGTTATCCGGCCCCATCGGCTTTGAGGTATCCAGCTCGCTTAGTAGCCTCTTCACTTCCTTCTCAGTTGTGTGTATTGTGTCCAGCACCTGATGGTGTACCCCACCTCTCCTCCTTTCTGGAGGCCCTTCTATCTCCTCTGTGAACACCTCTTTGAATCTCATGTTGAGCTCCTCACATACTTCCCGGTCATTTCTTGTGACCTCCCCTCCTTCCTTCCTCAGCCTGATCACCTGGTACTTGACTGTTGTTCTCCTCCTGATGTGACTGTACAACAGCTTCGGGTCAGATTTGGCTTTCGCTGCTATGTCATTCTCATACTGTCGTTGGGCCTCCCTTCTTACCTGTGCATATTCGTTTCTGGCTCTACGACTGCTCTCCTTATTTTCCTGGGTCCTTTGCCTTCTATACTTCTTCCATTTCCTAGCACACTTGGTTTTGGCCTCCCTGCACCTTTGGGTGAACCACGGGCTCATCCTGGCTTTTTCGTTGTTTCTGTTTCCTTGGGTACAAACCTCTCCTCAGCTTCCTTGCATATTGTTGTCACATATTCCATCATCTCGTTTACTGATTTCCCTTCCAGTTCTCTGTTCCACTGAACCCCGTTTAGGAAGTTCTTCATGCCCGCGTAGTCCCCTTTCTTGTAGTTTGGTTTTATTCTTCTGGCGCTATCTGCCTCCCCCTCCACCTGTAACTCTACTGTGTAATCAAAGCTTAAAACCATATGATCACTGGCCCCGAGGGGACTTTCATGTGTGATGTCCTCAATATCCGCACTACTCAAGGTGAATACTAGGTCCAGTGTGTACTCACCTAGTTGTGGTTGCGGGGATCGAGTCACAGCTCCTGGCCCCGTGTATGTGTGTGTGTGCAGATGGATGGAGCTGATGTATTATTACTGTAGTTGGCTTTAGGGCTGCTGCTAACTATAATAATATTTGTATAGCTGTCCCGCAATTCTAACAATTATAATTTCGGTCACATAATAGTCACTTTTTTTTTTCTTCAGTCGCATAACAGTCACCTTGTTACTGTTTCAGTCACATAACAGTCATTTCGTTATTGTTTCAGTCACATAACATTCATTTTGTTATTGTTTCAGTCACATAACAGTCACCTTGTTATTGTTTGTCACATAAGTCACTTTCTTACTGTTTCAGTCACATAACAGTCGTTTTCTTACTGTTTCAGTCACATAACATTCACTTTGTTATTATTTCAGTCATATAATCACTTTGTTATTGTTTCAGTCACTTTCTTACTGTTTCAGTCACATAACAGTCGCTTTCTTACTGTTTCAGTCACATAACATTAACTTTGTTATTATTTCAGTCACATAACACTTTGTTATTGTTTCAGTCACATAACACTTTGTTATTGTTTCAGTCACATAACAGTCACTTTCTTACTGTTTCAGTCACATAACAGTCACTTTCTTACTGTTTCAGTCACATAACAGTCACTTTCTTATCGTTTCAGTCACATAACAGTCACAGTGTTATTGCTTCTGGTTGGGTTCACTGCTGCCAAAAAAACCAAGAAAGCAGAGGAAGAGAGCATCAAGAAGCCTGCAGAGGAGGAGGAGGAGGAGCCCAGTGCCAGGGCTACAGATGATGAGCTCAGTGAGGGACCAGATGATGATAACAGAGATGCTCGTCACATTCATCCCAGCTACAGGTGGGTCAGAAGGGACACACCAGCTACACTGGTATATAAAACTCTTAAAAGTTTCCAGCAGTTTTGATGTTATAAACGGTTAGAACAGTCTGTTCACAACGGAAAGGTCCAGAGTTAACTTGGATTAAGGGCGGGAATCACGGGCAAGTCTTCTTCCATCATTCTATACACATATTGATAGAGCCAGAGTTTGGCAAAAGCTAGAGTAGGAAAGCATCTCTTGTATGACTTACGAAATCATAACAACACGATTGTAAACAAACCACGGAACGGGTGGGGATTGAACCCATGGCAAGTGAGTCGTAAAACACCAGGAACTCTTTGAGTGTAAAAGGATAAAGACTGTGAAAGGCTACACCTAATATAATTTTCATGCACAGGACTGATAGTCATATAACCCGCTATAGTTACATTGCTGCTACATAAAATTTGAAGGCAGAGAACACACACACACACATATATATATATTACTAGTTCGGCACACCTCTTCAGCAGCCACAAGTCAGCGGTGAAGAGAGCCAAGTGCTCTACCACAGACACTAAACCTGTGACCCTGAGTCAACGACGCTACTATTTAGCTGTGACAATTTTAAGATGCTCTTCATGAACCACTGAGCAAGTCGTCATATGAGTAATACCCATCTCGGGATTTTTTTTTTCCCTGAAAATTGAAGTCCAAACAACATATCGTCCTTCCCTCCCTGCAGACGCTACGGTGACCCACCCTTGACAGTAGTGGCGGGGCGCCCCACATTGGCCACCACCCATGTCTCCAACGCCCTGGGTAGAGCTATCATCAGTCCGGGTGACTTCGCTGGCAGACCATTGGTAAATTCCTTTATGAATGTTGCCTGTAATGTTTAGAAGTTGTTGAGGTGACATTTCTCGGTAAGATATACTGTAATGCATAGTTATCCTGATCTATATTGCAAGATGGGTGATGGGTCACATAATATACAAAGTTTAGAATTTATAAAGTATGTTGCTTACCGAGCTTGAAATTTATCAGGTATGGGAACTAACTCTTGAAGGGAACACATGTATAGTGTAAGTTCCAGGGTGAGGAATTCCAGCGAGTTAAAAATAAAGAAATTAAAACTAATCGGTTTAAATCCCACTACAATAATAAAGATACTCGCAAGAATATGGTACGTATATATATATATATATATATATATATATATATATATATATATATATATATATATATATATATATATATATATATATGCAAAAGATCACAGTAATCAGGTGATATCAAAATATGCAAGACAACCACTATGAAAAATAGAGAATTCAAGCGCTTCGTGATACTCAATTATCAAGGAACTATAAAGGAAACATGACAAGAGGACTTATATAAGGGCAAGACTACACCTCACAGTCACATCACTAACAAAGACTACACTCACAGTAGCGTAACATCGCACGACTCTGTGAAGAGGAAAAACAAGAAAGGACCTGAAACTCTTCCCAAGAATTAAGATTAGTCCAATTTATCATTAAATTCTTCCCAAATTTTATTAATTATAAAGAATCCAATTTATATAAACCAAAAGAAATATTCATATTATTTTCAAAACTGCTTTTAATGAAACATGAGAGGAATATAATAGAATCATGTTTCATTAAAAGCAGTTTTGAAAATAATATGAATATTTCTTTTGGTTTATATAAATTGATTCTTTATAATTAATAAAATTTGGGAAGAATTTAATGATAAATTGGACTAATCTTAATTCTTGGGAAGAGTTTCAGGTCCTTTCTTGTTTTTCCTCTTCACAGAGTCGTGCGATGTTACGCTACTGTGAGGTGTAGTCTTTGTTAGTGTGATGTGACTGTGAGTGTAGTCTTGCCCTTATATAAGTCCTCTTGTCATGTTTCCTTTTATAGTTCCTTGATAATGTGATAGTCACGAAGCGCTTGGAATTCCTCTATTTTTCATAGTGGTTGTCTTCATATATATATATATATATATATATATATATATATATATATATATATATATATATATATATATATATATATATATATATATAAATTGCGCTTGTTATAATAAGGTTAGGTAAGTTTTCAAAGTTTCTCTTGGTACAAAATTATAAATTTTTACATTAACATAAATGAAAAAATATATCTTTAAACGTATAAGAGAAAATTTTAGAAAGGACTTAATTTTAAATGAGTTCTTGCTAATTGACCAGTTTTACCTAATCGGCACGACATATATATATATATATATATATATATATATATATATATATATATATATATATATATATATATATATATATGCTTTCAGAAGATCTGGTGAAAAGGATGGCGGTAGGGTATCGAAATATACAGATCAATTAATTGCCCGAGTTTATGTCTCCCTATTGGTTATTAATGAACATAAGCAAATATATGCAAGCATACGCAGCATAATTCGCACAATGAATCTATTAATTAATTCCTAGGTTCTTGTATTTCAACTAAGAGCTGTGAGCCTGGTGAGAACCTCAGGTCTACCAGCTGCTTCACAACCACAGTACATTAGCCACTTGTTTAATACACACTTCTATAGTTCCAGGCTTCTCGGTTACCAGTGTCGACGAGTGCCGTCTTACCTTACAGCCCCACCCGTTCCCAGGCACCTGCTGTGCCCTTCCTGATACCTGGGGTTGGTCTCCGAAATCAGGTCACCCCAGTACCTTTCCATCTCCTTCCCCTACAGCAACCTACATATCTCTTCGGAGGTACGCTTCAGTTTTCAGTATAGTTTATTTTTTATATAAAAAGGTGTGATAAAGACCAACAACATTCAGCATTCAGTAACCATCTGCCCAGTCGTCTCATCGTAAGAAGAAAATTATGTAATCTCACGGGAATTGTCCAGAAATATTTAGGGTTCGAATTCTCGAGAAAGAGCGATGTATGGACAGTGGACACACTTGTTTATGTCTTGTGTTTCTCTTCACCAGTTCTTTACGTCTTGTGTCCTTGTTTAGCAATCAGTAAATGCATACCTTGGTGTTACTGGGTTGTTGGGAGTCACAGCATGGAGGATAGCCAAATGCATCGCTATTTAAACATGATAAGTTAGTACTTGTAGGGCACAGTTGCTTTAATACTGAGAAAATGAAAGGAAATCCAGTGGCCTCTGTTAAGAAGTGTTGAAGCAACTTGATTAAAAAATTCTTGTGCTTTATTTTAACTCGAATATATATTTATCCTATAGTTT
The DNA here is from genome assembly GCA_009830355.1 of Cherax destructor. Lineage (NCBI taxonomy): Eukaryota > Metazoa > Arthropoda > Malacostraca > Decapoda > Parastacidae > Cherax > Cherax destructor. The sequence goes on from WNWK01000833.1 coordinate 270,495, forward strand.
CATTAAATATTTTTTGATTGAATCATATTTACAGATCACCAAAGTGTACATAACTAAATGCTTCAAGTTATCGTACCATACACATACACTGTATTTGGTGTACACTTGTAAACTGGCCAGCTACATGTGAAGGATGATGTTCAAATGGTAACTGACAGACATCAGACACAACACACCTTCATCACCACTCATGTCCTTCCACATTACTAGCTTTTAATCAACCTCTAGTCTTAATTTCAAACCATGAATATTAACCTGCCATTAAAAATTCTTCCGAATTTATTCTCATTCTTGCGTGGTCACCTTCCCACAGTGACGCCAGACGTGCCAGGAGTCAGCGTGTGTCCGGGCGGTCTGGAGTGTGTACCACTGGTGCGGTGTGCACCTTGCTACCACGAGGTGCAGAACCAGCCACAGCTGGCTTGTTCCATCTTCGGTGGTGCTGTGGGAGTCTGCTGCCCTGAACCACCCACTGCCAGTGAGTTCAAGTCTTGGTTCTTTCATCTGTGATTTGTCTCCAGTTTATTCAGTTCTTTGTGTTGTATCACATGATCTGAGTAAGTACTTAGTACCTTTCTGTTGTGCCTAAAAATGTTTTATTATATGTAAACTACATTATTTGTATACTACATAAAATAAAGTACAGTTTAACTAACCTGTTCGAACGTACTGGACTTCGAACAAACAGGAGTTCGAACAATTTTGTTTAGAACAAATTGACCCGGTCTTTAAACGTTTTTCTGGAATTCTGTCTTAAAAAAACTTTAAAGGACAACCGTTTCAAAAATGCTTTGAAGTGACCTCTGACACTGACCTGACTCTCAAGAGACTTTTGGAAGAGTCAGATCAACATCCTCCAGTATGTGAGGCTGATAATTAAAGACTGGGAAATACTGTTTCCCACATCGAACTTTTCGCAGTTCGAACACCACCTAAGTACCAATTAAGTTCAAACAACGAGGTTCCACAGTATTTGATTTGAATTTATTTCTAGCTACAGGAACACATGCTGTACCGTCTTCAGTATATAATGTTCCTAGTTTTTCTTTACAATTTCTCTTGACGCTGGTGAAGGATTCTTCATACTAGACACCGGAGTTACCCTTCTGTGCATCAAACCTGATTGCCTCTTATTACCCAGGAGTGTATGACCCTGATGGATTTACCGCTTCCCCATGAATATGTATTATTTTCAATAAATACCAGCATTATGGATGTTATTTTCAGTTTTATCTTCCAGATTACAGTGGAACCTCTGGTCACGAACGCTTCCCTACACGAACAAATCGGTTCATGACCCAAAAATTCGCCAATTTTTTGCATCTGGTAACGAAAAAACACATTCTGCGCCATTTTTTTCGCACGCGCCAATTTTCCCCACTTCTTGTAATTAAGACCATGATAAATTCGGATTAGCAATGTTTCATCAGCAAGTAGTGCCGAAACAGCTTCTCGCAGCGCCAGTACCCGGCTAGGGCTTGCTATGTATGAGTTTTGGTCATTTTTTTTCTCAATTGTTTGTTGGGCTATCTTATTGAAACTTGGGCAATGTATGATGGAAAGATGCTTCTTAACGTACACCAAAAATGAAAGAAATCGAACGATAAGTAACGGAGTTCACTGCTCAGCCATTAGACGCCCCTTAAAACTTTTAGAACATAAGAAAGAAGGAACACTGAAGCAGGCCTACTGGCCCATGCGAGGCAGGTCCAATTCTCCAACCGGCTTAAGCCAATGCCCCGACCCAGCCAGGTCAGGTTACATTCACTTAAGGAAGGAGCACGGCATCTGACCTAGTAGCACAAGCTAGTCAGGACCAACTCACACCCACCCGCACCCCACCTGGAGTTAACCCTCTCCAGGTAGTCAGGTCACTTCCACTTAAGGAATTAGTACGGCATCTGACCTAGTAGCACATGTATTTATCTAACCTATTTTTAAAACTACACAACGTCCCAGCCCCTATGACGGTACTCGGGAGTTTGTTCCACTCATCCACAACTCTATTACCAAACCAGTGCTTTCCTATATCCTTCCTGAATCTGAACTTTTCCAACTTGAAACCATTGCTGCGAGTCCTGTCTTGGCTGGATATTTTCAGCACGCTATTTACATCCCCTTTGTTTATTCCTGTTTTCCATTTATACACCTCAATCATATCCCCCCTAATTCTACGCCTTTTATAGAGAGTGTAGATTCAGGGCCCTCAGTCTATCCTCATAGGGAAGATTTCTGATACATGGAATCAACTTTGTCATCCTCCTCTGTACGTTTTCCAGTGCATTTATATCCATTCTGTACTACGGTGACCAGAACTGTGCAGCATAATCTAAATGAGGCCTAACCAAAGATATACGTATAGAGTTGAAGAACAACCTGAGGACTTCTATTATTTATACTTCTAGATATGAAGCCAAGGATTCTGTTAGCTTTATTGCGAACACTTATGCACTGCTGTCTTGATTTCAGATTACTACTAACCAGAACTCCTAAATCCTTCTCGCAATCACAAGTAATAAGATCTACATTATTCAGTTTATATGTGGCATGGTTATTGTCCTGCCCAACATTTAGAACTTTGCATTTGTCTACATTAAACTGCATCTGCCACTTCTCCGACCACTGCATCAGTCTATTCAAATTATCCTGGAGTGCTCTAATGTCCTCATTAGAATGAATTGGACGGCCTATTTTGGTGTCATCAGCAAATTTGCTTATGTTGCTATTTATTCCCTCATCTATGTCGTTTATGTAAATTGTAAACAACAAGGGGCCCAAAACTTGTGCAATGTTAGTTTTCTCTGTTGTTCAAGGTTTTCACATTTAGTTTACTATTACACTGTGCATTCTATGGTATAATTAACTATTTTTGTGCTTAAAATCTTAAAAAAACAATATTTACATACAGTTCGTAGGGGTCTGGAACGGATTAATCGTATTTACATACAATCCAATGGGGAAATTAGGTTCGGGTCACGACCAAATCGGGTCGCGAACAGAGTTTTGGAACGAATTATGGTCGTGATCACAAGTTCCATTGTACTAATTATTATTAAATCACACAAAAAAAATAATTCGGAGTGAATACTCCAGTTCTTTTGCATATTCTTGTAAAAACTGCTTTGCTGTCTCATCTAGTTCTTGTTATTATTTTTGTGTCAGCAGCGCATCTTAAGTTCCTCTTTGTATATCTCAGTGTCATCCACTGTGAACAAAGGCACAATACCATGACTAGAACAATACGTAAATAACCCGTACATAGGAGAGAGAAGCTTACCACGACGTTTCGGTCTGACTTACACCATTTACAGTCACACTAATTGGTCCAAGTCGGACCGAAACGTCGTCGTAAGCTTCTCTCTCCTATGTACGGGTTGTGTATCCTCCATTTTAACTTACTGCTCCAGGTTTAAATCCTCTATTGTTTATATTTTATCTTTTACAATAAGTTTCGAACTTGATTGAAGCGATATGGATCCTTCTTACCTTTGTTCGTTGTTCCCTTTTAAAAGTATCTATCTCCAAGTCTTTGTTTCTTTTAATTTTTTGGTGAACCTTAATTCTAATCTCTCTGAGGTAACTCCATTCTTGTTTATATATAAAATAAGTAAGACATATGTGCAACAGTTAGGTATCTTTATTCTGAAGAGTTTCGCCTATATAGAAGGCTTCTTCAGTCGAGTACAGAGGAGGCAGCAAATGTAAAGACGATGTAATCAGTCCATCATCCTTGAAGACGTAGCATTGAGGTGGTCGGTCCCTCAACCTGGAGAAGTTTTGCTCCATAGTCTGGAACAATGATGATGGACTGATTACATCGCCTTTACACCTCTACTGCTTCTGCTGCTCCTCTGTACGCGACTGAAGAAGCCTACTGCGTAGGCGAAACGTTTCAGAATAAAGTTACCTCATGTTGCACATGTATCTTACTTATCAACGTACAAACACAATGAATGACGTTACTCTCAATCAGGGGCGGATCTACTATGAGACTAATGAAGCTTGAGCTTCAGGGCCCCTAATCCAGGAGGGCCACTAATCCTGGAGGAGCCCCAGAAGCGACTTTAGTCCACATTGCTTAAAAAATTTTGATCTTCTGTATGAGAAGGATTTTTTTAAATAATAATATTAATAATATAGTGTAATTCAGTACAAAATAAAAGTTAAAATAAAAATTAAAAGGCTATTATAGTATCATGTAGGCTAACAGTTGCCGGTTGTGAAGGTGACCCCATAACCAGTGGTGGGCACAGATAACAGAAAAGTTAGCTTCGCTAACCGCTAATCTGCTAACTAAAAAATTAGCTTCGCTAACGCTAAACCACTAAACGGTCAAAAAAATAGCGGAAGCTAACGCTAAACGCTAACCACTAAATTTTTCTCATGAATTCAGATTCGGTTTAGTTTTTTTGTCTTTTACTTTTACTTTTAAGACTTTTAGAACAGACCTGGAGAGCTTCCTAATAAGATATTGAATGCCAAGGTCATATGATGATCAAGTGCCGCGCTAGTGCGAAAATTGCGATTGTTTAATTTTGTGATGTAAAGTAAAGTAAAGTAAAATTTTATTTCATTGCAGATTACATAGGTATTGGTAGTTACAATATAAATTGAGTGCAAGGAGAGCCACTGACATGCCATGGCATTAGGGGCAGCTTAATCTAGTAACTTAAGGACTATGTACATAATATTAGAGAAATTTATTGAGTTTATTCTAGTTAAAATTTGTTTTCAAATTACAAATATGATGATATTATACTGTTAAAATTATTATATGATGATATTAGATTGTAATAGGTGTTTAGATTCTTGAATTGTAATATGAAATTGAGATTATCTTAAGGAAAATAACATTGAGCATTTTTGACATTAACTTATAGTATGAGTATTTAGTTTTGGGTGAGTAGGGGGTAACATAATAGTAACATTATTAAAATTGAAATTATCTTATAGGAAAGTAATAATGAGCATTTTTCAAAGTAGTTTATAGTATGATTATTTAGTTTTGGGTGAGTAGGTGGTTTTTGAGTTGAGTCTTAAATTGATTTTCTGACAAAGTTATCTTAATATTTACTGGTAATGAATTCCAGATTCTGGGGCCCTTCATGTGCACAGAATTTTTACATAGGTTGATATGAACACGGGGTATATCAAAAAGTGATCTGTGTTTTGTGTTGTGGTCATGGGTCCTATTAAAGTTGGTGAGGAGAATTTTGAGCGGAGGGTTTATATTAGAATGTAAAGTTTTATATATGTAGTAGGCACAAGAATAAGTATGAATGTTCTTTACGGTGAGTAGTTTTAGACTTTTGAATATTGGTGGAGTATGCTGTCTAGAGTGGGAATTTGTTATCATTCTGACTGCGGCCTTTTGTTGTGTTATGAGTGGTCTAAGGTGATTTAACGTTGTTGATCCCCATGCACAGATTCAATAGGTGAGATAAGGGTAGATAAGTGAATGATATAGTGCAAGGAGAGCCGATTGTGGCACATAATAGCGTATCTTTGATAATATGCCTACAGTCTTTGAGATTTTCTTGGAAATTTGTTGTATGTGTGTTTGGAATTTAAGGCTACTGTCAAGGTGGATTCCTAGGAATTTTCCCTCTGTGAGTCTTGTGATGGGTGTACCATTGAGGGTTATGTTAAGTGGAACATTTGTGACTTTGCTTCCAAACTGTATGAAGTAGGTCTTGTCCGTATTGAGAGTAAGCTTGTTAGTCGCCATCCATGTTGATATTTTCTGTAATTCGGCATTAACAGTGTTGGCCAGTATAACTGGATTTGGGTGAGAGAAGACATATGTTGTGTCATCTGCAAATAAAATGGGTTTGAGTAGTTGTGATGCATTCGGTAGGTCATTTATGTAAATGAGGAATAGGAGTGGCCCCAGGACACTTCCTTGAGGGACTCCGACTGTAATTTGTTGTTTGGAAGAGTTCGCTCCATTTGCGTACACGTATTGGCTTCTGTTGCTAAGGTATGACTTTAGGTAGTTGAGTGGGTGCCCCCTTATACCATAGTGTGCTAATTTTGTGAGCAGTAAATCATGGTCGACTGTATCAAAAGCTTTGCGTAGATCAATGAAGATTCCCACTGGGACTCCATTCTTCTCAAGTGCGGTGTATATTAACTCCAACATGTGCATAATAGCATCGTTACCCGAGTGACCCGACAAGGACACACTTGTCGCTGCACTGAAGCCCCATAGCGCCCGAACAGATTGAGTTAGCTTAATTGGCTGTTTTCTTCATTAGTTTCAGTTACTCATTGTATTCGTTCATTTTATTCTGTTTCTGATTATGTTTGCATTTAACCTAATTTAGATTTTGAACCCAATAAACCACAAACAAGAAGTTGACAATCGTGCTTAAAACCTTGAGGCCAACTTATCGCTGCACCAGCGATACAGCCATACAGGTGCACACAAATACTTAAATGAACAAATGAAATCAAACATCAGTTTAAATCCAACATACACTTTATTTACTGTGCAAAATGCAAAGCATGGGTATCATGCCAAGATCAGATGATGGCTGGGCTGATTATTACTCTGGCTGGGCCTTCTTCATTGCTTTAATGTGATGCTGGTTGCCCTTCATGAGCATCAGCCTCTCTAAGTTTCTATCTGACAGGGTGGCTCTCTTGGCCCTCAAGATATCTTTGCCTATAGAGAATAGTCGCTCAACTGCAGCACTGGATGGGATGGCGGTGTTGTACTTAATGAATAGGTCGATCAAGACCTGCTCGCCCAAGAAGACGACTTCACTTACTTTCCGACTACCAACAACGTATGAATTTTTTTTTAGAGGGCTCAAAGTTAGCAGAACTTTATTTGGCGGAAGCTAATTGGTCTGCTAACGGTTTCCAAAGTTAGCGGAAGCGCTAATCCCCAAAACAAAAAGTTAGTTCCGCTAATTAGCGGTTAGCGGATCAGCGGAACTGTGCCCTTCACTGCCCATAGCAGTTCAGGCTTCAGGGCAACAAATATGTAGGTCCGCCAATGTGTATGTATACTCGATGAACGTTTCACTCGGCAGGAAACCTGCGGCAGGTGTTCACCGAACCTGTGATTGAACTTCCTTCTCTGGGCTTCAGTGATGGCATCGTCCAAGAGGCGCTCCAGCGGGGTGCCTTGGAGGTGCAGCAGATAGAACTCTTGGAGGAGGTAAATACTTGATTTCGTATAGACCTTGCTCTTTCCTATATATAAGCTCCCACCCGGAATTAAAAAAAGACAGATTTCACATGTCTCTCTTTCTGCTCACAATTCTTCAGTCAGTTATTCAGTTTTTAGTTCGTTTTTCATTTTTTTTGTTCTTCAGCTTTTTGTTCTTCAATTTTTTCTTACTTCAGTTTCTTGTTTTTTCTTCAATATTTTGTTCTTCTTAAGCTTGAGTTAGAAATGATCAACACGACTCGATCCTACAAGAACAACTTAATTCATCACTCATACAAGTTATACAGAGAATTAATATTTTGCCCCAACAGTTAATAATTAATATTTACGTGAGGTAATAAGCCCAACTAGTTTATTTAGCACAACCCCTCCGTCCAGTAAACGCCAATAGAAAGTCACATTACATACATATCCTCACGATAGATGCCTTCTTTTGGTCCATTAAGTGCCAATTTATCTGACAAATTAACAAATTCATCCAGAGGCGAGAAAACAAGACTGACTCTGCAAGTGGTATTAATTTCACATAAAACATTTATTTTTACATAGACTTTATAAGGCAACATTACTTGAACGTTCATTAGTGTATAATTTTAATATTTCTAAAATTGTTAGTAAAGCCTGAAAGACAAAGTTTTAAATATTGACAATAATATAAAGATTTTCAATTTAATGGAGAGTTATATTATTACATTAAATGGGATATTACAGTTTATTTATTTTAAAGAATGTTGGGAACACCAATAATGATATCAAAGGCCAGTCCATAAAGAAGTTGGCTGCAGATATTACATCTGTTGATCAGAGAATGGTTTAAGCAGCTAGTATATACATATAGTGAGGTCATGCTGCAGGCAGAGCAAGCACACACAATATATTCTCTTGTTACAGGAATTACAAAGGCTAGACATCGAGCTAACAAATACTCGTGACCCAGCTTACCACCATCTCCAGTTCTTCAGGACATCTCCCCTCGCTCTTGATCTTAACAGTGCTGCTCTGGCTCATGTTCGTGCTTCACAACAACTCATGAACAAGTGAGTTTCATTTACGAGTGATTTTTATTCCTTGTTGATACAATGTGAGGCGCTGAAGAACTCTTATGTTTACGTCAGTGCTCATCAGTCAGTGAACTGATAAAGATTGGACAGTTGTTACTTACGCACTAACTAACATAAAATTAAAGGCAGCAATGTACCCTCAGAAAGATTGTCTGTGAACTTTAGCAAGTAAAAGGCCATATCCTCGTCTAACATTTTGTCTCTTGCCTACAGCTTTCGTCTGAGTTCCCTGCAGGCAGGATTTGGTCTGCAACAAATCAACGTAGCCAACACCAATTTCGCCAACACCTGCCAGATGAACCCTGTGTGCCAGGAGATAGACGTCTACTACCGCAGAATTGACGGCGCCTGCAACAACTTGAACAATCCCATAATGGGCCAGGCCAGGACAACCTTCCAGAGGCTACGTCCTCCACAATATAGTGATGGTGAGTGTTCTACAGCATGGTATAGAATACAGACAAGATAAAGAATAAGACATACATTCCAGGACAAAATTGGAAGATAGTTGAACTATATACGAAAGATGAGTTAATCAGTCCCTCAGCCTTGCAGTTGGTGAAGATCACAGTAGTCGTTTAGAATCTTCATAGACTACGGTGCTCTTCACCAACTCCAAGGATGAGGGACTGATTACCTTAAACTCCTTCTGATCTTCAACCATTCTCTGTATTGGACTAAGGAAGCCACTCGTTGGCTTTACGTTTCCACAATAAAGATATCCAAGTTTTGCACAAGTGTCTAAATAGTCATCCCGTTGCTTCTCTTAACTATTTATCTAAATACATATTATTAACATATTTGCTAACAATTACTTCTCTTCTTGCAGGTCTGTCACGACCCAGAATGAGCCAGACTGGAGCTAATCTTCCTTCTGCACGACTTGTGTCCACCAGCATCATTGGAGACATGGACAGACCCAGCTTAGAGTTTACCCTCTCCATTATGCAGATGGGTCAGTTCATCGACCATGATCTCACCCACACTCCCATCAACAGACTCGGTGAGTATTAAGAAATAGCGCTAAACCCGTGTGAAACACTCCACTGTTAGGTGTTAGAAGACTGGAATCTTAGTAAGAGTGCATAATGAGAATCATAGTTGGCGCAATATATTATTTTCAATTTAAAATTCCTTGAAAGAGTTAGCAATGAAGGTGGAACCTTCGGAGAGGAGTGCAGAATGAGGCAGCCATGACAAAGAAAATGTCGAAAGTGAAGTCTGCGTGTTTTCTGATAGAAAGGATTGTTGATTAATAAATGCTGTACTGGTAGCATAATCTTACAGTCATCAGGTCACGGTGGGGCCCATGCTAACATTCCTATCGTGTAAAGAAATATATCTAAATGAATGAATCTTGTTAGGCCTCTAGGTGCTGTGACCCCTACGGGATTAGCTTATAATAATAATAATAATAATCATTGGTAGGCCAGCATGGACCAGTGGTAAACGCACTGGCCAGCGAGTTTTAGAACTTACTTGCCATGGGTTATAACCTCACTCGATTTGTAGTTATAACTTATTTACCGTAACACAGCTGAAAAATATCCCTGACTATGTGAACTAAACCTCCTGAACCGTTTGTGTGCGTGAGTTAAATAAAGTAAACTTGACCAAAACTTCTCTGGGTTGGTCAGGTAACAACAGTGGTATCCAGTGTTGCTCGAACAATGACCGTGGCTTTGTTGACTCTGCCTTCCTCCATCCCGCTTGCTTTTCCATCGATGTGCCCGCCAATGACCCCTTCTTCGGTGGGACTGGACGCCGCTGCATGAACTTCGTCAGGTCTTTGCTGGCTCCCCGCAACACTCCGTGTAATCTAGGCTATGCTGAGCAGGTAAGCAAGACGGAGTCTGGCGTTATGTACACGTCCTCTCCAATAGTCACTCTCTCTCGCCAGCATTCCCACCACTTCACCACACTTACATCTCTATCTAACAGATGAACCAGGTCACACACTTCCTGGACGGATCTAGCATCTACGGGTCGAGTGTCTCGGAGGAGCAGCAGTTGAGAGCTTTTCGTGGTGGTCTCCTCAGAGTGCAAGAGAATGACCTCCTCCCAGCTGACTTACAGGTCATGGAGTGTGAGACCATCAGAGAAGGATTACCTTGTTTCATGGCTGGTAAATATGATTTTTTTCTATTTATTTATCCCTTCACTCTGCCCATGAATGGCTTAGTCTTGTCAGTGTGGTACAAACCTTGGTAACTGATACATACAATAATATTGGTTTAAAAAGACACGTGAGCACACACTAGGACTTATATACTGATTACTGTCATTTTAATCTCTCTGTGTTAGAAGTGATCAAAGTCCCAGGACCGAAACATTTTCTAGTATGTCATAGTGTTTCCTCAAACACTAGGCCATACTAGACGTTTTGTCAGTGTCCAGACTCTCTCGTCTGGACACTGATTTCCTTAGTCGGTGTTGTTATGAAGACTTTTAACGTGCTTGTTAAATAAACATTTGGACGGCGTACTTCTCTGGACTTCCTTTCACATAAATATCTCGAAACATTATCACTTAGTGATCCTTCGTTTTTTAAATGGAGTGTAAAAAGTATCTGGTGGTAGGTGAGAGGGAGGGAGGGGTGAGCCAGTGAGATCATCATCTGCCAAAGACCAATACTCACCCATACATGGTGGGTGGGGGTCGAGTCACAGCTTGTGTCGCGAGCTGTGACTCGACAGTGTCACGAGACACTGTCCTCTATAAACCCCTCGAGGGAGGTTCCTTGACGCTAGTGAGAGGCTCTTGATCTGGGGAATTGGATCTGTGCTCCGGTTCCCTGAATTGAGCCTGAATACCTTCCATCCTCCCCACAGGAGCTGTATAATCCTACGGGTTTAACGCTTCCCTTTGATTATAATAATAATAATAATAATAATAATAATAATAATAATAATAATAATAATAATAGTAATAATAATAATAATAATAATAATAATAATAATAATAATAATAATAATAATAATAATAATGTCCTCTATAAAAGAGACACGAAACGTTAGCAAAACTTTTATTTTAGAGCCATTTCGCTCACCAGGGGCTTTATCAATGAAAGAATTTATTTACTGGATTAATACAGTCCCGGGCGGGAGAAATGTTTCCATAATAAAGTTAACTAATGTTGCTAACTTGATTTTTTTTATACATTTGTCGGTGTTAGATACCTGGAGTATACCTGGAGAGGGTTTCGGGGGTCAACGCCCCCGCAGCTCGGTCTGAGACCAGGCCTCATGGTGGATCAGGATCTGATCAACCAGGCTGTCACTGCTGGCCGCACGCAAACTGACGTACAAACCACAGCCCGGTTGGTCAGGTACTGACTTTAGGTGCCTGTCCAGTGCCTTCTTGAAGACAGCCAGGGGTCTATTGGTTATCCCCCTTATGTATGCTGGGAGGCAGTTGAACAGTCTTGGGCCCCGGACACTTATTGTGTTTTTTATCAGTGTACACCTGGCACCCCTGCTTTTCATTGGGAGAATGTTGCATCTCCTGCCGAGTCTTTTGCTTTCATAGGGAGTGATTTTCGTGTGTAAGTTTGGAACTAATCCCTCTAGGATTTTCCAAGTGTATATTATCATGTATCTCTCTCGCCTGCGTTCCAGGGAATACATAACAAGGGATTTCAACCGTTCCCAGTAATTTAGATGCCTTATCGTACTCATGTGTGCCGTGAAAGTTCTTTGTACACTCTCCAGGTCAGCAATTTCGCCTGCCTTGAAGGGGGAAATTAGTGTACAGCAGTATTCCAGCCTAGAGAGAAAAAGCGATTTAAGAGAATCATCATGGGCTTGGCGTCCCTAGTTTTGAAGGTTCTCATTATCCATCCTATCATTTTCCTAGCAAATGCGGTAGATACATTGTTGTGGTCTTTGAAGGCGAGATACTCTGACATTATAACTCCCAGGTCCTTCACATTACTTTTTCGCTCTATTATATGGTTAGAATTTGTTGTATACCCTGATAGTTTTAATTTTCTCAAGTTTTCCATATCTGAGTAGTTGAAATTTCTCTTCACTGAACTTCATATTGTTTTGAGTGGCCCATTTGAAGATCTGGTTGATGTCCGCTTGGAGTCTTGCAGTGTCTTCGATGGAGGTCACTGTCATGGTAATCCGGGTGTCATCCGCAAAGGAAGACACGGAGCTATGGCTTACATCTCAGATATGAGGATGAAGAATAGGATGGGAGCGAGTACTGTGCCTTGTGGAACAGAACTTTTCATCGTAGCTGCCTCAGACTTTACTCTGTTGACTACTACTCTTTGTGTTCTATTTGTAAGGAAGTTATAGATCCATCTACCAACTTTTCCTGTTATTCCTTTATCACGCATTTTGTCCGCTATTACACCATGGTCACACTTCTCAAAGGCTTTTGCAAAGTCTGTGTATACTACATCTGCTGGGACAGGCAGGAGCGACCTGCTCTAAACCTGTGCTGCCCTGGGTTGTGTAATTAATGGGTATCTAGGTGATTGGCGATCTTGCTTCTTAGAACCCTTTCAAATTTTTTTATGATATGGGACGTTAGTGCTATCGGTCTGTAGTGCTTTGCTATTGCCCCAAAAGACATAGCCCCACTTTGTGGAGTAGGGGTGTGTGTTGTTTTTAGTAAGTGTGAGATGACCCTCTCCATAGAATGCTGAAGGCATATATATATATATATATATATATATATATATATATATATATATATATATATATATATATATATACATATATATATATATATATATATATATATATATGTGTAATATATATATATATATATATATATATATATATATATATATATATATATATATATATATATATATATATATATATATATATGTATATATATATATATATATATATATATATATATATATATATATAATATATATATGTATATATAGTGTGTGTGTGTAACAGAACATTCCCGTTTCCTCAAAAATAAATCACCATTTTTTCAATTAATTTGCCTTGTGTATCCATCAGTTGAGGGTTTATACGTTCTTCCGGAAAATTATTCAGTACTCCATTCATCCCTTACATTATTATTTGCATTCCAACACTGGGTAGCTTTTTCATAAATAAAAATGTCCATATGTTGTGAAAGGCGTGAGGATTATCTCACGCTTCCATAAGGCAGCACCACACGGAATTCTACGCTTGTCTAACCTACAGGTATGACCTACTTCCACCTGGGGATTTGTCCAAGGTGTCACCACCTATGACTGCTTCACCTCACCTGTTTACACTATAAAAGCTCCTTTGCGCATATGCTATATATAAATTATAATCATAACCATAATTTTGAAAGGGGTAAGCCAGTGGAAGGCCTCAGTCAGATGACCAAAAGCACCAGCTGAGGGTCATCGTATGACTAAGACCCGCGTCAGGAAACACTTGTCCTGTTCCTGACAAATCTTACCATATCCTGTATTCTTTTCGAGATTGATGGACTGATTACAGCGACTCCAGGCTGAGGGATAAATAACCTCAAACTCCTTCTGATCTTCAACCACTTCTTTGTATTATACTGGTGAAGCCACTGTGTGGCGACACGTTTAACCAATAGACACCCGAGTGTTACACAAGTGTCTAACTTCTGAACAGCGCCACGATGCCGATTTGATCAGCGAGTGCACAAGATTTTCCGAACCTGCGCTTCTTCTTAGGTAGGATTAAGTTACAATACTATGAATGAAACAATTCACAACTAAGCAACAGTTTAGAGATGAAGCTGTAGCAAACCTGGTCCAGTCTTTCTCCTTATTTTCTAACTTGACCTATCTTCTGTTTCTTCTCATCACCTTTTTTTTTTTTTTACCTAACATGTTCAATGGCTTTCCACCGGTTCTTCTCAGGTGTTACGGACCGAAACGTCGTCTAAGGTTTCCTCATCATAATTTAGTGAGGAAGTTGTGAGAGTTTCAAGTAGTTGTTCAAATCACATTTCTAGATAAAAGGGAATAACAAGGCCTTCACTGGCACCGTATGGATCACAAATCCATAACTCCTGACATCGTCTGCTGCTACGTCGATGCCACGCCCTTCGAGCCCAGTGGGGTGGGGTTCATTATAGTCCAAGAGCGGGGACTGGGGCTAGGCCTGGGAACAATTAGTCCCAGACGATGAAGAGGTAGTTGTACCTCTTCCCATGGACGACTTTAGGCAAATACACTCCGGCGATAGGAAGCCAAGGCCGGGTCACCGACTGGTCAAGACCCGGGCCGACAGTACCGGCGAACCTCAGACAGACAGACATTACTCCTGGTCATTACAACTATCATGAATTCCTCTTCGCTCATGTAACAACACATCACTGTTGCACTCCTGTGCTGCAACCCTAAAACCTCTCTACATCTTTTCGGTATTTGCTTCATCCCTCTCACTCTATACAACTTACTAATTTCAATACTCGCCCATACGTCTCAATTATTAAATGACTTACATTTAATAATTTTCCTGTTATACCTCATGGATTTGTGATTACTGTGATCACAAGCCATGGACTTGTACACTGAATGTAAAAATGGTACGAATAATTTTCAGTATTTATTGAACAAACTATATCAATACAATATTAAAGGTTATAAAGAATGGTAAGTACCATAGGTCATAAAGAACGATACACGTGACACATTTGGGAATCTTCAACATATCGTTTTTTTTAAACCATTTACGTCACTTTAGGCCTTCATATAGCTTTTACCAACAACTAATCTATGAACTTGGAAGCACACATCCCCCAAGGTTGTATTAACCAACAACCCCACACAGGAGACAACCGGGTGAACGAGCAAGTGGTACTGTCCATCATACACACAGTGTGGGTGAGGATACACAACCGTATAGCCCGGGAGCTAGCACGCATCAACCCACACTGGTCAGACGAGACTCTCTACCATGAGACCAGGAGGATTGTGGTGGCCCTTTACCAGCATATTATCTACAACGAGTGGCTCCCTAATGTACTTGGTAAGTATCGCCCTCTCTCATTCCTTCCAATATTAACATCTGTACTTAAATTGAAGAATAAAAGCCACAACGGCGGTTAACAGTTTACGATTGACTCACAAATTATATATGAAAATTAGAGGACATTATTGTCCATCTAGTTCATTATCAAACTGAGAGTGATTTAACCCTGGTCCAAGACGGATTGAAACGTAGTAGTAATGTTTACAAGCGATAGCTCAACATTACTAACCCATGAAAGCTGAAGAAATAAGCCGCACTTAGTGCGGCTTATTTTCTAGGTAGACATACAAGAATGATTGTAACCGACAAATGATGATACAAAGACACTTATATCAAAGAAGAATCTTTTATTTATTCAACGTTTCACTCAACTATCATATACTCCTGCTTTGTTTTTGTTTACTAAAAGAACAACAAAAGTGTATAAAGACTTTTTAATATCTTTCGCAAGAGTATACAGAGTCTTATTATTTGACTCTAGAGAGACAGTAGACTCCTCGATTACCTACGGAATAAAACAATGCTCACTTGTCCCGAGTACGAGAGAAGTGTTACCGTCAAACTAGTCAGTTATTCCATCACATGCAAATGCTACTCGTGAGTGTGCAACACCTGGCTGATGTGTCCTGCCTTAAACCAACCCGTGTGTGTTTGCAGGCAAGGACTACATGGTTGCCAATGGGCTACTACCACGGCGACGAGGCTACTCCAGGGACTACGACAGCGGCCTCGACGCGACAATACTCAACGAGTTCGCCACTGTTGCTTTCCGCTTCGGCCACACCCTCGTCCAGGGCATGATTCAGTAAGTAACCTAGAGGGTTCTCTTCTAACAACGTCATTAATAAATCGCCTCTTTATTTCCTTATTATTATAATCAAGGGGGAAGCGCTAAACACGTAGGGTTATACAGCGCCTGTGGGGCGGATGAAAGGTATTCAGGTTTAATTCAGGAAACTGGAGCACAGATCCCATTCCCTAGATCAAAAGCCCCTCACCAGCATCAAGGAACCTTCCTTGTGAGGATTATTTCCTGAATGTAAAAAACACTAAAAGTTTCCTTTCAAACGTTAGTAGCCAATGGCAGCATTTTCCCCACGCTGCAGCCAATGGCAGCATTTTCCCCACGCTGCAGCCAATGGCAGCATTTTCCCCACGCTGCAGCCAATAGCAGCATTTTCCTCAAATAGCCAATAACAGTCTTTTCCTCACTTAGGCAATAGCAGCATTTTTACCATCTAGTAGCCAATAGCAGCATTTTTACCATCTAGTAGCCAATAGCAGCATTTTTACCATCTAGTAGCCAATAGCAGAATTTTTACCATCTAGTAGCCAATAGCAACATTTTTACCATCTAGTAGCCAATAGCAGCATTTTTACCATCTAGTAGCCAATAGCAGCATTTTTACCATCTACTAGCCAATAGCAACATTTTTACCATCTAGTAGCCAATAGCAGCATTTTTACCATCTAGTAGCCAATAGCAGCATTTTTACCATCTACTAGCCAATAGCAACATTTTTACCATCTAGTAGCCAATAGCAGCATTTTTACCATCTAGTAGCCAATAGCAACATTTTTACCATCTAGTAGCCAATAGCAGCATTTTTACCATCTAGTAGCCAATAGCAACATTTTTACCATCTAGTAGCCAATAGCAACATTTTTACCATCTAGTAGCCAATAGCAGCATTTTTACCATCTAGTAGCCAATAGCAACATTTTTACCATCTAGTAGCCAATAGCAACATTTTTACCATCTAGTAGCCAATAGCAGCATTTTTACCATCTAGTAGCCAATAGCAACATTTTTACCATCTAGTAGCCAATAGCAACATTTTTACCATCTAGTAGCCAATAGCAACATTTTTACCATCTAGTAGCCAATAGCAGCATTTTTTACCATCTAGTAGCCAATAGCAACCTTTTTACCATCTAGTAGCCAATAGCAACATTTTTACCATCTAGTAGCCAATAGCATCATTTTTACCATCTAGTAGCCAATAGCAACATTTTTACCATCTAGTAGCCAATAGCAGCATTTTTACCATCTAGTAGCCAATAGCAACATTTTTACCATCTAGTAGCCAATAGCAACATTTTTACCATCTAGTAGCCAATAGCAACATTTTTACCATTTAGTAGCCAATAACAGCATTTTTACCATCTAGTAGCCAATAGCAACATTTTTACCATCTAGTAGCCAATAGCAGCATTTTTACCATCTAGTAGCCAATAGCAACATTTTTACCATCTAGTAGCCAATAGCAACATTTTTACCATCTAGTAGCCAATAGCAACATTTTTACCATCTAGTAGCCAATAGCAACATTTTTACCATCTAGTAGCCAATAACAACATTTTTACCATCTAGTAGCCAATAGCAACATTTTTACCATCTAGTAGCCAATAGCAGCATTTTTACCATCTAGTAGCCAATAGCAGCATTTTTACAATCTAGTAGCCAATAGCAGCATTTTTACCATCTAGTAGCCAATAGCAGCATTTTTACCATCTAGTAGCCAATAGCAGCATTTTTACAATCTAGTAGCCAATAGCAGCATTTTTACCATCTAGTAGCCTACAGCAGAAATTTCCCCCTTCTAGTAGCTAATAGCAGCAGTTTTCTTATATACATAGCTGGCAATAGCAGTTTTCCTCCATATAGCAGCAATTTCTCGAATGTCGGTAGCCATTAGCAGTTCATCTTCACGCAAGTTGCCAGCTTAAGAAACATAAGAAAAAAAGGAACACTGCAGCAGGCCTACTGACCCATGCGAGGCAGGTCCATCACTCCCCGGCTTAGACCTGACTACCTGGAGTTAACCCTCTCCAGGTAGTCAGGTCACTTCCACTTAAGAAGCACGGCATAAGACCTAGTGGCACAAGCTAGTCAGGTCCAACTCACACCCACTCATGTATTTATCTAACCTATTTTTAAAACTACACAACGTCTTAGCTTCTATGAAGGTACTCGGGAGTTTGTTCCACTCATCCACAACTCTATTACCAAACCAGTGCTTTCCTATATCCTTCCTGAATCTGAACTTTTCCAACTTGAAACCATTGCTGCGAGTCCTGTCTTGGCTGGATATTTTCAGCACGCTATTTACATCCCCTTTATTTATTCCTGTTTTCCATTTATACACCTCAATCATATCTCCCCTAATTCTACGCCTTTCTAGAGAGTGTAGATTCAGGGCCCTCAGTCTATCCTCATAGGGAAGATTTCTGATACATGGGATCAACTTTGTCTTCCTCCTCTGTACGTTTTCCAGAGCATTTATATCCATTCTGTAATACGGTGACCAGAACTGTGCAGCATATTCTAAATGAGGCCTAACCAAGGATAAATAGAGTTGAAGAACAACCTGAGGACTTCTATTATTTATACTTCTTGATATGAAGCCAAGGATTCTGTTAGCTTTATTGCGAACACTTTTGCACTGTTGTCTTGGTTTCAGATTACTGCTAACCAGAATTCCTAAATCCTTTTCGTAATCACAAGTATTAAGATCTACATTATTCAGTTTATATGTGGCATGGTTATTGTCCTGCCCAACATTTAGAACTTTGCATTTGTCTACATTAAACTGCATCTGCCACTTCTCCGGCCACTGCATCAGTCTATTCAAATTATCCTGGAGTGCTCTAATGTCCTCATTAGAATGAATTGGACGGCCTATTTTGGTGTCATCAGCAAATTTGCTTATGTTGCTATTTATTCACTCATCTATGTCGTTTATGTAAATTGTGAACAACAAGGGGCCGAAAACTGACCCCTGTGGGACACCGCTTGAGACGTGCCCCCATTCTGATTTCTCCCCATTTATGCAAACTCTCTGCCGTCTATTTGTCAACCATGCCTCTGCCCAGGAAAAAATTTCTCCTATTCCGTGTGCCTTTTAAGTTTCCTCAATAGCCTCTGATGTGGAACTCTATCGAAAGCCTTACTGAAGTCCATATACACAATATCATATTCATTACCATGATCTACCTCCTCAAACACCTTAGTGAAAAAAGTTAGTAAATTCGTAAGACAGGAACGCCCCTTAGTAAAACCGTGTTGAGATTCATTAATCAATTTATTCCTTTCAAGATGACTACGAAATGCCTCGGCAATTATTGATTCCATAAATTTACCAATTATGGTCTATAGTTCGAAGTGTTGCATACAGCGTCACTGGTTGTTGTTGTTGTAGATTAGTCGGTACATTTGCCGGCCCGGTTCTTTTTCAGGTGGTGACCTGGCCTTGGCTCCCAGTCACGGGAGTGTCTTGAAGGAAAATGCCAGCTGCGCAGCAGCTGGCGATGCGAAGGCGGCTGATGAAGCTGCACAACAAGCAGTGTCAGGAAGGGTCGAGAAGGCGACCATTTCAGGGTCAAATGGAGCCACACCCCAGCTTTAGGCAATGCCAGAGTGCTGGGGAACTCAGCTTCCTGGTGACTGGTGGAAGGAAGCTTGCTAGTGGGAGGTAGCGTTCTTGATATTTCTAAATTTCGTTCTTGATACTTGGATGACTCTGATCTCGGTGTAGTCGTTTTCTAGAAACTCTGCGATATCGTCGAGCATTTCTTCGGTGATGCATAGATGTTCAGGTTCGCCAGTGAACTTTATAGTTCCATCACGAAGTCGAATGTGAAGTTCTTTGCAATGCATAGCTTCACTTTATTGGTCTGTTGTGTAGAACTTTATGCCATTCCATTTGGCGTACTTATATGGCGGATGTTAGCGGGTTGACCTCTTGATGTGCTGGTGGTTGGGGAGCAGCAATGGCTGTGTCAGTTGTTGGTGTGCTGTCAGTGGTGGTGTTTGCAGCAGAGGAGGGAGGCTGGGTTGAGGTCTCTGATTGGTCTGTTTTCTTGGTGGAGGAAGCCAGTGGAGGTTTCTCATTGGTGGGATTCTGAGGCGACTCGTCACCAGTAAGAGATTGAGGAAGACTTGCAATTATGGAGACGTTGACGATATTTGTGGTGGTCTTTATTATGTCTGCAGAAGGTGGAGACTTTGGGAACGTAAAACTGGGCATGTTGTTTAGCCGGAAGAGTTCATTGGTGGTGTTGAAGGATCCAGGTGTGGCCATATTGTGCATGTGTGCATACATCATGCAGTAGAGGATTCTGGTAGATTCATCGGCAGGTATTGGAGGTGATGTGCTGCTGGTGGAGGATGAAGTCTGAGTGGCATTAAGTATCTTAGTGGTGTCTGCTTGCAGTTTTGTGATTGCAGCATATGTTGTAGATACTGCAGTCGTTTTATTTTGTTGTTCTAGGGTTTTCTTGAGCATTTCTCTTCTTGTTGGGCATTTGGCAGCAAGAGTGTGGTGGTCATTCTTGCAGTTTAAGCACCTTTGTGGAGCGGTGGTGCAACAAGCCTTGAAGTCATGTCCTTCATTACCGCAGGTCGAGCAGAATTTTTTGTCCTTGAGAGGACAGTCCTGACTGGAATACGAGTAGGAGTAGCAGCAGTAACATTGTATGATGTGGTGCAATCTCTCGGCCTCCACGTATTTTGGGTTGATGTGGAAGTAATGGATTGCCATTCCCTCGGCGAGAGCTTGAGAAGCCATGTTGACGTCAGTGAAGAAGCGTTGGGTATTTTGGTAATGTGTTCCACAGAGGCCCAAGGGCTCTGGTCTTCTACTGATGTCTTAATTTCTTCGATAGGTTGGGTTGTGATAAGTTTGTCCAGTCGTCTGAGGAACACCGTCCTCTTGGTCCTCAAGCTGGGAAGACATGACTTGAAATCCTTGATCATGCAGAGTGTTTGCTGGTGATTAACTTTTCAGCCTTAATGTCGTCAGTACAGACCACAATGAAAGTCGATTGGAGAGTGAGAATCGCATTAAATTTGACCTGCAATCTGCCGCGAACGGCAGAAGCAAGTGTCAGTTTGGACATTTACTCTCCCACTTCTTGGTTTGATCTTCACACGATTTGAGAAATGCATCGTGGACCATGTGATCTGATAATGTGTAAAGATGAGAGTCAGAGCTACTGCGACTGTACAGAGTGAGGTCAACAGAGCGAATTCGCGTCACTTGTTACTGACTCGCTATATCAGAGCGTCACTGGTTACTGACTCGCTATATCGGAGCGTCACTGGTTACTGACTCGCTATATCGGAGCGTCACTGGTTACTGACTCGCTATAACGGACATTAAAACACAATGATGACCAGACGCCGCCCATAACATACCTGTTTTGAGAGTATTCTCATCCTTCCACAACTCTACAACTTTTATCATTTATTGTGGTTTAGCGCTTTGTTTTGATTGTAGTAATAATAATATCACTTTTTGTGGTGCTGGGCGTAGTAATCGAGAAAATGTTACGCCAGATCTAGCATTCCAGAAGTGGCCCAAGGATTTAGAAAGACGAGAAGGATGAATGTCTACCGGGAAGACGAAAAACTGGGAGCAAACCTTACATTGTAGCCTCAGTTACTGGCACGCACTCACTCACGCTCATTTACAGATTATTATTTGCATGCACTGTTGATATTAACCTGAAGTATTACTATGCAGTGTAAATGTTTAATTATAATTTTTTTTTGTCTTAACAATACAGCGTTCAGTGTTAAGGTGATGGTGCAGTGTTAGGGTGATAGTGATATGTTACGGGGATAGTGCAATTTTAGTAGTTAGTCTTAGCTAAGGTGAAAAGTTACATTAATGTGTACGTGCGCGTCTCCTGCAGGCTAGTGGGCAAGAAGGGTCAGTCTACGGGAGTGTTGCCGCTACACGAGAACTTCAACAACCCGCGGCAAGTGTACACTCCTGGTAGGCTGGACCAGTTCCTCCGAGGCATGGCCACACAACCTATCCAGATGTTTGACAGATTTGTCACTTCTGAGCTCACTAACAGGCTCTTCGAGGTGAGTTATCACTTCTGAGCTCATTAACAGGTTCTTCGAGGTGAGTTATCACTTCTGAACTCGCTTCTTCGAGGTAAGTTATTAGTTACTTCTTAATTAACATGCAGCATTTATCCAGTTAATACTTTATATCAGTTGCCATACACATCATACTTCTCGCTCCTCGTCTTGGCAAAATACTGCTTTAATTATTATCTAAGTAACTGTCCCATACTTGGCAAACAACTCCTCACTCCTCTTCCCAACACCATATCTTACAGCACCGAAGCAGACGAAGTGATTTATTTCATTTTCTAACAATATTACCTAATCCCCCTAAATATATCCTTCACCCTAGTCTTAGGGTGAAGGATATATTTAATATATCAACTAGTTGATATATTTAATATATTAACTATAATATATCAACTAGCAAGTACTGATGGAACATAAACCATGCTAATTTATCATAATAATTAGACTTTGCAGACTGCATATGTTTATTTTTTTTAGAGTATAATATTTCCCGGAGATGGGAAGTAGAGTGCCGGCACTCTGAAGGAGGGGTGTTAATGTTGCAGTTTTATAACTGTAGTGTAAAGCACCCCTCTGGCAAGACAGTGATGGAGTGAATGATGATGAAAGTTTTTTTTCGGGCCACCCTGCCTTGGTGGGAAACGGCCGATGTGTTAATAATAAAAAATATATATTATTTCAGTAAAGAAAGGCTAAACCAGCTTCAAAAATTGAATTTATCAGACAAAATATTAAAATTGGGCTACTATTCTTTTATGCTTGTTTAAAGTCTTAGATTATTTTTTGGTGGTGCACAAGACCACTGAAGTATTTAGAACCATGACATATGCACAGTATGTGTATAAACTGCTGGTGTATTTGCAATTTTGCACACATGATACATGGTGTCCCGTAGCTCGATCGCTAGCGCACTCAGCTCACACACTGAAGTTCGGAGTTCGAATCTCCGGTACGGCTGGAAAACATTAGGGACGTGTTTCCATAAGACACCTGTCCCTGTTCACCCATCAGTATAAAATGGGTATCTGGGTGTTAGTCGACTGGTGTGGGTCGCATCCTGGGACAAAACTGAACTAATATGCCCGAAATGCTCAGCATAACAAGCGGCTTTCTATATAGTAGTATGTCATTTTTTTTTTTTTTTTTTTTTAACAGAGAAGCTCCCCATACTCATACTCCAGACCCATGCCTCTCCGACCAAGAAAATCCGTCAGGTAAACCCACTCAAACCCCTTACAAAAAGATTAACCCCTATAATCAAAACCCTCCCCTCCACTTGAAAAGCCACCCCCCCCCCTACGTCATTAGTCATCCCAACCCCCCTCCATGCACACATACCCTAAAACCCCCTTATCTCCCCACAACCGCTAAAATTACCTTGATAATTAAAATCCCCTCTCCCACTATGACCCAACAGACACACCTCCCCACCTAGAACTACACCTAATACACATCCAAAACTCCACGCTCACTCGTCATACCTTAACCAGGATGAGCTTACCCTCCTGCCACGTCAAGCCCCCTTCTACGTCTACAATACATCCCGCAAAACCATGTTCCTATACTCATCAGAAAATGCATACTCCCATTTACTCCCATACACCACCCGATTCCTGCATTTACTCCTATACATTGTGCCCCCATAGCTCTAATCCTTTCCCCACCCCTGCTCCCTCAGTCTCCAGGACACACACACGAAATCCACCATTAAATACCATAAACCCCTGCGTTCTCTATCACCCACCCCTCGTATATCCATACTCATAGCCCTCAGTACTGAAATACCCCCACCCCCCATTTTCCTCAACACCCTGCCTATCCATTCTCTCACCACCCCCAGTTCCTCACAAAAATATATAGCATGCATCACTGTTTCTTGCGACCCACATCTTTTACAGCACCCATCTCGAACAATGCCCATCCGACATAACAATGCCTTATCTGCCACCACCCCATGTAGAAACCTATACATTAATTCCCTATCCCCAGCCCTAATCCTCATACCTTTCAAACCCCTCCATATCAATCCCCAATCATACATAGGGTATTCAGCCACCCCCTCCAATCCCATCCTTCCCCACACGCGACCTCCAAAACACTAGCCTTCACTTCTTGCACCCTCCTCACAATCACCAAATGCCGCAATATATCCCAACACGTCCCCAACGATACACCCCCCCACCATCTGCGCACCTCCCGCTCCACCGCTCCCACGGTAGCCCCCTCAGTGCCTCCCAGCCGCACCATACACCGTTTCACAAACAAACACATCAACCTCCTTTCCACCCAAATAAGCAACAACCCCCCTAACTCCACTCTCTTCCTAACCACCTCCTTCCTCAACCAGTGTTTACCGAAAGCCCAAATGTACTTAAAAACCCTCACCTCCAACCCTCTCACATCCTCCTGCATCAGAGGGTAAACCCCTGCCACGTGCCACAGTCTACTGTAGATCAGCACGTTCACCGCTATCACCCTCTGATGCAAGGAAAGATCCCCCGCCCTCCAACTCGCCAACCTATCTAGCGCTAGTTGCACTACCCTTCCAGAGTTCACCCTCCTGGCCTCCATACTGTCACCCATATACATAATACCACAAATTTTCAGACTATCCACAATAATCCACCCATATCTCTCAGCCAATCTACCTCCGATCCATGCCCCTACCTCCAACAAACGCGATTTTGCCCCATTAATTCTCATACCCGTAGCTGCACAAAACACCCTTAGAGCCCCCTCAATAATCTTCAATACCTCTTCCATTCTCACCAGCACCGTGGTATCGTCCACGTACCCCACTATATCATTTCCTCCCCTCCCTGCCTGTATCCCACCCACCCCCACATTCTTCACAATCATCCTGTAAAAGGGATCTTGCATGCACGCGAACAATATCTGGGATAATGGACATCCCTGTCGCAAACCCCTATCCATTCGTACCACCCTTCCCAATTTCCCATTCACCTGCACACGCACAGTAGCCCCCGAATACACCGTCTCTACCCACCTAACTACCTCCTCACCAAACCCCTGTTTTCTCATGATCGCATACAGCCTCCCTCTCCACACTATCATATGCCCCCTTCCAGTCCAACGCTAATACTCCTCCCCAGCCCCTCTATAAATCCCTTGATGCGTTCATGTCCCTCAATCATACACCTACCTGGTATCCCACATTGTCCTTCTGCTATCACCTTCTGCAATACTCTCTTCAATCTGTTCCCCAAAACCTTCGCAAAGATTTTATAATCTGCATTCATCATTACCAGAGGTCTATAATTCTGCACCATGTTCCCCTGATTACTCTTCTTAACTAATACTACCACCCCATGCCCTGCTCCCTCCCATTCTACACCTACTCTTCATACAATTCATCAAGGCCACCATACATTCCTTCAACACATCCCAATGTACCCTATAAAATTCATTCACCATACCATCCATACCAGGCGCCTTTCCCCTACTCATTCCATTCACCGCCTTCCACACCTCCTCCTCTGTTATTTCTCCCTCCAGACACAACCTGTCCTCGTCCCCCAAAACCCCTACCACACCCTTCTCTACAATCTCACCTTCACTCCTGCCCCCACCCTTGCTCCGCAAATACGCCTCAAACCACTTATCTACGTAAACTCCCATCGCCTCAGTCATCCGTAAACGTTGACCCCTATTGAATCCTTCCAAATCCTCCTCCACATCCAGGTAGTCTATCGTCATAGCCTCTCTGCGCCCCCTACACCTGCCCACAACATACTGCGATGGTCTGTCACCCCATAAAACATCATCCATACCCGCTTTCACTCTGCACGCATCAAACCTCTCATTTTGCAAATCCCT
The DNA here is from genome assembly GCA_009830355.1 of Cherax destructor. Classification (NCBI taxonomy): domain Eukaryota; kingdom Metazoa; phylum Arthropoda; class Malacostraca; order Decapoda; family Parastacidae; genus Cherax; species Cherax destructor. The sequence continues at coordinate 296,445 of WNWK01000833.1, forward strand.
CAGTCTTTCTTTCAAACCTCGAATCTCATCCATCACCTGCACTCCTCCCCGCTCATAACAACCTTGCAACAACCCCTCAAGATACTTTTGTAAACCATACCTCCAGCACACCTCCTCTCGCCCCAGCTTCTGATAATATTCCCTAATTCCTATTTTCGCACAGCTCTCCCACCATTCCACCAAATCATTATTATCCTCTCCCCTTTGCTCCCACAATGACCCCCACCACCTCCTAAAATCATCCTCCCTACCCATGCCAGTCAATAATCTACCATTCAGCTTCCAATAACTCTGATACCACCTAATCACCCCTTCCCAACTCACATCTGCCAGAACACCCCTATGATCCGAGAATCCCACATCAAAAGTCTGCACCCTCCCTACAACCACCCTCCCCGTCACATATACCCTATCCAAACGCGCCGCATATCCCTTCCTAACAAAAGTATACTCCACAAAAACCCCTCCCACTACGTCCCTAAAACCTGCACTACTCAATAAATCCCTCAACGCCCCCAACTCACAACCCGCTCCCCTAGGTTCCACATCCCTTTTTCTAATTACACTATTAAAATCCCCTCCCAATATTGCCACGCTCGGCAAACCTCCCAATGCCCCAACCATGTAATCGTTTAAAAAATCAATTTTCACTCTTCGAGAAGCCTCCGCCGGCATATAAACCCCTACGAAACAAACCTTCACCCCCAATCCCCCTCCACCCTTACCACCCTGCCCCCCCCACTCTCCTCCCACGCTCGTAGAACAAAGGGACTTGACGTGCTAATGACCACTGCCACACCTCCTTTTAATTTCCCTGAAGACCCTGCATACACCTCATATCCCTGCAAACATAATTCACGTCCACATCTATAATTGTGCTCCTGTAGGAACCCCACTTGCACACCATACCGTCTCAAAGTTCCCTCTACCCACCGTCGCTTGACCTCCGCCCTCAACCCATTAACATTAATAGTTAGACACTGGAATATAAATGAGTGGGTTTACCTTTCGACCTCTGCACGGACTGTGACATTATCCTTCCTTTACCACCCCCCTTGCCCACACTTTTGCTGCCCATAGCAGCATCCTTACCATCATCTCTTGCCAACTCCCCTTCCCTGTCATTCCCCTTCACTTCCACCAAAGGCTTCTTCGTGACCCTCTGGGCCGGTGTCGATATCATCATGATCTTCGACCTCCATCATGTCCCCACTATCACTCTGATGCACCTCCACATTGACGCACTCACGCACCAATGCTGCTACCTCAGGACTCTCCTGCCCCGAGTCAATCCCAACTCGTGCCTCCTCCACCAAATCTGCCCCATCCCCAACATGCAACACCTGTAATGGATCATCCAGTAATCCCTGAATCACTTCCACCAGAGGCACATCCATGCCTTCCTCTATCACAGGTACTTCCTCAACCTCCTTTTCATTCACCTCTCTCTCCAAAGTATGCTCTGATGGGTGGCACGGTTTTGCCACACCCTCCACTATTTCACTCCAGCTCCTGGTCCTTTGCTGCTGTCCCTCATCACCAGCCTTCCCCTCATACTTTCCCTGTGGTTCTGTCGGGATCTTGCGTTCAGCGGTTCGTTGAGCACCTCTCCTCAAACAATCCGCTGCTACATGATCAAAATTCCCACATATCCTGCACGTCCTCCTTTGTCCTGCGTAAGTCACGTACACTTGCGTACAAAACTCAGCCATAATGATGTAAGATGGAATGGGCCTCCTTAACGACATCTTTAAGGTGAAAGATCCCTCAGGAAGACCCTCCATGGGTCCCACACTCCACTTTCCTGCCGTTGCCAGATGTACTGTAACATACTCGCTGAAGACACGTCCCACATCCATTTGATCCGCCTCAAAAGGCACATTCTTTACCTTTACCCATGTGTAGGTGCGCGACACATCCTTTAATTGCACCTGCAACGTCGCATTGACCGTGTAGACGTTGTCCTGATGTCGCTCTACCAATGTCTCATATGCTGCAGCCGTTAACAACTTCACGAAGATCCTGTTCATGCCATTTAGTGCCACTCCATACAGTTCCTCCATATCAATGTTGTATATATCACGAAGAATAGTAGGTATTACTGTAGCCGCCACAGCAGGTTGAATTACTCCTGTAACCATGTCTATGCAGACGGTGTTGATGCGGCGTCTGCCCACCGCCGCCATGACAGTGAAAATAAAGTTGATCACAGTCTCCACCAGGGGCCAGAGACCAGAGTAGCACACCCTTCTCTCACGAGAGCTGGGTGGCGAATGTTAGCTAGGAATGTATACCTTGTACATATACTTGTTGAAATAAAAATATTATTATATTATTATTATGTATGCGCATACACCACAGGTGTATTAGCATACATGATATACAGTATCTAGTGTGTAAAAATATAGTAAACTACATACATAAATATTTTGGTTTAATGGAAGAGACGGTAAGTTGATACATGCTTGACCAACTGGTTGGTGTCTATGTTGCAGACTCGAGAGATGCCGCGAGGTATGGACCTGATATCCCTCAATACCCAGAGGGGCAGGGACCATGGTATTGCTGCTTATAACGACCTAAGGGAAGCATGTGGACTTCCTAGGGCACGCACGTTTGAGGACCTGCTTGATGTTCTTCCTGTAGAGGTAAGACTTGCGAGTAAATCAAAGTGAGATGAGATGAAGACAGAGGAACAGGGAATGAAAGGAAGAACAGAATAAAATATGAGCTAAAGTTAGAAACAACTTTTAACAAATACATTCCTTAAGTATTTGTTAAAAAAAAAGAGAGCGAAAGAGTCGATGTGTCTATATTTTCATGGAAATTATTATTTTAAAAATAATGTGCATGTTGCTTAGTACAAAAAATAAAAATGTTAATGGTGTTTTTGATTCACACCATCTAAACTAAAGCCTTCTTATTACCATTTAAACGATCATCAATAAAATTACAATTTGTCCTGCATACCTCACACAAAAGTCGATAAAAGACCACTTCAGCCACTTAACATAGTCTATTAAGTCATACCCGCTAACCTGAACGTATACTCAACACCTGAGACCCCCATACATATCACCTAACACCTGCAGACGTAACACGCAAGCTGTGACCACCATACTCCTACTGGAGCAACCACTAGGTGACTAAGAAGGTCTGATCACTACTTCCTTGACAGGTGGTGCAGACTTTCAGTCGGCTCTACGCTACAGTGGATGACATCGACCCCTTTGTGGCTGGCGTCTCTGAGAGGCCGGCACCTGGCGCTCTCCTTGGACCCACCTTCAGGCAAGTCCAGGAGTGATAAATGAAGAGCAAAAGAGGCAGGGAGATATGCTCGACACATGTAGGAAATAATTGACAGATACAAGGACAGGGAGATTAGGGAAATACAGAGAACGATAGGGGAAGAGACAAACAGAAAACGACACTGGATGGGGTACGAGAAGGAAGATACAATGAAGAGGATAGAAGGGGAGGAAAGATAATGCATTCGAGTGGTGGGAAGGCCAAAATGAAAATGATGGGCTCTCTAGCAGGAAAACAATGTTCCCTGAAGGTAGAGCAGATGATGAAAAATAAAGAAAACAAGGAAGACTACTTTTAATTCATGACATTTGTCATCAAGTAATAAATAACCATACATCAGCCACTTTCCCTGCGATTTTTTTTCATTAATTTAGTCATTTTTTTTGTAGCTACCTCATGTGACAAACCACGTTTTCACAGAGAAACTTTATTGGCCCGGCATATATTTTCTCGTCCAAAAAAATAAATGTTTGACTAGGTTGGTTTTTCACCACAGGTGCATCGTTGGTGACCAGTTTACCCGGCTGAAGCGAGGAGACAGATTCTTCTACGACTTGGCTGATATGCCCACTTCATTTACTGAAGGTATGTTTATGTTCGCACCAGCTGTTAGGCTTGCAGATTAGAAGTCAAACTAATACGTTGATAGGCTTGTAGATTATTAGTCAAACTAATATGATGATAGGCTTGCAAATCAGAAGTCAAACTAATATACACCTCCATATCCAAATGAATTGTCATTTAAAAATGGACTTTCAAGCCAATAAACTTTTATTAAAAAAAAAAAAAATCATACAAATGTGCAAAAAAAAAAAAAACTAATTTGGAATATATCCATAAGACTGTTGATTCAGACATGATCTAAAAATCTGGCCAGTGCAATACTACAAGTTAGTCGGATTGTAGTTTTAGAAATTGTGGGTGAATTTTCACAGGTACAGTCCTGATTTAACATTCACACACATAACTGGGAAAGGCTGGTACATCTAAAACAGATTACACCTACGGATACTAGTTGTTCCTCTGAGACAGGTGGGACTTGATCAACAGCGGGTCACAACACTGTCCCACCTTCGATACCCTCCTCAGATCCCTAAACTCATACATCTAGACCTAAATTATGTGAACATATAGTTCTTGAATTTATTAAATGAAATATTTCAAGCCAGTAACACTGGCTGTATTAATTTTGATTGTGGACTGAATATATAAAGGAAAAATTATTGTGAACTTGACTAAGGATTTGTTTGTTCTATAAAATTTTATACACTATATAAAAATAATATATCTTACCAAATTACGGTCTTGATATATCCTAACGCCTTACTAAGGCTGATAAACTACTATTGGACAATAAATAGACACATTACCTGTAGTGAGATGTAATTCACACTGGGAGGCGTACATTACGTATTTGATGATACATGTGGAGGGCAATTTAGATTCTCCAGCAACAGCTCACGTTTTTCACTTGTATCATTCTTATTTTGATAGTTTCACTTTGTATCTGAACCCTTCGAGATACACGTTCAATTCACTTATTATATAGGACACTATATTTGCCTATACTATTTATGTCGGCTTATATTAAATGAGATTAATTCTCCGCAAATTCCCGATCCGATCCGTACTACTCCGCCATTTTCGTTGCTCTCCTACGTTTTGTCTACCAGTACATCTTTTCAATTAATTTTATAACACTTCCAGTGTGAACTACATTTTCATTATTGAAATATTAATTTCCTCTAAATTATAACATTTTTCACTTTACTTATTCAACTGCTTAAAGAATATAAGGAAACAACAGAGAGTATTAGTTCTCATGTCACTGAACATCTTTTAAAAGTCACTGAAGATAAACACCTATACAATTTCAGATAAACTGTTATCCCCATCGGGAAAATTATCTAAATTTTCCACATGTAGATTATTTTGGTAAATCAGAACTACGACTATTTTAATAAGGTTATGGTTTAAAAAGACACGTGAGCAAACACTAGTACATATTTATTAGAAAACGTTTCGGTCCTGGGACCTCGACCTTGATCCCAAGACCGAAACGTTTTCTAATATGTCATATTTGCTCACGTGTCTTTTTAAATAAATTTGTCGGTATCAATTGCCAAGGTTTATGCCAATAAGATTATGATCCACGTTACACTCACAGCTCAACTCAATTCAATCCGGATGATATCCTGGGCCCGCATCCTCTGTGAGGCAGGAGACATGGTAGGCTATGTCCAGCCCCTCGCCTTCAGACAACCCCGTGGCCTGTAAGTTATACTGTGTGTGTATATTATTAATATTTTGCGTATATTTGTCAAGCAGTCACTTGTTTAATACAAGCTTTGTACCTGTCTGCATAATAAACAATTTCACCAACTAAATTTTTACTAAGTATCTAGTAGAGAAAAAAATTGTGATCAAGATTTTGTAGTAATGGGTCTTTAAATGAACGTGATATCTTGTCTTGTGTTTCAGGAATGAGAGAGTTCCTTGCGACAGCCCCACCATCCCTGGTCTGGACCTGTCGCCTTGGATCTCACAGGCATAGAAATAATCACTTCCACACAGGACAACACAACGTCCGTCACTCCGTTTTATAATGAGGTGTGTTCTTGCTCAGAGGCGAGCTACAGCTCCCAAACCACGCCAGCCATTTTCTTCATTAAGTGCTATTACTGTGATGACCTCCAGAGCACTGTTACTGAACAGTGGCGCCACCAGTTCTTTCAGTTAAAAATTGCTCTACCCAAGTTGTTGACAATATCCGCCATCATATCTTAGGTATTTAGTTCATAATGAGTACTCTTGATCACTGACGAGATAATTTCAACAAGTTGATGCCTTCACTGTTGCCAGTAAGTCCTTTCCACGAAGAATCACACGCACACACACATGCCAACATCTGCACATACTCATCACCTCCACACATCTCATCATCTACCCACAAGATGATGAGTGTTCGTCTGGTCTTGTCTTTGGGAGACGAGAGGCTGCATCTGTGTGCTGTGCAGCTGCCTCAAGTTCCGGTCAACGACTGACCCTTCCCTAGGGTGAGCTGCTGCCCTTCCCTAGGGTGAGCTGCTGCCCTTCCCTAGGGTGAGCTGCTGCCTGGATGATGACGTCGAGGGGCGTGTCCCTACACATTTTCATACTTTGTAAAAAAATTAAATTAAACTTAAAAATGCAAACAGTGTATTTACTTAACCTCGTAACTGGACACGGATTTAACAGTGATTTTCATAAATATTCATAAATAGATCTTTCATCAGTGAACCATCAATCAACAAAGATAATGGACCTTTTATCAATGAATCATCAAGCGACAGATAGAGAAATACTTCATCAATTAATCATCAATGAAAAAATAATAGACTGGAAAAGAGTGACGTGAGGGTAAGCAAACAGATGGAGCAGACAAAAATGTAAACATTCGTCCCACTGAGCCAGAGGATCGTAAAGAACTTACGCTAATACAAAATTAGATCCGATGAAATCAAAGTCAAAGATTTATTTCCACATGATACAATGTTTGTACAAGGATGGGTGACATTTGGTTGTGCATGCAGAAAGTCCATACACAAATAACCCACACTTAGGAAAGAGGAGCTTACGACGACGTTTCGGTCCGACTTGGATAATTTACAAAGTCACAGTGTGACTTTGTAAATGGTTCAAGTCGGACCGAAACATCGTGGTAAGTTTCTCTCAGCTATGTGCTGGTTATTTGTGTATTGTTCCAGTCAAGGTATTGTTCCTTTTTGTTATTCAGAAAGTCCATGTTTATGTAGACTATTTCGGGCAAATAATGCCCAACATGGTCGAGAGCAAGTGACACCATGTAGTCTGTAAGCAAAGGAGGGACCCAAGAGCTAGACCTCAGCCTCCCTGTAAACACAGCTAGGCGAGTACACACCCACATAATTAAATGACACCAATAAGAGCCGAGGTTGACAGTTATCTTACTTGTTAGAGTTGACAGCCTTCCCTCCTTACCTCCCGCCTTCCCTCCTTACCTCCCGCCTTCCCTCCTTACCTCCCGCCTTCCCTCCTTACCTGCTGCCTTCCCTCCTTACCTGCTGCCTTCCCTCCTTACCTGCTGCCTTCCCTTCTTACCTGCTGCCTTCCCTCCTTACCTCCCGCCTTCCCTCCTTACCTCCCGCCTTCCCTCCTTACCTCCCGCCTTCCCTCCTTACCTGCTGCCTTCCCTCCTTACCTGCTGCCTTCCCTTCTTACCTGCTGCCTTCCCTCCTTACCTCCCGCCTTCCCTCCTTACCTGCCGCCTTCCCTCCTTACCTGCTGCCTTCCCTTCTTACCTGCTGCCTTCCCTCCTTACCTGCCGCCTTCCCTCCTTACCTGCTGCCTTCCCTCCTTACCTGCTGCCCTCCCTCCTTACCTGCTGCCTTCCCTCCTTACCTGCTGCCTTCCCTCCTTACCTGCTGCCTTCCCTCCTTACCTGCTGCCTTCCCTCCTTACCTCCCGCCTTCCCTCCTTACCTCCCGCCTTCCCTCCTTACCTGCTGCCTTCCCTCCTTACCTGCTGCCCTCCCTCCTTACCTGCTGCCTTCCCTCCTTACCTGCTGCCTTCCCTCCTTACCTGCTGCCTTCCCTCCTTACCTGCTGCCCTCCCTCCTTACCTGCTGCCTTCCCTCCTTACCTGCTGCCTTCCATCCTTACCTGCTGCCTTCCCTCCTTACCTGCTGCCTTCCCTCCTTACCTGCTGCCCTCCCTCCTTACCTGCTGCCTTCCCTCCTTATCTGCTGCCTTCCCTCCTTACCTGCTGCCCTCTCTCCTTACCTGCTGCCTTCCCTCCTTACCTGCTGCCTTCCCTCCTTACCTGCTGCCTTCCCTCCTTACCTGCTGCCCTCCCTCCTTACCTGCTGCCTTCCCTCCTCACCTGCTGCCTTCCCTCCTTACCTGATGCCCTCCTCCTTACCTGCCGCCCTCCCTCCTTATCTGCTGCCTTCCCTCCTTACCTGCTGCCTTCCCTCCTTACCTGCTGCCTTCCCTCCTTACCTGCTGCCCGCCCTCCTTACCTGCTGCCCTCCCTCCTTACCTGCTGCCTCCCTCCTTACCTGCTGCCCTCCCTCCTACCTGCTGCCCTCCTCCTCCTGCTGCCCTCCTCCCTGCCTGCTGCCTTCCCTCCTTACCTCTGCCCTCCCTCCTTACCTCCGCCTTCCCTCCTTACCTGCCGCCTTCCCTCCTTCCTGCCGCCTTCCCTCCTTACCTCCGCCTTCCCTCCTTCCCTCCTTCCCTCCCGCCTTCCCTCCTTACCTCCCGCCTTCCTTCCTTACCTCCGCCTTCCCTCCTTCCCTCCTTCCTGCCTGCTCCTCCTTGCCTGCCGCCTTCCTCCTACTGCCGCCTCCCTGCCTCCTGCCTGCCTGCCCTGCCTGCCTGCCTGCCTGCCTGCCTGCCTGCCTGCCTGCCTGCCTGCTGCTGCCTGCCTGCCTGCCTGCCTGCTGCTGCCTGCCTGCCTGCCTGCCTGCTGCCTTGCCTGCCTGCCCTGCCGCTGCCTGCCTGCCTGGCCTGCCTGCCTGCTGCCTGCCTGCCATGCGCTGCCTGCCTGCGTGCTGCGCCTGCCTGCCTGCCTGCCTGCCTGCCTGCTGCTGCCTGCTCTGCTGCCTGCCTGCCTACCTGCCTGCCTGCCTACCTGCCTGCCTGCCTGCCTGACTGACTGCCTGCCTACCTGCCTGCCTGCCTGCCTGCCTGCCTGACTGCCTGCCTACCTGCCTGCCTGCCTGCCTGCCTGACTGCCTGCCTACCTGCCTGCCTGCCTGCCTGACTGCCTGCCTACCTGCCTGCCTGCCTGCCTGCCTGACTGCCTGCCTACCTGCCTGCCTGCCTGACTGCCTGCCTGCCTGCCTGCCTCTCACCTTCCATGGCTCAGCGTTGCTACAACACACCACAAATAGTCTCTCAGGCTCACTTGATCAATAGTGATGTTGGTTAACGCCATGTTAGAACTTTCCATTAATTTGTACATCGTGAAGCAAGACCCATATTAAACATTATCTCTAATGTTAGGTCAAGTGAGATTCATTAGGAAACAGGACAAGTGTTTCCTGACGCGGGTCTTAGTCATATGATGATCCACAGCTCGAGCTTTTGGTCATTTGACCGAGGCCTTCTGCTGGCTTACCCCTCCACCTCTTTAAAAATTATAGTTATGATTATAACCATTTTTATGTGTGCAATTTGAACACCAAATTTTTCATAATGTTATTTTATCGATGCTGCTGGAAATTATTGTATTATCATTCGAAAATTAAAAAAATGTCATTTAAAATATTATGTAAATTTACAGTAACATCTGTTTATGTATTATAAATTAAATTTTCAGAGCCTATGCTTTTCCATCGTCAAAAATCAATATATGTAAATACACAAAACAAACCAGAAACCAAAAATTCCGTATTTTCGAAAATAGAATGTTATTTATACTGGAATCTTCGTGTCTATTAATAGTAAGACCCTACACTGTTATTGTTGTTCTTTATGTGAAAACTAAACCCATGTGAGTCAGTCAGCGCAAGGAGAGACAGGCTCGGTCCTCCGTCCGCTAACCGAGACCCATTCTGACCAGTCAAAATTCTCAGTTACAAATTGCTGGTAAACTAGGTGAGTCCCGGCAGTGTACTTACTACCCGAGTAAAGATAATCACTAACTGTGTAAATAATGCAATGATTATAACCATAACCATATTTTGTTAAGGGGTGGGCTGATAAGCTCTAGCTGTGGGTCATCATATGACTAAGACCCGCGTCAGGAAACACTTGTCCTGTTTCCTGACAAACCTTTCCTAACCCCATTTCTATGACTACCACTACATTTCTACGACTACCACTACGTTTCTACGACTACCACTACATTTCTACGACTACCACTACATTTCTATGACTACCACTACATTTCTACGACTACCACTACATTTCTACTACTACCACTACATTTCTATGACTACCACTACATTTCTACGACTACCACTACATTTCTATGACTACCACTACATTTCTACGACTACCACTACATTTCTACTACTACCACTACATTTCTATGACTACCACTACATTTCTACGACTACCACTACATTTCTATGACTACCACTACATTTCTACGACTACCACTACATTTCTATGACTACCACTACATTTCTACGACTACCACTACATTTCTATGACTACCACTACATTTCTACGACTACCACTACATTTCTACTACTACCACTACATTTCTTCTACTATTGCTACTACCATTACTATTGCCTCTCTTCACCCTTCACTCCCCTTTCTTTCTTGTATCACTAAACTACTCTCCCTACTTTCTACTACCACCACTACTACTTCTACTACTAACTACTACTGCTGCCACTACAATCCTTACCACTACTTTGTCTTCCTCTCTTGGTCCCGTCCCTGCCCCTTCGCCTATATACTGGCTCCCTCACTCGTTTGTGTCAGTGTGACTTTGTAAATGGTCCAAGTCGGACCGAAACGTAAGCTTCTCGTAAGTGAGGGTTATTTGTGTACTTAACGCAACTGCGTAACACCGTCAGGGCGTGAGACAGTTTCATGAACTGTGCTGGTTGTCTGCGCCACGGATCCATTTCCCGGTGGTCTGGTGGCTAGAGCTCTCGCTTCACACACGGAGGGCCCGGGTTCGATTCCGGGCGGGTGGAAACATTTCGACGTGTTTCCTTACACCTGTTGTCATATTCATCTAGCAGGGTAAACCTTTAAAGACAACGTTTCGCTCACACAGGGTATTAGTTGACTTGGTAATGGCGGTATGTGGGTGAGACGTTGACTTTAAACAAGAGCTTTAGCTCCTCAGTGAAAATTGTAGACTTACTAGTCAGGAAATATTTAGTTTCCATATACAAACATGTGCTAACTTTTATTAGCGTGTAAGCACACTTGTAACTCATTACTGAAGTTATCTACTTAGCAGTTTGTATCACTTACTGGAATACCAAACCAATGATGTTTAGTATGTCATACTGTACAGTATGTCATTTCCATACTGTACAATGATGTACAGTATGGCAATTGTGTTGTAGAGGTCTGACTTCTACAAAACAATTGTCCTCAAGTTATACCATGAATTAAGGAAACATCCTGGACTTCACCTTACGAGACAAACAAAACAAATGCGATAGTAATGATGGACAAGGTAGATTATAGTGGAAAACTGAACATGTTATTAGAAGACAGGGGAACTTACGTGTCTCTTATAATCCACTGCTCTCGAGATCAGTCTTGTTGAAATGCCTTCAACACCTTATATCTTCTTTATTTATACCTGTTTCTTTATTCATACTAATTTTTACCCATTCTCATCAATCATAACCCACTCTCTTTTTACCCCGAGTAAGTCGATTATATGGGAAGCGCTAAACATACTAAGGCCATACAACACCTAGATCAATGTAAGGTTCGATCCCAGAAAGTGGAGGGTCAGGAGATGTTAATTGACAACTAAGGTCAGTAGAGGTGAAGTGACAACCAAGACCAGGAGACCCAAGGTCAGGAGAGGTGAGGTGATAACCAAAGTCAGGAGACAACTAAGGTCACGAGGGGTGAGGAGACAACTAAGGTCACGAGGGGTGAGGAGACATCTAAGGTCACGAGGAGTGAGAAGACAACTAAGGTCACGAGGGGTGAGGAGACAACTAAGGTCACGATGGGTGAGGAGACAACTAAGGTCACGATGGGTGAGGAGACAACTAAGGTCACGAGGGGTGAGGAGACAACTAAGGTCACGAGGGGTGAGGAGACAACTAAGGTCACGAGGGGTGAGGAGACAACTAAGGTCACGATGGGTGAGGAGACAACTAAGGTCACGATGGGTGAGGAGACAACTAAGGTCACGAGGGGTGAGGAGACAACTAAGGTCACGAGGGGTGAGGAAGCAACTAAGGTCAGGTCAAGCCACAATTGTGTTATGGTCATCAACAGAAACAAAATCGGGAGTAAGTTTCAAGTTGGGAAGGCAGGTCAACCACACAGGTCCGTCACAACCACACAGGTCCGTCACAACCACACAGGTCCGTCACAACCACACAGGTCCGTCACAACCACACAGGTCCGTCACAACCACACAGGTCCGTCACAACCACACAGGTCCGTCACAACCACACAGGTCCGTCACAACTACACAGGTCCGTCACAACCACACAGGTCCGTCACAACTACACAGGTCCGTCACAACCACACAGGTCCGTCACAACCACACAGGTCCGTCACAACCACACAGGTCCGTCACAACCACACAGGTCCGTCACAACCACACAGGTCCGTCACAACCACACAGGTCCGTCACAACCACACAGGTCCATCACAACCACACAGGTCCGTCACAACCACACAGGTCCGTCACAACCACACAGGTCCGTCACAACTACACAGGTCCGTCACAACCACACAGGTCCGTCACAACCACACAGGTCCGTCACAACCACACAGGTCCGTCACAACCACACAAGTCCGTCACAACCACACAGGTCCGTCACAACCACACAGGTCCGTCACAACCACACAGGTCCGTCACAACCACACAGGTCCGTCACAACCACACAGGTCCGTCACAACCACACAGGTCCGTCACAGCCACACAGGTCCGTCACAACCACACAGGTCCGTCACAACCACACAGGTCCGTCACAGCCACACAGGTCCGTCACAACCACACAGGTCCGTCACAACTAGTAAAGGGACCAGATATGAGCCGCATAATCTTAATGACGTCATCTCAGCGATATATAAACATGACACAATAACATCGGAACTTCTAGTACTTATACATCTCGGTATAAATCCAAACAGTGTATTTGTTTCACTGAAAACACTTACACACTGCTACATTGTTTTCAAAGTCCTGATAATCAAGATCAAGTTCATTACAGCATCCACAATGATTAAGTTCTATATTTCAAGTTCACTCTTGAAGACATCCGGGGGTTTGCTGGTAACTCCCCCTTGTACATTAAAGGAAGATACTGAAGAATCTTTGACCCATTACACTTATTGTGTTATCTCTTAATGTACTAACTGTTAAGCTTCTCCATCTTTTAGAGAATAATTTCTTAAGCTGCCAATTTTCCAATCATTACATTAATATATCGAACTCACCCTGAAGCTGCCTATAAAAATAAATTTGTTAGAAGATTTGATTAATATACTGTGTTGACTTTTATATTGTACGTGGTGATTAATTGATGAACATTTCAACTATGTCAGGTTGTTCAGCCTCGCTAGTGAAACCCGCTGCTAGACTCATCATCTAGTGATATATTTCTCAACACTCTATCAGGCAAATATTTTGCTAGATTGCAAATTATCTTTCAAATCAATCAATGATCTACACCACCACCGTTGGTGTTAATGTCGCATTCAAAGTTCCATCATATATTTTTTTATAACTTTCAGTGGTTGTAGTACATGTTCTATTTATTCTTCTGTCCCCTTATAATGTACATCCGTGGTAGGGGTGTAGAACTATTACACCACCCTGTGGAGTGTGATGGTGTAATAGTGGGAGGTGTAGTATCACTAGTGTAGTGTTGTAGCGACGGAGGTGTGAGGTGGTGGTCACCAGGGACAACACCACAACACTACACGCACCAGGGTCCATCTCTCCCTAACTAACTCTAGTTATTTACCTACCCTTGCTGGGACGCTACCCCCCCCGTTCTCGTCCTCTACGGTCTGTGTGACATATATTTTTACTCCAGTGAATTGTGTGACATGTGTCTTCGTTCTAGGGAACACCTTATAAACTCTGATGTCAGTCCAAGTAACATTTTGTTAACAGTGACGTCGCTCCTGGGAACTTCTTGTGACATATAACTTCGTTCCCCTAAATCTATCGTGACATGAAGTTTCGTTCTCCAACCTCCTGTGACCTGTAATTCGACTTTCCTATATAACCCTTTTCATAGCTTCCCTGGCTTCAATACCTCATGACTTGAATTTTTAGGTCCCTGTGACCCGTGACTAAATTTCCGGGTTTCTTACCTTGTTTTCTGGCTTCTCAGGGTCATTTAGTTTGTGAAGTTGTCTTTCCTATCCAGTGATCCGTGAGCTTTGCTCTCAAGTCCGGGGTGACCTGGAGCTTGGCTCTCAAGTCCGGGGTGACCTGAGCTTGGCTCTCCGCGCACCTGTGACCCAAGATTTGTTGGCTCCCCTGGACCTTATAGCATGTGTTTAGTTTCTTGGATAATATGTGATCTGCCACTTGACTGTCTGGCTACCTTTAACTTTTAACTAAGCTTTCTATTCCCTCTAAATTGCTTCTGAAGCTCCGTGAGCCCAGGGCTTGATTTTCTGGTCATCATTTAAGCTGTAACTTTGCTTCTTGAGATTTTCTAGTCACTAGATCTCTCGAACTTGTGGAATTCGACATGATTTACATGGACTTGTGACCTGTAGCATTAGACTGGTTTCCCAGGTTTGAAATTTGGTTTTCCGTGAACATCTAAGGCTGATGACCTTACCAAACGCCTTTTCAGACCCGAGTTCTGTGATTTCTCTCTTAAAGGCTTATTGAAGCTTGTGGTCCAGTTTTACGAGACCTTTGTGACATGTAACCTGTGACCTAACACCCTGGGACGTGCTTCAAATTGACCATTTGTTCTCGATGCCAAATATCTCATTGTCTCCGTTCCGTGACCTCGCCTGCTGGCAGTCACCACTAGCCTGACTGAACAGAGACAAGGCCGCGATTACCGAACAGAGGATCGAGCCTCTACCATTACTATCAATTGTTCTTGTAGCTTATACCATTTATATTACTGGCTCCTGATGCCACTGGCATCGCTCCCAGTTACTGCGGCGTGTGTCCTGGCTCTCCTGTTGGTATATATCCCACAGAAGTGATGAGAGGAGGTACACAAGCGACAACATGATGATGACAACTTCTGCCGCCTCGTCAGGGCGACCACCACGACAACTTCTGCAGCCTCGTCAGGGCGACCACCACGTCCATAGAGTCCTTCTTTCACTGAGAATAAATGTAAAGTACCAACATTTTATTTAACTATACGTATTTTAGTTTGTCCTCTTGGCTGTACCAAGGCTGTACCAAGGCTGTACCAAGGCTGTATCAAGGCTGTACCAAGGCAGTAGCAAGGCTGTACCAAGGCTGTAGCAAGGCTGTACCAAGGCACCTTGCTACTTGAGTTATTGACCTTATATAGCTTGATACTGCCTAACATATATAAGATCAGCCTAACGATAATTATTAACCTAAGACATAAACTAGACGTGTTCTGGTCGTGGTGCGATCTGAGAGGTAATTCCTGAATTCCATAACACCAACAAGCAGCAGAAGAGCTGCAGCTCAACTCCTTCAAGAGACCCAGGATATATAGCTTAACCTTCCTTAGAAGTAGATTAGCTAGAGAGCAACACTTCAAGAGACCCAGGAGCTTTAGCTCAACACACCCAAGAAGCATACATAAATTTGTCCAACTTCAACATACCATTTAAAAAAAGTAAATTTTCATTACTGTTACAGTTTTTTTTTTTCATAAATACATTTGGTTGTTAATCCTCGACAATCCTGTAACAAAAAATCTTAAAAAAAAAAAAATAGCGACTGTGCTGGTGCAGCTTAGTACTAACAAGATTTAATTCGGTTGCTGGAAGATATCCCCGTGTTCCATAACCCCAGCCCGTGTCTCAATGCATGCGATTGGAATAGTGCAGAGTGCGGCACAAGTTGGTAATGCAGTTAAATATCTGTAGTTCAAGATATGAAGGGATTCAGAAGAGACGTTCATAAGTAAATTTTATATAACCTTAGAGCATATAACAAATAAGTTTTTTTAACAATGTTGTTACTGTCACACAGATGTTACTGGCATACAGATGTTACTGGCACACAGATGTTACTGGCACACAGATGTTACTGGCACACAGATGTTACTGGCACACAGATGTTACTGGCACACAGATGTTACTGGCACACAGATGTTACTGGCACATATATGTACATAATGTTTATTTAAAGTAGGATAGTGCTACTAGTACCACTACTATCACTACTACTACTACAACTACTAGTATTACTACTACTTCCTACAACGATTACATTACACCTTGCACTTCACTCTAATACCTATATATACCCTTCTGTATTCTTGTATTGTTTGTAACGGATTGACAAAGCTCCTGGAGGGCGAAACGTTCCCACGATAAAAATGTCGCATTAGTTGCACTTGTGTCCTTTTACCTCACATAAACTAGGATAACAAAGTCAAGTCAAAGACTGTGGTTCACTGCTGACCAAAAGTCTCCAATTATTTCACAAAAATCAACTTAGTAAATTGTCACGATACAACTACACAGGGATTGTTTCCTCTGAGGAGAACACATCAGTACTAAAAGTTTAAAGCCGACCTGAAGACGCATTTTCCAGTTATTGCACAGAATGCAACAAAATTTGTGGCCACACAGCCTAAACCCACGACACGATCCAGCCATCTGATACAATGCATCAGCCATGGGAGAGTGATGCCCTTCACAATTTATATATATTAATCAGTGGAAAGCACTAAATTCGTAGGGCTCAACATCTGTGGAAGATAACTCCAGTTCCTTGAATCAAGAGTCCCTCACCAGCATCAAGGAAAATAACGCAACAATGTAAATAACTATTATATATATATACCAACTTTTCTCGTAAGATACACGACTGTTGACACTGTGAAGGTGATCAGAGGAGCCCGTCTCTTGTTATCATCTGGAGGGGAAATTTGGAAACTGTCTATGTAACACTGTACACAGGGCGCCCAGACGTGCAAATAGTCCCAAGAATCTTGCCCAAGATACATTACACCAATGTTGAAAATTTGAAGCCTATCTAATAACGCGTTCTCGAATAGTAAAAGAAAATTTGTGAGAAAGTTAACAAAATATTGGTAAAAATGTTGTGGAAACAGAGTTTCTCATCGTTAGTCTTAAAATCGCCATAAAAAGCAAATTTTTTTTTTTTTTTTCCAGTTTTCTTTTCTTGTTTACATTATATTTTAAAAATTTAAAGATCCTGAAGAATTTTTTTTATTTCTATTTAAAAAATTCCATTTTGATAACATTGGCAAAAAATAGCCAACTGGCATCGACACAACCCAAACCATAATACAAAAATGTTTTCAATTTGATGCAACAACATTTAGGATTTGAAACCGATCAGGAGAAACATTCTCTAGGTATTACGTGGGGAAACAACTTACTTAATAAAAGTAGCAAATTTAAATTTACTCAGCTCAAAATGATTGACAACCTTTATTTGAATAAGACCCACCAATGGTAAAAGTTTGAAGCCGATCAGAAAAGGCATTCTCTAGTAATTGATCTGACACAGTTTTGCTTGAGTCTTCCCTATATCCTCTAATACTCCATCATTATAATATAGCATAGTTGTTAACACTATAAATGTATGTATGAGGTATTATCAAAAGGTTTCTGATTCGAATTTTCACGCACTTCCTGTGT
The DNA here is from genome assembly GCA_009830355.1 of Cherax destructor. Lineage (NCBI taxonomy): Eukaryota > Metazoa > Arthropoda > Malacostraca > Decapoda > Parastacidae > Cherax > Cherax destructor. The sequence continues at coordinate 314,249 of WNWK01000833.1, forward strand.
AAAGTAAGTCGCAGTGTAGATCATACTGTGCTCCTTTATTAAACTGCTTGGCGAGTTTCAGTGCGGTCGGTCATACCGTTGAGGTTAGACGGGCATTTTTTGTCGTGTTGTGATTTGTAGCAGACTCGAATCTTTGAAAGAAAAACGTGAGTGTAAAATTCTGTTTCAAGCTGAGTAAAACTGTTAGTTTAACTCACAAAATGTTTCAGCAATCATTTTGTGACGAAGCAATGAGTCGGACAATGTTTGCAATGCTTTGCTCCAGTCAATGTTGAGAGAATTCTCATTTTGTTTTTTTGACAAAGTGGGAATCGTTTGTCAAGAATTTGTCCCCACAGGGAAGACACTTATTTTATTACATCGAGGACCTGAGACTTTTAAGTGAAGATGTGAGACGGCAACGTCCAACACTGTGGACGTCCAGTGATTGGTTCACTCACCATGACAGTGTCCCTACTCACACCACACTGTCCCTACTCACACCACACTGTCCCTACTCACACCACACTGTCCCTACTCACACCACACTGTCCCTACTCACGCCACACTGTCCCTACTCACGCCACACTGTCCCTACTCACGCCACACTGTCCCTACTCACGCCACACTGTTCCTACTCACGCCACACTGTCCCTACTCACGCCACACTGTCCCTACTCACACCACACTGTCCCTACTCACACCACACTGTCCCTACTCACGCCACACTGTCCCTACTCACACCACACTGTCCCTACTCACGCCACACTGTCCCTACTCACACCACACTGTCCCTACTCACGCCACACTGTCCCTACTCACGCCACATTGTCCCTACTCACGCCACACTGTCCCTACTCACACCACACTGTCCCTACTCACACCACACTGTCCCTACTCATGCCACACTGTCCCTACTCACGCCACACTGTCCCTACTCACGCCACACTGTCCCTACTCACGCCACACTGTCCCTACTCACACCACACTGTCCCTACTCATGCCACACTGTCCCTACTCACGCCACACTTTCCCTACTCACGCCACACTGTCCCTACTCACACCACACTGTCCAGGGTTTTCTGTCGAAGACCAACATGGTGACCGTCCCCCACCTTCCCTACTCCCCAGATTTAGCTCCTTGTGACTTCTTTTTCTTCACAAAAATACAATTGACGATGTGAAGTAGATTCAAGCTAATTCGTAGGCCGCGCTAGACACCGTTAGGAAAGAATTCCAGAATTTTTTCGAGAAGTGGCAGAGGTGCTGGAATTAGTGTATAGCCTCCCAAGGAGAGTACTTCCAGGGAGACAACTTCAACTATGTGATTAGGAAAGCCTATATAATCTTTTTAGCGGTAGTCCGGAAACGTTTTAATAGTACCTCTTATACAGAGGTAACTATGGGTTAGGGTGTAATAAAGTCGATATGGAGTGATTGAGGCAAGGTAAGAAGGTATATGTATATGTTAGATTGTTTGATAGTGTTAACAGCAAGCTGTCAGGTAATTGAGAGTATAGAGATTTGTTAAGCGGAGGGATGAGTATCAAAAGAACGAGACTTGGATGCTGATAAAGGTTAATGTATTGTCAGAGTCTGAGTCAAGTGGTACGTTTGTGTATTTTGCTTTGGTTGAGAGTCCTGTAGATTGGGTTTGTCAAGGTCCATCTCCCATTTCTGAACTTGTCTCTTCGATAAATGCAATATAGTCTCAAGTGTCTCTCTAGCCAGTAAATGAGTAAGTAGTGTGGTGCAAGAGGTGACAGGAAAATAAAGGCGAAGGCGGAATAAAGATAATGGCAGTTGCACTGGAAAGATGGGGTTGTAGGTCAGCATCTGGGAATGGCAGGGAAAGAATATGGGAACAATGTATTTCTGCGACTGCTATTTGAACAATTAGTCTGAAAAGGTAGTCTATCTGAAAAGTTAAAAATTGGAAGGATGGGGGATGATGAGGGAATGAATTCTTGAAGTGCAAAATTTTTTGGGTCTTTAGGGTAGTATAGAGAAGAAGGTACTGGAGGAACATGTGGAGAGGACTGTGTAGTGTGAGAGATAGTAAAGGTAACAACTGGAAGTAGGAATGTCAGGTGAGAACATCGTAAGTATTGGACACGGGAGTAACTGAGGTTGAAGTCATCACTGGGTGCTTGCTTTGTCAGGCAACTCAGGAATAATAGTGACGTGGTATATTCTCCTGTTGTCGTAGATGGCTCACAGCTTTAATTATAAAACAAACAATCCTTTAAACGTGTGCTTCCTCACAGTTAAAAATGTTATTAAGACCTGTTTCTTCACAGATTTGGTGTCCTTTAGGTAACTATACCAACAGCATTTGCAGGATTGTTTCAGTATTAGTTTGAATTCTCTCAGTGGCAAGCGTTGAACTGCGATGTGTACTGAGGGAAATTCAAAGCAATTAAACACAAGTTTAGTTATTGCTTACGTTTCAACTTTGGTGACTGTAAGATATTGTAGTTCAAACTGTATTTGGATGATTAATGCACAGTGTGTAAAGTCTTGTTGTATGAGGGTGCGAAAGACGACAACAGCCTCACAACATGAACTGAAGATCGCATGTTGGTACACAGTCACCGCTGTCCCTGATACTGGATTTGGGCAGTAAGTGGTTGCCAGAAAGCGGTTTCAGGTTTTGAGGCTAGAGGTCGGTAGAGTGTGTAGCTGTCATTATGGATCCAGGAGAATAAGGTAATATATCGACCATTATAAAATATAAAATTTGGGGAAGGGTAGCAAGTCCGAGAATAAAAGGATTATGATCCACCTACCCACCCTGAACCAGTTACCTCTGATGCGTCAAGTAGTGTTGTTGTTGCATGGGAACCACCTCTTATCTTACCTGGCGCACATCAGGATGGCACCTCCAAAACTGACATAGCAAGCTTACCAAAACCTCTTGTTTAAGCATACACACACTGTGCAATCGTCTTTCAACTAATAATTGTGGTGGGCGAACTAGAAAGAAAGCCAGGAGTCATACACCTTCAGTTGTCACTCCTGGATCTGAAAGAAACCTCCGGTATTGCTTCCATCATCAGAGGTCCTGTCAGATGGCCACTGATGTTTCACCAAAGGGTAACCTGACATGACCTAAGATGATCCAGTTTCCATCAGGTGGAATGACTCAATCATCACAGAACGACCTACAGAAACTACATTAAAATAGGGCCTATAGTAATTTAATTTCCTTGTCCAGAAGCAGAATTTTATGAAAGGGAAAATATCCCCACACAGGAGACCAAAAAGAGAGTGAGGGTGGGGGTATTCAGCTTCAATCCGGGAGAATGTAAGAAGCGGTTCAATTCATCCTTCCCTAGTCCCTTGAAGGGTTGGGGACTCAGCAGTTTATAATTTCTATACGAGTTTCATTTAAACAGAGTACCAACTCCAGTCTTAGTGGCACCTTGCCACCACTCATTCCTGTGAATTCCTTGTTTCTGTCTCACAAAAGTCCTCTGCCAAATCCAAGAGTTTTGTTATATATGTTTCTGCTCCAGCAATAATAATCCACTCGCTGCCACCGCTACTTTTTCTATGATTAACTTTGATGTGACAGGACATGCTTGTACTAAGAGGTATATGAAGCCTCATTTTAAATGTACTCAAGACTACCAATATGTTGTATGTAAGGTGTATACTAAAAAGAGGTAACTTACGAAGAGAGTATTTCGTGTTTCAATCACAAAAGGACTGCATGAATATTTTAAATTGTAAATTCCAGGACAAATTAGTGAAGAGGACAAAACGATTTTAGTTTGCAAAATGAATAAAGCAGTATGTAAATATGGTGTTTTTCCATTTTCTTAGGTTCTTAAGCAGCTGGTGAGTTCTCCAGGAGTCAACAATCCCATGACCTTAGATGAAGACTGATGACTGACCCCGAGGCGCTGATCAGATGACTTCATGTTCTGACTCCTGTGGCTGCTGGCGTACCCTCCACCAGATCGTCCCGGGCTGACGCCTGGGACCTCCACGAGACCTTCCCGGGCTGACGCCTGGGACCTCTACGAGATCTTCCCGGGCTGACGCCTGGAACCTCCACGAGATCTTCCCGGGCTGACGCCTGGAATCTCCACGAGATCTTCCCGGGCTGATGCCTGGGACCTCTACGAGACCTTCCCGGGCTGACGCCTGGAACCTCCACGAGATCTTCCCGGGCTGACGCCTGGAACCTCCACGAGATCTTCTCGGGCTGATGCCTGGGATCTCTACGAGACCTTCCCGGGCTGACGTCTGGAACCTCCACGAGATCTTCCCGGGATGACGCCTGGGGAAGGGTGCTGATGTACCCTCCTACACCAAAAGGGGAAACGACTACCATTCCTGCCCATGGGGAGACAGCAGTATCGCCCCACCTTACCACTCACCTTTATCACACTGTAAACACTGTGCCCAAGGGCACGGTGGTCTAACACTTACTTAGGTATCCTCAACCACTAGTCAATACCTATAAATTATAGAAATGCTTAACTTATCAACTATCAGCATTTGAACGAGGTTGAAGATGTTGAGGAGATCTATATGGTGACTCGTTGTTGTTTATAATTATATTGACTGTATGGTTTATATTATGTGCCTCCGGGGGTAATTAGTTGTTTATAATCCTGTTTATGTTATTGTTTACGTTACAGCTTACCAGATGACAATGTGGCTATAAGGTGATATGTGTTGTGTGCTTTAGCTGTGTGTGTGCAGTATGAGTTGTGTAAGTGAGCTGTGTTAATGAGTGAGTTATATCAGTGAGTTGTGTCAGTGAGTGAATTGTGTCAGTGAGTGAATTGTGTCAGTGAGTGAGCTGTGTTAGTGAGTGAGCTGTGTCAGTGAGTGAGCTGTGTGATTAAATAGGTTGCGTGAGTGAGCCCCATCCCTTACTCCTTCAAAATCTCTTCTTCATCTCTCTTTCTCTCTCTTTATCTCTCCTCTCCCTCTCTTAATAAAGCAATTCTCAGCATTTCTGGCGATGATTTTTACACTGAACTTAGTCAGTGTAAGAATCATTGTGCCCGCAAGTGCGGGGCGAATATATGCAAGTATTTCTTGATGTCCTCCCCACCTGGGTGTGCTCCGCGGTGCTTCTACTTGTGTTCCACTAACTAGTTACAGTGCCACCGTCCAGCGGAGTCCTCTACCCCCCCCTACCCGACTTCCGTAAGTTATACACCGTTGTTTCATCGTACAGCTAAATATTTTAACATGAACTGCATATTTTCACATCGAGTTAAATACTTTGATATATAATTAGATACTTTCATTTAGAATTAGATACTTCTCCATAGAATTAGATACTTCTCCATAGAGTTAAATACTTTCAAGTGATATTAGATACTTCTCATATAGAATTAGATACTTTTCACATAGAGTTAAATACTTTCAAGTGGTATTAGATACTTCTCATATAGAATTAGATACTTTTCACATAGAGTTAAATACTTTCAAGTGATATTAGATACTTCTCATATAGAGTTAAATCCTTTCATATAGAATAAGATACTGTACTTTTCAAGCAGAATTAAATACTCTTCACATGCGATTAATACTTCTACATAAAATTAAATTATCGCCACATATTCTTTACAAATAAATTTTAGCAAATCAAGATAATTTTATTAAAAAAGTAATTAAGATGACTGAAGAAAATAATCATTGACAAAATCTAAATTTTAATATCTAAAAAATAAAATAAAATGGAGTTCCAGTATCATTAGGCCGCGTCACGTGAAATCTCCATCTACCTTAGAATTAGATTTTGTTCGCTTAGAATTATACAAATTCCGTAGAATTAGAAATTGTTCACCAGGAATTATACAAATTCTTCTTAGAATTAGATACTTTTTTTACAGAATTTTGAAGAGATCTCTCACTTAAATTCTAAAGTGAAGTTTGAGGAATTATCTGCAAGATTAGGCAATTATCTGAAATAAAAGATAATTATTTGCAATACAAGAATTATTTACAATATAAACGAATAATTTAGTACATAAACGGATTATTATTGAATTAGAAGCCACGAATTAAAATATAAAATTTCATTAATTTCCCAACCACTTTACTCAATTATTAAAATATATGAATAATGTCTACCTTACAGTTGAAGAATTTCAGTTATATTTATGTCTTGGATATTAGTTAGGATTTAACTTAAGAATATTCACTTGACAGCCATTCTTATTCTTATTCACCATATATACTTGACTTACCATTCCCACTGATGACCACTAGACACAGTACCATCACTCACAACATGTACTAGACACAGTACCATCACTCACAACATGTACTAGACACAGTACCATCACTCACAACATGTGCTAGACACAGTACCATCACTCACAACATGTACTAGACACAGTAGCACCACTCACAACATGTACTAGACACAGTACCATCACTCACAACATGTACTAGACACAGTACCATCACTCACAACATGTACTAGACACAGTACCATCACTCACAACATGTACTAGACACAGTAGCATCACTCACAACATGTACTAGACACAGTACCACAACTCACAACATGTACTAGACACAGTAGCACCACTCACAACATGTACTAGACACAGTAGCACCACTCACAACATGTACTAGACACAGTACCATCACTCACAACATGTACTAGACACAGTACCATCACTCACAACATGTGCTAAACACAGTGACCATCCTCACAACATGTACTAGACACAGTAGCCACACTCACAACATGTGCTAAACACAGTACCATCACTCACAACATGTACTAGACACAGTACCATCACTCACAACATGTAGCTAACACAGTAGCATCACTCACAACATGTACTAGACACAGTACCATCACTCACAACATGTACTAAAACACAGTACATCACTCACAACATGTACTAGACACAGTACCATCACTCACAACATGTACTAGACACAGTAGCCATCACTCACAACATGTACTAGACACAGTACCATCACTCACAACATGTACTAGACACAGTAGCACCACTCACAACATGTACTAGACACAGTACCCACCACTCACAACATGTACTAGACACAGAACACACTCACAACATGTACTAGACACAGTACCATCACTCACAACATGTACTAGACACAGTAGCACCACTCACAACATGTACTAGACACAGTAGCACCACTCACAACATGTACTAGACACAGAAGCACCACTCACAACATGTACTAGACACAGTACCATCACTCACAACATGTACTAGACACAGTACCATCACTCACAACATGTACTAGACACAGTACCATCACTCACAACATGTACTAAACACAGTACCATCACTCACAACATGTACCAGACACAGTACCATCACTCACAACATGTACTAGACACAGTACCATCACTCACAACATGTACTAGACACAGTACCATCACTCACAACATGTCAAACACAGTACCATCACTCACAACATGTACTAGACACAGTACCATCACTCACAACATGTACTAGACACAGTACCATCACTCACAACATGTACTAGACACAGTACCATCACTCACAACATGTACCAGACACAGTACCATCACTCACAACATGTACCAGACACAGTACCATCACTCACTGTACTAGACACAGTACCATCACACAACATGTACCAGACACATACCTCCTACAACTGACCAGACACTGGACCATCACTACAAATGACCAGCGTACCATCACTCACTCTGTACGACACAGTGTGCCAGCTCAGACAGACCACTGATTGGGACCATCGACAAAAATGCTTGTGCCATCAACTCCACGTGCCAGTCAAGGACCAGGATGGATCGAGCAGTATGTATAGCATGGATGAGCAGGCGTAGCATGGATGAGCAGGCAGTAGCATGATGAGCAGGCAGTAGCATGGATGAGCAGGCAGTAGCATAGATGAGCAGGCAGTAGCATGGATGAGCAGGCAGTAGCATGGATGAGCAGGCAGTAGCATGGATGAGCAGGCAGTAGCATGGATGAGCAGGCAGTAGCATGGATGAGCAGGCAGTAGCATGGATGAGCAGGCAGTAGCATGGATGAGCAGGCAGTAGCATGGATGAGCAGGCAGTAGCATGGATGAGCAGGCAGTAGCATGGATGGATGACAGGCAGTAGCATGGATGAGCAGGCAGTAGCATGGATGAGCAGGAGTGACAGCATGGATGAGCAGGCAGTAGCATGGATGAGCAGGCAGTAGCATGGATGAGCAGGCAGTAGCATGGATGAGCAGGCAGTAGCATGGATGAGCAGGCAGTAGCATGGATGAGCAGGCAGTAGCATGGATGAGCAGGCAGTAGCATGGATGAGCAGGCAGTAGCATGGATGAGCAGGCAGTAGCATGGATGAGCAGGCAGTAGCATGGATGAGCAGGCAGTAGCATGGATGAGCAGGCAGTAGCATGGATGAGCAGGCAGTAGCATGGATGAGCAGGCAGTAGCATGGATGAGCAGGCAGTAGCATGGATGAGCAGGCAGTAGCATGGATGAGCAGGCAGTAGCATGGATGAATCTTTAACAAGATTGATAAATTAGACACATGTACAACACTTGGGTATCTTTTTTAAGGAAACGTTTCGCCCCACAGTGGCTTCATCAGTCCTATACAAATAAGAATGGTGAAGATCAGAAGGTGTTTGAGGTAATCAGTCCCTGAGCCTGGAGTCGTTACATATTTCATTGTGTTTGTTTACGTGTTTCTAGGCCAGGCGGAGTCACTATTGTACAAATGTTGGACTACTGTCTCATTAGGCTAGGTGTAGCTAGGTTGCTAAGTTAAACTATTGTCTAGCAATCATTAACGGTTATAATCATAACCCTAATTTTTAAAGAGATGAACTGGTAAGCCAGTGGAAGGCCTCGGTCAGATGACTAAAAGCTTCAGCTGTTGGTCACCATATGACTAAGACCCGCGTCAGGAAACACTTGTCCTGTTTCCTGACGAACCTGACCTAACCTAATGATTACCTAATTAAATACAGCATACCGCAGTACCCAGAAGCGCAGCACCACAGTGCCCAGAAGCACAGCACCACAGTGCCCAGAAGCACAGCACCGCAGTGCCCAGAAGCGCAGCACCGCAGTACCCAGAAGCGCAGCACCGCAGTGCCCAGAAGCGCAGCACTGCAGTGCCCAGAAGCGCAGCACCGCAGTGCCCAGAAGCGCAGCACCGCAGTGCCCAGAAGCGCATCACTGCAGTGCCCAGAAGTGCAGCACCGCAGTGCCCAGAAGCGCAGCACCGCAGTGCCCAGAAGCGCAGCACCGCAGTGCCCAGAAGCGCAGCACTGCAGTGCCCAGAAGCGCAGCACCACAGTGCCCAGAAGCGCAGCACTGCAGTACCCAGAAGCGCAGCACCACAGTGCCCAGAAGCGCAGCACTGCAGTACCCAGAAGCGCAGCACCACAGTGCCCAGAAGCGCAGCACTGCAGTACCCAGAAGCGCAGCACCACAGTGCCCAGAAGCGCAGCACCACAGTGCCCAGAAGCGCAGCACTGCAGTGCCCAGAAGCGCAGCACCGCAGTGCCCAGAAGCGCAGCACCGCAGTGCCCAGAAGCGCAGCACCGCAGTGCCCAGAAGCGCAGCACTGCAGTGCCCAGAAGCGCAGCACTGCAGTGCCCAGAAGCCCAGCACCACAGTGCCCAGAAGCGCAGCACTGCAGTGCCCAGAAGTGCAGCACCGCAGTGCCTAGAAGCGCAGCACTGCAGTTCCCAGAAGCGCAGCATTGCAGTGCCCAGAAGCGAAGCACCGCAGTGACCAGAAGCGCAGCACCGCAGTGCCCAGAAGCGCAGCACCGCAGTGCCCAGAAGCGCAGCACCGCAGTGCCCAGAAGCGCAGCACCGCAGTGCCCAGAAGCGAAGCACCGCAGTGACCAGAAGCGCAGCACCGCAGTGCCCAGAAGCGAAGCACCGCAGTGACCAGAAGCGCAGCACCGCAGTGCCCAGAAGCGCAGCACCGCAGTGCCCAGAAGTGCAGCACCGCAGTGCCCAGAAGCGCAGCACCGCAGTGCCCAGAAGCGCAGCACCGCAGTGCCCAGAAGCGCAGCACCGCAGTGCCCAGAAGCGCAGCACCGCAGTGCCCAGAAGCGAAGCACCGCAGTGCCAAGAAGCGCAGCACCGCAGTGCCCAGAAGCGAAGCACCGCAGTGCCCAGAAGCGCAGCACCGCAGTGCCCAGAAGCGCAGCACCGCAGTGCCCAGAAGCGAAGCACTGCAGTGCCCAGAAGCGCAGCACCGCAGTGCCCAGAAGCGCAGCACCGCAGTGCCCAGAAGCGCAGCACCGCAGTGCCCAGAAGCCGTGCACCGCAGTGCCCAGAAGCGCAGCACCGCAGTGCCCAGAAGTGCAGCACCGCAGTGCCCAGAAGTGCAGCACCGCAGTGCCCAGAAGTGCAGCACCGCAGTGCCCAGAAGCGAAGCACCGCAGTGCCCAGAAGCGCAGCACCGCAGTGCCCAGAAGCGCAGCACCGCAGTGCCCAGAAGCGAAGCACCGCAGTGCCCAGAAGCGCAGCACCGCAGTGCCCAGAAGTGCAGCACCGCAGTGCCCAGAAGCGCAGCACCGCAGTGCCCAGAAGCGCAGCACCGCAGTGCCCAGAAGCGAAGCACCGCAGTGCCCAAGCGCAGCACCGCAGTGCCCAGAGCGAAGCACCGCAGTGCCCAGAAGCGCAGCACCGCAGTGCCCAGAAGCGCAGCACCGCAGTGCCCAGAAGCGAAGCACTGCAGTGCCCAGAAGCGCAGCACCGCAGTGCCCAGAAGCGCAGCACCGCAGTGCCCAGAAGCGAAGCACCGCAGTGCCCAGAAGCGCAGCACCGCAGTGCCCAGAAGCGAAGCACCGCAGTGCCCAGAAGCGCAGCACCGCAGTGCTCAGAAGTGCAGCACCGCAGTGCCCAGAAGTGCAGCACCGCAGTGCCCAGAAGTGCAGCACCGCAGTGCCCAGAAGCGCAGCACCGCAGTGCCCAGAAGCGAAGCACCGCAGTGCCCAGAAGCGCAGCACCGCAGTGCCCAGAAGCGAAGCACCGCAGTGCCCAGAAGCGAAGCACCGCAATGCCCAGAAGAGCAGCACCGCAGTGCCCAGAAGCGCAGCACCGCAGTGCCCAGAATTGCAGCACCGCAGTGCCCAGAAGTGCAGCACTGCAGTGCCCAGAAGCGCAGCACCGCAGTGCCCAGAAGTGCAGCACCACAGTGCCCAGAAGCGAAGCACTGCAGTGCCCAGAAGCGCAGCACCGCAGTGCCCAGAAGCGCAGCACCACAGTGCCCAGAAGCGCAGCACCGCAGTGCCCAGAATTGCAGCACCGCAGTGCCCAGAAGTGCAGCACTGCAGTGCCCAGAAGCGCAGCACCGCAGTGCCCAGAAGCGCAGCACCGCAGTGCCCAGAAGCGCAGCACCGCAGTGCCCAGAATTGCAGCACCGCAGTGCCCAGAAGTGCAGCACTGCAGTGCCCAGAGCGCAGCACCGCAGTGCCCAGAAGTGCAGCACCACAGTGCCCAGAAGCGAAGCACTGCAGTGCCCAGAAGCGCAGCACCGCAGTGCCCAGAAGTGCAGCACCACAGTGCCCAGAAGCGAAGCACTGCAGTGCCCAGAAGCGCAGCACCGCAGTGCCCAGAAGCGCAGCACTGCAGTGCCCAGAAGCGCAGCACCGCAGTGCCCAGAAGCGCAGCACCGCAGTGCCCAGAAGCGCAGCACCGCAGTGCCCAGAAGTGCAGCACCGCAGTGCCCAGAGGCGCACCCACAATTCTAGTCATAAAATGCTGCAAATATCAAAGCATGTAGATGAATGGTTCAGAGAACCGACAAGTTGATAAATTAGACACATATGCAACACTTGGGTATCTTTATGGAGGAAACGTTTCGCCACACAGTGGCTTCATCAGTCCTATACAACTTTCTCCTTTGTATGGACTGATGAAGCCACTGTGGGGCGAAACGTTTCCTCAATAAAGATACCCAAGTGTTGCATATGTGTCTAATTTATAAATATCAAAGGAATTGTTTTAAAATTGTGGTTTACAGGATGTATGTAAAATTTTGGAACTGTTGTACCGGCGCGCCTCTGGCAAGACAGTGGTGGAGTGAATGACGATGAAAGTGTTTCTTTTTTTCGGGTCACCCTGCCTCGGTGGGAAACGGCCGATGTTAAAAATTTTAGGTTATGGTTATATCGTGGTCACCAGTCAATATAACTCGATGAAAATTAACTATTGTTTGAAAAAATAATATATTTACAGCTGGGGTTGACTTTACCCCATTACCTCCTCCCCCCTCGTGGCTACACCACTAACAATGTCAGTAAATGGTAAGTAATGGCAGTGTTATGTCAGTGGGTGGAGGAGTGATGGTGTGGTTGTGGTAGTGGTGACTGGTTGATGTTGTGATGGTTGTAGCAGGTGTTGGTAGTGTATATGTTGTGATGGTTGTAGCAGGTGTTGGTAGTGTATAGATACACTGAGTATGGTATGGTTGTGTGGTAGTGGTGTGGTTGTGTGGTAGTGGTGTGGTTGTGTGGTTGTGTGGTAGTGGTGTGGTTGTGTGGTTGTGTGGTTGTGTGGTAGTGGTGTGGTTGTGTGGTTGTGTGGTAGTGGTGTGGTTGTGTGGTTGTGTGGTAGTGGTGTGGTTGTGTGGTTGTGGTGTGGTTGTGTGGTTGTGGTGTGGTTGTGTGGTTGTGGTGTGGTTGTGTGGTAGTGGTGTGGTTGTGTGGTAGTGGTGTGGTTGTGTGGTAGTGGTGTGGTTGTGTGGTAGTGGTGTGGTTGTGTGGTTGTGGTGTGGTTGTGTGGTAGTGGTGTGGTTGTGTGGTTGTGTGGTAGTGGTGTGGTTGTGTGGTAGTGGTGTGGTTGTGTGGTAGTGGTGTGGTTGTGTGGTAGTGTGGTAGTGGTGTGGTTGTGTGGTAGTGGTGTGGTTGTGTGGTAGTGGTGTGGTTGTGTGGTAGTGGTGTGGTTGTGTGGTTGTGGTGTGGTTGTGTGGTAGTGGTGTGGTTGTGTGGTAGTGGTGTGGTTGTGTGGTAGTGGTGTGGTTGTGTGGTAGTGTGGTAGTGGTGTGGTTGTGTGGTAGTGGTGTGGTTGTGTGGTAGTGGTGTGGTTGTGTGGTAGTGGTGTGGTTGTGTGGTAGTGGTGTGGTTGTGTGGTAGTGGTGTGGTTGTGTGGTAGTGGTGTGGTTGTGTGGTAGTGGTGTGGTTGTGTGGTAGTGGTGTGGTTGTGTGGTAGTGGTATGGTTGTGTGGTAGTGGTGTGGTTGTGTGGTTGTGGTGTGGTTGTGTGGTAGTGGTGTGGTTGTGTGGTAGTGGTGTGGTTGTGTGGTAGTGGTGTGGTTGTGTGGTTGTGGTGTGGTTGTGTGGTAGTGGTGTGGTTGTGTGGTAGTAGTATGGTTGTGTGGTAGTGGTGTGGTTGTGTGGTAGTGGTGTGGTTGTGTGGTAGTGGTGTGGTTGTGTGGTAGTGGTATGGTTGTGTGGTAGTGGTGTGGTTGTGTGGTTGTGGTGTGGTTGTGTGGTAGTGGTGTGGTTGTGTGGTAGTAGTATGGTTGTGTGGTAGTGGTGTGGTTGTGTGGTAGTGGTGTGGTTGTGTGGTAGTGGTGTGGTTGTGTGGTAGTGGTGTGGTTGTGTGGTAGTGGTGTGGTTGTGTGGTAGTGGTGTGGTTGTGTGGTTGTGTGGTAGTGGTATGGTTGTGTGGTAGTGGTATGGTTGTGTGGTAGTGGTGTGGTTGTGTGGTAGTGGTGTGGTTGTGTGGTTGTGTGGTAGTGGTGTGGTTGTGTGGTTGTGTGGTAGTGGTATGGTTGTGTGGTAGTGGTGTGGTTGTGTGGTAGTGGTATGGTTGTGTGGTAGTGGTGTGGTTGTGTGGTAGTGGTATGGTTGTGTGGTAGTGGTGTGGTTGTGTGGTAGTGGTGTGGTTGTGTGGTTGTGTGGTAGTGGTGTGGTTGTGGTGGTGTGGTTGTGTGGTAGTGGTGTGGTTGTGTGGTAGTGGTGTGGTTGTGTGGTAGTGGTGTGGTTGTGTGGTTGTGTGGTAGTGGTGTGATATTGGTGTGGTTGTGGTGTGGTTGTGTGGTAGTGGTGTGGTTGTGTGGTAGTGGTATGGTTGTGTGGTAGTGGTATGGTTGTGTGGTAGTGGTGTGGTTGTGTGGTAGTGGTGTGGTTGTGTGGTAGTGGTGTGGTTGTGTGGTTGTGTGGTAGTGGTATGGTTGTGTGGTAGTGGTATGGTTGTGTGGTAGTGGTGTGGTTGTGTGGTAGTGGTGTGGTTGTGTGGTTGTGTGGTAGTGGTGTGGTTGTGTGGTAGTGGTGTGGTTGTGTGGTTGTGTGGTAGTGGTGTGATATTGGTGTGGTTGTGTGGAAGTATGTGGTTGTGGTGTGGTTGTGTGGTAGTGGTGTGGTTGTGTGGTAGTGTGGTAGTGGTGTGGTTGTGTGGTAGTGGTGTGGTTGTGTGGTAGTGGTGTGGTTGTGTGGTAGTTGTGTGGTTGTCTGGTAGTGGTGTGGTTGTGTGGTAGTGGTGTGGTTGTGTGGTAGTGTGGTAGTGGTGTGGTTGTGTGGTAGTGGTGTGGTTGTGTGGTTGTGGGGTAGTGGTGTGGTTGTGTGGTAGTGGTGTGGTTGTGTGGTAGTTGTGTGGTTGTGTGGTTGTGTGGTAGTGGTGTGGTTGTGTGGTAGTGGTGTGGTTGTGGGGTAGTGGTGTGGTTGTGTGGTAGTGTGGTAGTGGTGTGGTTGTGTGGTAGTGGTGTGGTTGTGTGGTTGTGTGGTTGTGTGGTAGTGGTGTGGTTGTGTGGTTGTGGTGTGGTTGTCTGGTAGTGTGGTAGTGGTGTGGTTGTGTGGTAGTGTGGTAGTGTGGTAGTTGTGTGGTAGTGTGGTAGTGGTGTGGTTGTGTGGTAGTGGTGTGGTTGTGTGGTAGTGGTGTGGTTGTGTGGTAGTGTGGTAGTGGTGTGGTTGTGTGGTTGTGTGGTTGTGTGGTAGTGGTGTGGTTGTGTGGTAGTGGTGTGGTTGTGTGGTAGTTGTGTGGTAGTGTGGTAGTGGTGTGGTTGTGTGGTAGTGGTGTGGTTGTGTGGTAGTGGTGTGGTTGTGTGGTAGTGTGGTAGTGGTGTGGTTGTGTGGTAGTGTGGTAGTTGTGTGGTAGTGTGGTAGTGGTGTGGTTGTGTGGTAGTGGTGTGGTTGTGTGGTTGTGGGGTAGTGGTGTGGTTGTGTGGTAGTGTGGTAGTGGTGTGGTTGTGTGGTAGTGGTGTGGTTGTGTGGTTGTGGGGTAGTGGTGTGGTTGTGTGGTAGTGGTGTGGTTGTGTGGTAGTGGTGTGGTTGTGTGGTAGTGGTGTGGTTGTGTGGTAGTAGTATGGTTGTGTGGTAGTGGTGTGGTTGTGTGGTAGTGGTGTGGTTGTGTGGTAGTGGTGTGGTTGTGTGGTAGTGGTGTGGTTGTGTGGTAGTGGTGTGGTTGAGTGGTTCTTGCTGCATATATACAGATAACTAACTGGACCGTCTCTAACGACAGTGTCTGGTCCACAAAAGCTACAACAAGACGGTCGACGAGTGTTCTGCCAACCCGGCCAACTGTACCCTGGGCTTCAGCCTCAGTGTCTGGATCAAAGTGAACATTACACAGAATTACTTCGACAGCATAAACGACACAACCGGACACTTAACTACGTTTCAGACCATTGTGTCCACGGGTGAGTCAACGCTCTTAATGTTATGTCAGCGACCCTAATGTGCTAAGTTAACCTTTCTAATGTGCTAAGTTAGCCTACCTAATGTGTTAAGTTAACCTTCCTAATGTGTTAAGTTATCCTTTATAATGTGCTAAGTTAGCCTTTCTAATGTGGTATAACATCACCATCTCGACTAATCTGGCTGCAAGTCTTGACCATCAGTAAAGGTAAAGTTCAGAAGTTACATCATTCCTTATCAGTCAACATTGGACGATCATTTTACACAATCCGTATGTCAAGTTCCAGCTCCTTAGTGAGTAATAATTCCTAGCATAAGTTACCTCTGACATTACTGCTATTCAAAGTTAGTCTGAGCTCTAAGTCGCCAGAATAGAGACTTGTTCTGCATAACTATGGGCTTTCAAACCACAGTACGGGTGGAGTTACAACCCATGGCAAGAGTCGAAAAAACTCCAGGCCAATCTTATTGTAGCCAGCTGGCCCAGTGGTTTACGCACTGGCCTGGAGTTTTACGACTCTCTTGCCAGGTGTTCTAACCCTCCCTTACCCTGGTTTGTTAGCAATCGTTTTATTACGATTCCGTGAGTTATGATCCTTCAACGTTCTCTCAAGTGTCACCCATTTATGTATAAACAATATATTAATTTGAAATAAAGTGTTGCCTTAGAAACACCCTCTCCACCATGACACTGACGAGGGTATGTTGATACAGGAGGAGACACGAATGGTCACCCTGGAGTGAGACTCTCACTCTATGGTGTGTGGATCTATGCTCTAATATCCACCGGAAACCTTTATTGGGAAGCCTCGACCATCGGCCAGTTCGGTACCCAGAACTGGACCAACATTGCCATACGCTGGATTCCTCCCTCACTCAACGACTCTGGTCTCGAGGTAAGCGCCATATCATCATTATTGTTACGGGGAAACGCTAAACTCGTAAGGTTCCTGAAAGGTTGGAGAAAAAAACAGTTTTAATCCAAGAAAGGGTAGCTCTAATTCCTTGGACCAAGAACCTTTCATGAGGGTGAAGGCATCTCGCCTCCCTCTCTCTCGTTCACTCCCCGTCTGCACCTACAGGAGTGGGACACTTTGTGTCCCATTTTAAATGTTTCACCTTTGGATAACTAAAGTGTAATGAACACTTGTCAGTGCTCGGTAATAACCCTCATGGACACACAAACTCAGAAGATTAATTGGTCTGTATATTTCGATTCCCTTCTGGGATCCTCTTCAGTAGAAATATAAGTGAAAGGAGAACGTAAATATATAGCAAAGGTTGGAGCTTTGCAGCAACTATTTTGATCAGCGAACATGTACGGTATGTGTGACTGCCAGTGTATGCGTGCGTGCGTGCGTGCGTGCGTGCGTGCGTGCGTGCCTGTATTGATCGACCTGCTGAATTTAGGAATAATGGGGGTTGAATTCCATCTCCTGTGCCCAGTGGGTGATTAATCTTCAGTTGATCCGAGTAGGGTCCCGTCCTCGTGAGTGCTACGAGACTTGAGTACTACGAGACTTGAGTGCTACGAGACTTGAGTACTACGAGACTTGAGTGCTACGAGACTTGAGTACTACGAGACTTGAGTGCTACGAGACTTGATTGCTACGAGACTTGAGTGCAATGAGACTTGATTACTACGAGACTTGAGTGCTATGAGACTTGAGTGCTACGAGACTTAAGTATTACGAGACTTGAGTACTACGAGACTTGAGTACTATGAGACTTGAGTACTATGAGACTTGAGTACTATTAGACTTGAGTACTACAAGACTTGAGTGCTACGAGACTTGAGTACTACGAGACTTGAGTACTACGAGACTTGAGTACTACGAGACTTGAGTACTACGAGACTTGAGTGCTACGAGATTTGAGTACTACGAGATTTGAGTGCTACGAGATTTGAGTGCTACGAGACTTGAGTGCTACGAGACTTGAGTGTTGCGAGACTTAAGTGCTACGAGACTTGAGTGCTACGAGACTTGAGTGCTACGAGACTTGAGTGCTGCGAGACTTGAGTGCTATGAGACGAGTACTACGAGACTTGAGTGCTGCGAGACTTGAGTACTATGAGACATGAGTGCTACGAGACTTGAGTACTACGAGACTTGAGTACTACGAGACTTGAGTGCTACGAGATTTGAGTACTACTAGATTTGAGTGCTACGAGATTTGAGTGCTACGAGACTTGAGTGCTACGAGACTTGAGTGTTGCAAGACTTGATTGCTACGAGACTTGAGTGCTACGAGACTTGAGTGCTACGAGACTTGAGTGCTGCGAGACTTGAGTATTGTTCCAGTCACGGTATTGTGCCTTTTTTGTTATTTGAGTGCTATGAGACGAGTACTACGAGACTTGAGTGCTATGAGACGAGTACTACGAGACTTGAGTGCTGCGAGACTTGAGTACTATGAGACATGAGTGCTACGAAACTTGAGTGCTACGAAACTTGAGTGCTACGAGACTTGAGTACTAAGAGACTTGAGTGCTGCGAGACTTGAGTACTATGAGACATGAGTGCTACGAAACTTGAGTGCTGCGAGACTTGAGTACTATGAGACATGAGTGCTACGAAACTTGAGTGCTACGAGACTTGAGTGCTATGAGACTTGAGTGCTACGAGACTTGAGTGCTATGAGACTTGAGTACTACGAGATTTGAGTGCTACGAGACTTGAGTGCTACGAGACTTGAGTGCTACGAGACTTGAGTACTACGAGACTTGAGTGCTACGAGATTTGAGTGCTACGAGACTTGAGTGCTACGAGACTTGAGTACTACGAGACTTGAGTACTACGAGACTTGAGTGCTATGAGACTTGAATCCTATGAGACTTGAGTACTATGAGACTTGAGTACTATGAGATTTGAGTGCTACGAGACTTGAGTGCTACGAGACTTGTGTAGTACGAGACATGAGTGCTATGAGACTTGAGTGCTACGAGATTTGAGTGCTACGAGACTTGAGTACTACGAGACTTGAGTGCTACGAGACTTGAGTACTATGAGACTTGAATGCTACGAGACTTGAGTGCTACGAGACTTGAGTGCTATGAGACTTGAGTGCTACGAGACTTGAGTACTACGAGACTTGAATGCTACGAGACTTGAGTACTACGAGACTTGAGTGCTATGAGACTTGAGTGCTACGAGACTTGAGTGCTATGAGACTTGAGTACTACGATACTTGAATCCTACGAGACTTGAGTACTACGAGACTTGAGTGCTATGAGACTTGAGTGCTACGAGACTAGACTTGAGTGCTACGAGACTTGAGTACTACGAGACTTGAGTGCTATGAGACTTGAGTGCTACGAGACTTGAGTGCTATGAGACTTGAGTACTACGAGACTTGAGTGCTACGAGACTTGAGTACTACGAGACTTAAGTACTACGAGACTTGAGTGCTACGAGACTTGAGTGTTACGAGACTTGAGTGTTACGAGACTTGAGTGCTACGAGACTTGAGTGCTAAAAGACTTGAGTGTTACGAGACTTGAGTGCTACGAGTCTTGAGTGCTACGAGACTTGAGTGCTATGAGACTTGAGTGCTACGAGACTTGAGTGTTACGAGAATGGAGTGCTATGAGAATGGAGTGTTGTCAACCTTCAACGTCTCTCGTCTTTTTCAATCATTTATTTTGCGTTTGATTTTATATATTTGACTCTAGACAACTGTTTTGTATCTTACGACATAAAATTTTCAGTCTCGACTGAGACTTGACCTGTGTGTGTGTGTGTGTGTTTGGTATTCTTTTGATCAACTTTCTCTTGTATTAATGTTGGTAGAATTACTGACAATATGTTAGGTAAAAGGACACAAGTGCAACTAATGTGACATTTTACTATTGTGCAACTAATGGGGCAACTTTATCAAGCTTGACGAAGCTCCTGGAGAGCGAAACGTTACCACAATAAATGTCACATTAGTTGCACTTGTGTCCTGAAAACAGATGGTTATAATGTATAACCAACATTTTTTAAAGGGGTAGACCCCTAAGCCAGCGGAAGGCCTCGGTCAGATGACCAAAAGCTCTAATGGCAGGTCATCATCTGACTAAGACCCGCGTCAGGAAACTCTAGTCCTGTACATGAGTGGTTTACAATACCGACAAGGTGAAATTAAGACACATGTGCAACATCTGGGTATCTTTATAGTAGACGTTTCGCCATCCAGTGGCTTTATCAATACAAAATTCTAGGACATAATATGAAGAGAGTAGAACTATATACACTGGATGGCGAAATGTCTACTATAAAGATACCCAGATGTTGCACATGTGTCTTAATTTCAACTCTAGTCCTGTTTCCTGACGAACCTTACCTAACCTAACCTAACCTATCACCTTTCTCTTGACTGTTTTAGCAAACACAAATAACTGCTGGTATTCTTCTCCACTGTGTTTACCATCAACATGCCACTGTAGTAAACAATAAGTGTATTAAATCTCCAGCAGTAAACTACAGTAGGGAAGGTGATAAACTTCAGTAGGGAAGGTGATAAACTTCAGCAGGGATGTAGACAGCCTGTACTGTCTGCATAGACAGCCTATGCTGTCTGCCAGCTGAGTTCATGTTTTGCGCCATGCTAGTGCTACCACCTATAGGCCTATAACCACTTCAGTCTGCTCCACCATGTTTCTTTCTCACTTCTCGTCCAGGCATCACTCAGTCAACAGGCCTTACCTCTCCGTCTCTCTCTCCCTCGGGCAAGGCCCCTTGGGGCCTGGTCACAAAAACACAGCCTGTGTACCCATACCGCAAATAAAGTAAGAAGCCTCCGAAGCCTTATCATTCATTCCCGCTACCAAGAAGACGCAAATAACCACTGGTTATAGGGAAGGTGATAAACTTCAGCAGGGAAGGTGATAAACTTCAGCAGGGAAGGTGATAAACTTCAGCAGGGAAGGTGATAAACTTCAGCAGGGAAGGTGATAAACTTCAGCAGGGAAGGTGATAAACTTCAGCAGGGAAGGTGCTAAACTTCAGCAGGGAAGGTGATAAACTTCAGTAGGGAAGGTGATAAACTTCAGCAGGGAAGGTGATAAACTTCAGCAGGGAAGGTGATAAACTTCAGCAGGGAAGGTGATAAACTTCAGCAGGGAAGGTGATAAACTTCAGCAGGGAAGGTGATAAACTTCAGCAGGGAAGGTGATAAACTTCAGTAGGGAAGGTGATAAACTTCAGAAGGGAAGGTGATAAACTTCAGAAGGGAAGGTGATAAACTTCAGAAGGGAAGGTGATAAACTTCAGCAGGGAAGGTGATAAACTTCAGTAGGGAAGGTGGTAAACTTCAGTAGGGAAGGTGGTAAACTTCAGTAGGGAAGGTGGTAAACTTCAGTAGGGAAGGTGGTAAACTTCAGTAGGGAAGGTGATAAACTTCAGTAGGGAAGGTGGTAAACTTCAGTAGGGAAGGTGATAAACTTCAGTAGGGAAGGTGGTAAACTTCAGTAGGGAAGGTGGTAAACTTCAGTAGGAAAGGTGATAAACTTCAGTAGGGAAGGTGGTAAACTTCAGTAGGGAAGGTGGTAAACTTCAGTAGGGAAGGTGGTAAACTTCAGTAGGGAAGGTGGTAAACTTCAGTAAGGAAGGTGATAAACTTCAGCTGGGAAGGTGATAAACTTCAGAAGGGAAGGTAATAAACTTCAGAAGGGAAGGTGATAAACTTCAGCAGGGAAGGTGATAAACTTCAGCAAGGAAGGTGGTAAACTTCAGTAGGGAAGGTGGTAAACTTCAGTAGGGAAGGTGGTAAACTTCAGTAGGGAAGGTGGTAAACTTCAGTAGGGAAGGTGGTAATCTTCAGTAGGGAAGGTGGTAAACTTCAGTAGGGAAGGTGGTAAACTTCAGTAGGGAAGGTGGTAAACTTCAGTAGGGAAGGTGGTAAACTTCAGTAGGGAAGGTGGTAAACTTCAGTAGGGAAGGTGGTAAACTTCAGTAGGGAAGGTGATAAACTTCAGTAGGGAAGGTGATAAACTTCAGAAGGGAAGGTGATAAACTTCAGAAGGGAAGGTGATAAACTTCAGCAGGGAAGGTGATAAACTTCAGCAGGGAAGGTGATAAACTTCAGCAGGGAAGGTGGTAAACTTCAGTAGGGAAGGTGATAAACTTCAGTAGGGAAGGTGATAAACTTCAGTAGGGAAGGTGATAAACTTCAGCAGGGAAGGTGGTAAACTTCAGTAGGGAAGGTGGTAAACTTCAGAAGGGAAGGTGATAAACTTCAGTAGGGAAGGTGGTAAACTTCAGTAGGGAAGGTGGTAAACTTCAGTAGGGAAGGTGATAAACTTCAGCAGGGAAGGTGATAAACTTCAGTAGGGAAGGTGGTAAACTTCAGTAGGGAAGGTGGTAAACTTCAGTAGGGAAGGTGGTAAACTTCAGTAGGGAAGGTGATAAACTTCAGTAGGGAAGGTGGTAAACTTCAGAAGGGAAGGTGATAAACTTCAGTAGGGAAGGTGGTAAACCTCAGTAGGGAAGGTGATAAACTTCAGTAGGGAAGGTGATAAACTTCAGCAGGGAAGGTGATAAACTTCAGCAGGGAAGGTGATAAACTTCAGTAGGGAAGGTGATAAACTTCAGTAGGGAAGGTGGTAAACTTCAGAAGGGAAGGTGATAAACTTCAGTAGGGAAGGTGGTAAACCTCAGTAGGGAAGGTGATAAACTTCAGTAGGGAAGGTGATAAACTTCAGTAGGGAAGGTGGTAAACTTCAGTAGGGAAGGTGATAAACTTCAGTAGGGAAGGTGATAAACTTCAGCAGGGAAGGTGGTAAACTTCAGTAGGGAAGGTGGTAAACTTCAGTAGGGAAGGTGGTAAACTTCAGTAGGGAAGGTGATAAACTTCAGCAGGGAAGGTGGTAAACTTCAGTAGGGAAGGTGATAAACTTCAGTAGGGAAGGTGATAAACTTCAGTAGGGAAGGTGATAAACTTCAGCAGGGAAGGTGATAAACTTCAGCAGGGAAGGTGATAAACTTCAGTAGGGAAGGTGATAAACTTCAGTAGGGAAGGTGATAAACTTCAGTAGGGAAGGTGATAAACTTCAGCAGGGAAGGTGATAAACTTCAGCAGGGAAGGTGATAAACTTCAGTAGGGAAGGTGATAAACTTCAGTAGGGAAGGTGATAAACTTCAGAGGGAAGGTGATAAACTTCAGAGGAAGGTGATAAACTTCAGTAGGGAAGGTGATAAACTTCAGTAGGGAAGGTGATAAACTTCAGTAGGGAAGGTGATAAACTTCAGTAGGGAAGGTGATAAACTTCAGCAGGAAGGTGATAAACTTCAGTAGGAAGGTGATAAACTTCAGTAGGGAAGGTGATAAACTTCAGTAGGGAAGGTGATAAACTTCAGCAGGGAAGGTGATAAACTTCAGTAGGGAAGGTGATAAACTTCAGCAGGGAAGGTGATAAACTTCAGCAGGGAAGGTGATAAACTTCAGTAGGGAAGGTGATAAACTTCAGTAGGGAAGGTGATAAACTTCAGCAGGGAAGGTGATAAACTTCAGAAGGGAAGGTGATAAACTTCAGCAGGGAAGGTGATAAACTTCAGCAGGGAAGGTGATAAACTTCAGCAGGGAAGGTGATAAACTTCAGCAGGGAAGGTGATAAACTTCAGCAGGGAAGGTGATAAACTTCAGTAGGGAAGGTGATAAACTTCAGTAGGGAAGGTGATAAACTTCAGCAGGGAAGGTGATAAACTTTAGTAGGGAAGGTGATAAACTTCAGTAGGGAAGGTGATAAACTTCAGTAGGGAAGGTGATAAACTTCAGCAGGGAAGGTGATAAACTTCAGTAGGGAAGGTGATAAACTTCAGTAGGGAAGGTGATAAACTTCAGCAGGGAAGGTGATAAACTTCAGCAGGGAAGGTGATAAACTTCAGAAGGGAAGGTGATAAACTTCAGCAGGGAAGGTGATAAACTTCAGCAGGGAAGGTGATAAACTTCAGCAGGGAAGGTGATAAACTTCAGCAGGGAAGGTGATAAACTTCAGCAGGGAAGATGATAAACTTCAGCAGGGAAGGTGAGCCACAAACAAAGAACATAAAATAAATTTATTAGAGCTTTTCAAAAGTTCTTGAAAACGGTCAGTTTATGAATATATGATTTATACAATCGACAACTTGATTAATGAGACACTTATGTAACATTTTAGTATCTTTATTCTGGAAACGTTTCGCCACACATTGTCTTGTTCAGTCCACTGTAGAGAAATGTTGAAGACGAGGAGGAGTTTGAGGTAATCAGTCCCTCAGTCTAGATTCCTTGTGTTCACTCCATCAGTCTTGACTTGTCAAGACTGATGGAGTGAACACATCGACTCTAGGCTGAGAGACTGATTACCTCAAACTCCTCCTCATCTTCTATCTTTCTCTACAGTGGACTGAAGAAGCCACTGTGTGGCGAAACGCTTCCAGAATAAAAATACCCAAATGTTACACAAGTTTATCATTTATCAACGTGTTGAGAACGTGTTGACACTCGCAACCTCAGGCAATGGCAGTCTTTACGATACTATATCTTCTTACGATATTCTGGGCTGCTCATGAAGACCCGCTTAAGGTAGTCATTCTTGAAGAATAATCTAACAATAACAATTCAGGTGTTCATCAACCAGAAGAAGCAGGCACAGACCATGTCGCCTCAGACGGCGCCGGCCTCTAAGAGCGCCCTCACCCCGCCCCAGATGATGGTCGGCTGCCACATGGACGCAGACAACACCACCTACAGGAACTACGTCGACGCTCTGATAGACGAACTCGCCTCCTGGATCAGGGAACTCAACGACACAGAGACTTTATACTTCACGGGAGGTTATGGTAAGTGTGTCGTTCATATGTGCTACGTCTTGTGGTAATATTTTCTTGTAGCAGGTAACGTCGCGTTCGTGTGCTCAACGTCTAGTTATTGTTGGTATACAATACCTACAAGCTGATAAATAACACACATTTGCAGCACTTACATTGCAAGTAAAACTTGCGATTTTGTCTTAAATAGCAACGCTCATCTTGCCGAATAAGGCAAGTGAAAATTTGTGTATGCAATAATTTCTCAAAAATCATTCTGAACCTAACGAGAAAAATATATTTAATTGTGTTTGCTTATTATTAAATTATTGTAAAGTTATCTAAAATATATTTAGTTGGATTAAGCTAAATTAAATTGCGCTTGTTAAAATAAGGTTAGGTAAGTTTTCTAAGGTTCTTTTGGTACAAAATTATTAATTTTTACATTAACATAAATGAAAAAATATGTATCTTTAAACGTATAAGAGAAAATTTTAGAAAGGACTTAATTTTAAATGAGTTCGTGCTAATTGACCGGTTTTACCTATTCAGCACGACATATATATATATATATATATATATATATATATATATATATATATATATATATATATATATATATATATATATATATATATATATATATATATATATATATATATATATATAATTGCAACATTAACACCCCTTCTTCAGCGTGCAGACACTACTTCCCATCTCCAGGACTCGAGTCCGGCCTGCCGGTTTCCCTGAATACCTTCATAAACATTACCCTGCTCACACTCCAACAGCACGTCAAGTCCTAGAAAACTTGTCTCCATTCGCTCCTATCTAACACGCTTGCTCTTGCTGGAAGTCCAAGCCCCTCGCACACAAAACCTATTTTACTCCCTCCCTCCAACCTTTCCTAGGCCGACCCCTACCCTGCCTTCCCTCCACTACAGATTTATACACTCTCGAAGTCAATCATTTTTGTTCCACCCTCTCTACATGTCCGAATCATCTCACTAACCCCTCTTCAATTAGCAAGAACTCATTTAAAATTAAGTCCTTTCTAAAAAAAAATTCTCTTATACATTTAAAGATATATTTTTTTTTCATTGATGTTAATATAAAAATTAATCCGTCCCTCCCACCATGAGTATGAAAATCATATTACGAAATGTACGTGGTAAGTAACGTTAACAAGTCACTTTTCAGCTTGGAAGTTCGCCAACGATACAGCAGAATCCTTCGCTAGCCATGTGTCCGGAGCGGACATGAATGACCCTGAGACGGCAGCAACAGTCATCAACGGGCTACAGAACATGATCGCTGACCAGACAACGCAAAACAGTATGCCAAGCCCCACGCAAGCCACCAGCGCCACCACGGCGGGCACACAGGCAAGCCCCACGGGTGAGTGCACAAACCTTTTTTTTTTACGCAGCTGAATTTACAAGCTAGGAGCTTTTATCGTACTTCAGGTCATTTCAAGGCCTAACTCTTTATGAGGCCCCGAGTTGGTACTCCCGTAGTTGCAACGCCTTGTTTGTATATTATATCTGTAGTAAACAATAACTCGGGGCCTCCTACGAGTGAAACACCCTGTATATACTAACACCCTTCATTTAGTGAGTTGTATATACTAACACCCTTCATTTAGTGAGTTGTATATACTAACACCCTTCATTTAGTGAGTTATATATACTAATTCCCTTCATTTAGTGAGTTGTATATACTAACACCCTTCATTTAGTGAGTTATATATGCTAACACCCTTCATTTAAAGAGTTATATATGGTGACACCCTTCATGGGATGCGAAGCACATTATCGGCTGACACGCGGGTACCTACTTATCGACTGACACGCGGGTACCTACTTACTGCTGGTGTAAAGTAATACGCCCAAAGATTACACTTTTACGCGTCACAAAACCAAAACAAAAATTCAAGTTAGATAACAACCGGTGCTCAAAATAAATGGTCTTAAACAATACAAAATAAAGATTAAAATATCTAAAAGACAACTGTACACGTTGAAGTTTACTGTTTACAAGTTGAAGAAACATTGTTAATAAGTAGATGGTCAGACGGGTGTCAAAAGTCCAAATATTTCCATATTTTCTTTTGGAATAATCGTCCTGTTTCCTTGCCAATCATTTACATGGATGTACATAGCTCGGAGCTATGTACTGTTGATAGAAATAAAAACAAAGAACAAGTCTTTATTGTGGACCTTTTTACTCCAAGTAGAACTTGAAAAATTCTACTTAGTGTATAACATTATCCCCATAAAGGCTGGTTCTGCTGCATGACTGCGCCTTCCCTCTACTTAGCGTATAACATTATCCCCATAAAGGCTGCTTCTGCTGCATGACTGCGCCTTCCCTCTACTTAGTGTATAACATTATCCCCATAAAGGCTGGTTCTGCTGCATGACTGCGCCTTCCCTCTACTTAGCGTATAACATTATCCCCATAAAGGCTGCTTCTGCTGCATGACTGCGCCTTCCCTCTACTTAGCGCATAACATTATCCCCATAAAGGCTGCTTCTGCTGCATGACTGCGCCTTCCCTCTACTTAGCGCATAACATTATCCCCATAAAGGCTGCTTCTGCTGCATGACTGCGCCTTCCCTCTTTCTACGGTGAGGCATTTTGGACGACTTTGTGGGAAAGCCGGTCACTGACTAGGTTCGGGTGCGGGATACGAAAGCACTTGTCGGTATCTATGATCAAGGTTTACACTCTCGTACCTTGTCTTGCAGCTGTGCCGGTGACGACCGCCCTCACGGATTTCCAAACACTGCTCAACATAGTGAACACCATAACGAAGGCAGGGAACGCACCACAGAACATCACGGCAACCCAGTGCAACAAAATTTTGGTGAGTGATGCAGCCTCCGCGCTGCTGTGTACATCTCCTGGCCCGCTACCTTCAAGGAGATGAGGGGGAGAGATGCCTTTATCCTGGTGAAGAGCTCTGGATCCAAGGAATTAAAGTTAAAATTGTCTTTCATAGATCAAACCTGATTATCTACAAAGATTATACTACTGTAATACTACTACTATTACTACTACTGATATTACTATTACTACTACTATTACTACTGCTACTGTTACTACTGCTGCTACTATTACTACTACTATTACTACTGCTGCTACTATTACTACTTCTATTACTAATACTACTGTTACTACTGCTACAATAACTACGGTTACTACTACTATTACTCTCACTACTACTACAACTACCACTATTAATAAAAATATGAATATATATATATATATATATATATATATATATATATATATATATATATATATATATATATAATACCATTTCAGAGCATGTATGGAGCGGTGAGCAACCTGTTTTCTGTAAACAACGTAGACAACATAAAGACAATACAAGAACAGAAGGACAACGGTGGTTCTGCTCAGGTGATGGAGAACGTAGCCAACTGGACGTCAGCACTGATACGTCAGGTGCGCTACGTCAACACCACCACCCCTCTCAACTTCACCCAGGTCACCGACAACATCTGTAAGTATACCCAGCATGATCTTAATGTCATGTATGAGTGTAGGTACTTTGTCATGCAGTATGGCTGAGAGTTGTTCACTGTAGTGTCAGTGGCTGGATGCTGTGTATCTATGTGATCAAAACTGACTGAATCACATTCCACAGACACACTGTGATCCATAACGGTTTAGTGCTCACCTGGGATATATTTATAACAATAATAATAATAATTATTATGTAAATAAAAATATGTACTACACGAGGTGCTATTAAAAAGTTCTCGGACTGATGCGAAAAGAATATACGTATGTGTAGGCTTATCTAACCAGCTAGTTGAAGTTGTCTCCCCGGAAGTACTTTCCATGTGAGGCTGTACATTGTACATTGTACATTGTACATTGTACAATGCTTGATTCTTCTCCACGTCGTTAAAACTCCACAACTTGACAGTCATTTTTATATTTGGGAAGAGAAAGGAGTCACAGGAGGCTGCATCTTAGCAGCACAAATGTTGGGGGATGACCACCATGTTGTTTTTGGTCAGAAAATGATTTTGAGTCAGCAGCTGGGCACAAATTTCGTAGCAACTTGCCTCACGTTCAATTTTTCTGTCAAAATGCTTTTACACAACCCATAAGAAATTCCCACAGCACTTGTAATGCACTGGATATTCCGACGACGATCTTCATGAATAACCTTTCTCACTTTTCAATGTTGGCGTCTGTTTTTGACGGTGATGGACGACCAGAGTTCATCATCCTCAATTAACGTTTGTTCTGTCTTGCAACAAGAAAGCCATTCAAAACATTGCATCTAACTCATTGCTTCTTTGTCAAATGCTTGCTGAAGCATTTGTGAGTTTCGTTAGTCGTTTTTGTGAGCCGAATCAAACTTTCAGACACACACTGTTCTTTCTTTTAAAGATTCTATTCTGTTACACAAAAAATCGCAACAAGGCACACACGACACGAGACAAAGACAAGCCCGTCTAACATCAATGGAATGACGGATCGCGCTGAAACTCGCCACGCAACTTCACAAAGGCGTGTACTGAGCAGCGTGATCTACGTCGCCGCTATATTTCACCCAGGAAGCCAGGGAAAATTCGAGTCCGGGGACTTTTTGATAGTACCTCGTACACCAGATATAAGAGAAAGTAATAGATATGAAGGATTGAGAGAGTGAGGTGTTGTTCCCACAGTGATGGTGGCCATCAAGAGGAACCTGAGTGAGTGGAGAGCCAGTGGCCAGGCATTCATCACCTCACCAAACTACAGCACCTTGACCCTCTCTAGTCTCTGGAACTACCCGTACGACCGTGCTGCAGGTGGGTCCTATCTTCACACCCCTACACCATACACCATAACACTGACACCATACACTAGAACACTGACACCATACACTAGAACACTGACACCATACACTACAATACTGACACCATACACTAAAGGCTATACCATGCAGTGTTTCACTTGCATATGCATTAAGGAAGTCATTACATGATACAGCAACACGTCTGGAAGCTGAGTAAGTTTATTCAGGTATACACAAATACAGTTATATAGATTATCATATATAGCAGTATATGTGTAGAGAACCCAGGATAACCTAAGAAAGTCAGACAGCAACACTGAACAACAACTGTGTACACCACACCAACTGGAGTACTGAACAACAACTGTGTACACCACACCAACTGGAGTACTGAACAACAACTGTGTACATCACACCAACTGGAGTACTGAACACAACAGCCGGAGTACACAACCACTGCAGAACAACCCAACAACAGTATAAACCCAACACTGGTACAACACAGCACTGGTACAACACCGGTACAACACAACACTGGTACAACACCGGTACAACACAACACTGGTACACCACAACACCGGTACAACACAACACTGGTACAACACAGCACTGGTACAACACCGGTACAACACAACACTGGTACACCACAACACCGGTACAACACAACACTGGTACAACACAATACTGGTAAAAGGACCTCACAACACCTTGCACAGCACACACACACAGCAGCCCCACACCTAGCACAGCACACACACAGCAGCCCACACCTAATACAGGACTACACAGGGTCATAATAATTGCCTGTGTTGACAGTGCCGGTGGGGCTGGTGAGTGACCCAGAATGTGGGAACCGTGCCATCAACGTGGAGGTCATCTCGTCCCGGACCTACGACCTCACAGCCTTCACTCTGGTCAACGTAGCGTGAGTATTACACACACACTTAGTAGGATTATTTAGGTACAGAGAAAACAAATTAAGTTACACAAATTATTTTCTCTCCGGGATCTTCGTAGTTATAAATGATTCTAATTTCTTTCTGTAATTTCCAAATTACTTCTCGTATTAGCAAAAAAGTTTTTCTCGTTCATTTTGAGAAACTGAACTTAAGTATGCTAGGAAATTGGAACAAAACAAATACACATACGTTACTATGTATAATAATACATATTAACATATGTGTAAATTATCTAGGATAATCCCCAAAAAAAGTCAGTCAAAGTGACTTGTTTCCATTGTGGTCCTTGTAATAGTTTATTATTTAAACCTTTAAAGTTAAAACAACTAAGTAACGGTGTTGATTACAGCTCCAGGACCTTTAGAGGATCTTAGGCTACAGGTGCTAGACTTCATTAGTGGTTTTTTGCTAAAACTTCTTGGCTCTCTTCAAGGTATTTATTTTCTGAACCATTTATAAACCTGGAGGGTCTTGTAAGGGAGTTAAGTTGCAGCTGCTGTGTCTTCAGTGTTTGTAACTGTAATTGATTCTTCTCTTGTATAGTATCGAGGTTGAGCATTAATAGACTGGTTGATCACGCCCGGATCCACCGGAATTCCTGGTCAAGGACTGGGCGGCGGGGGCGTTGACCCCCGGAACACTCCAGGTAGCAGGTAGGGGGATAGAATACGGAGGACAGGTTCATCTGGTCGAGCATCGACATAATTAGATCTAATTCTTCTTCTTCGACTCTTACAAGAAGTTTCTTCATTAAGTATATTATGCAAATATCGCAAACCAAGCGATACAGGATCAAAACAATCACGGGGGGAGTAGAATGGAAGCTCTAGGCCTTTCGTGTTGCCATCAACACATCAGGAGCTTGCAATGTTGCAGAAAAGAGAAGGATGTCCAAGCAAATACGATCCTGATGTGTTGATTGCAACACGAAAGACCTAGAGCTATCGTTCTCCTCCCCCCCCGGGGTTGTTTTGCATATAAATACATAACTGATGAGTAAGACAGATGTGAAACATTCGAATGTTGAAGACAGAGTAAAACAACTACAGTTACATCACGTTTATAAAACTGTAAACAAGTAGTGTTCAGATGAAGCGAGAACAAGTGTGTAGTAGCCAGAGTCAGTGGCCAGGATTCAAACACATTTTATTGTACAGCAATAAAGGAGTGGAACAGATTACCTGCACATGTCAAACGCTGCCATAGCATAGGCAAGTTCAAGAAGAGAGCCAAGAGGTACCTAATGAATGTAGCTACAGAAACAGGAGAGTGATTTCTTATACTATATCTAACATACATGTAATGTAATCTGATCCTGTCTTTAATATTAATATACATAACTGAATTTACCTTATCCCTGGTATATCTTTCTTTATTGTAACTACTTTTCACATAGTTAAATTGCTTACCTGTTTTAACTTTAAGGTTTAAACAATAATTATTACAAGGACCCCAATGGAAATAAGTCCCTTTGTCTGACTTTATTGGGTTATCCTGGGTAATGTACACATATGCTGCTATGTACGATAATTTATATAACTGCATTTATGTGTATCTATACCTGAATAAACTTACTTCTAGCTTCAGCATATAAATCTCTGCCCTCAGGTCTTTGCTTTACGTTGAGACTGACCACTTTTTATCAATACTGAGGTACTGATCACCTCAAAATTACCGCTGTACTCTCCTGTCTCGTGTTATAGCCGCCTATATTCAACTGAATATAGGCGGTTACAATATTACTTATGCATCTTATCAATTTATCGGTACTATACACCATTCATAAGTATAAATTTCTTTTTCTTCACCTTCTTCGACCCCTGCAGGAGGATGCCAGATTCTAACTACTACGAGGTGGACTCTCACACACTGACAGTCAAGGTAGACTGTGACCCTCCCACCACTAACAACACCAACTACACTATGACAACAGACAAGTGCCAGCCCACACCTGAGGCTCTCCTTAACAACCCCATCAGACTCAAGCTCAGGCACACCATCGTTGAGTCGTACGTCACCAGGTCGCTCAAGTTCCACGACCAAGAGAGAGAGAAACAGGTAAGACTCGGCAAGATTTAGAGCTTGATCTCAATGTAATAATAATAAATTTACGGCCTTCCAAAACAATCTACGACCATCCAGCACTACCCACGACTCTACAGCACTAGCTACGACCCTCCACTACCCACGACCCTCCAACACTAATCACGACCCTCCAGCACTACCCACGACCCTCCACCACTACCCACGACCCTCCATCACTAATCAGTATACGGTGGCGTTGCAGATCGTTCAGAGGTACTGCGTGTGGTGGAACCCAGCATTGCGTGACTTCGGTGTGTGGGACAGCAGTGGCTGCTATGTGCTGGAGACTACGGACGAGTACACTAAGTGTGCCTGTGCCCAGCTTGGCACCTTTACCATTATGGCTTTGCACACTGAACCTAAGGTAGGTCTTCTGTGTATTCACCTAATTTTACTCTTCTAATTGTGGTTTCAGAGGTCGAGTCATAGCTTCTGGCCCTGCCTCTTCACTGGCCCCTACTAGGTCCACTCTCTCCCTGTTCCATGAGCTTTATCATACTTCTTCTTAAAGCTATGTATTGTACCTGCCTCCACTACCTCACTTTCCAGATTTTTCCACTTCCTGACAACTCTATGACTGAAGAAATACTTCCTAACATCCCTGTGATTCATATGAATCTTCAACTTAAAATTGTGACCCCTTGTTGCTGTGTCCCATCTCTGGAACATCCTGTCTTTGTCCACCTCGTCGATTTCTCTCAGTATTTTATGTCATTATTATGTCGCCCCTATCCCTCCTGTCCTCCAATGTCGTCAGGTCGAGTTCCCTTAACCTCTCCTCGTAGGGCATGCCCCTTAGCCCTTAGACTGTACTCTCTCAGCGGTCTTCTTTGGCCTTCCCCAATCTTCATGACTTTGCACTTGGTGAGGTTAAACTCTAGGAGACAGTTGCTGGACCAGGCCTGCAGCCTGTCTAGATCCCTTTGTAGTCCTGTATTGCCTGCCTGTCCTCCTTATCACTTTAAAAGAGGTCGAGGTGCAATAATTCAATAGACTTTTAATTATTTCTTTTTCTAGGGAAACAAGAACCACAAGTAAAATTTAGAGGCCTTTTAATGTCATATTGTTTCTTAAGTTAGAAACATATCAATTATAAGTCATTTGCGTATCTCTGGTATGTTACGAGTGCAAGAATATATATACAGAACTATTTACACGACCTTAAGGTATCACCACCATTCATACTTGTAAAGTTACATAAGGTAACCTGACGGGGTTCTTCACACCGCCTGTCAGTGATCAAGTTAATTTAACATGGGACGTAAGACACGTGTTTGTCCCCTTCGAGCACCATCTATCGTATTCTCAAAGGAATAAGGTTCTGGTACAACAGAGTATCTCAAAGAGATGCACCCTGGGCTAAAGACCAGCTGCTACTGCTTGCTGTGAGGAGGGGCGACCTGACATGAGGTAGGTCACGGGTCATTCTCAGAGGTAGCTCGGGGTTGAACCAGAGACTGGTCCTTACTCAAGTGCTTAACACCTGCACTCTTACTCCTAACCTATGATGTTAAGTCAAGTTACAATACACAATAATTGAACATGATTCCGTTTAGTAAGATACTATGGCACCAGATAATATTATATAGTCGGACTTCCTTATTTTAGCTATTAATAAGGAAGTTCCCAATATGATATTAACTGATATTTCTGTCCAAAGTAATGTGGAAGGTGACCAGGCGTAACACCTGCCTGATCCTCATCCGATTGAATTCTCGTCATCAGCTTCACATCGTCTGCAAACAGGGACACTTCTGAGTCTTTCCCTTCCGTCTTGTCATTGACATATACCAGAAACAGCACTAGTCCTATGATTGATCCCTGTGGAACCCCGCTCGTCACAGGTACCCAGTCTGACACCTCGTCACGTACCATGTCTCGCAGCGCCTTACCTGTTATCCCTGCCTGGTCCTCCAGCTTTTGCACTAGTATCTTGTGTGGAACTGTGTCAAACGCCTTCTTACAGTCCAGGAAAACACAATCTACCCACCTCTCTCTCTCTCTCTTTTGTCTTACTGCTGTCACCTTGTCGTAGAACTCCAGTAGGTTTGTGACACAGGATTTTCCGTTTCTGAATCCGTGTTGGTTGTCATTTATAAGCTCATTCCTTTCTAGGTGCTCCACCACTCTTCTGATAATATTCTCCATGACTTTGCATACTATACGTGTGTGTGTGTGTGTTCTCATCTAATTGTTGTTGCAGGAGTAGATTCATAGCTCCTGGCCCCGCCTCTTCACTGGTCGCTACTAGGTCCACTCTCTCCCTGCTCCATGAGCTTTATCATACTTCATTTTAAAATTATGTATGGGTCCTGCCTTCACTACCTCACTTTCTAGACTATTCCACTTCCTGACAACTCTATGACTGAAGAAGAGTTCCTAACATCCGTGTGACTCATCTAAGTCTTCAACTTCCAATTTGACCCCTTGTTGTTGTGTCCCATCTCTGGAACATTCTGTCTCGGTCCAGCTTATCAATTCCTCTCAGTATTTTATATAGCGTTATCATATCCCCCGTACCCCTCCTGTCCTCCAGTGTCGTCAGGTTGATTTCCCTTCACCTTTCCTCGTAGGACATTCACCTTAGCTCAGGAACTAGTCTTGTTGCAAACCTTTGCACTTTCTCTAATTTATTGACGTGCTTGACCAGGTGTAGATTCTAAACTGGTGCTGCATACTCCAGTATGGGTCTGACGTATACGGTGTAGAGTCTTGAACGGTTCCTTATGGAGGTGTCGGAATGCTATTTTTAGGTTTGCCAGGCGCCCATATGCTTCAGTAGTTATTTGGTTGATGTGCGCCTCAGGAGATATGTTCGGTATTATACTCACCCCAAGATCCTTTTCCTTAAGTGAGGTTTGCAGTCTTTGGTCCCCTAGATTATACTCTCTCTGCAGTCTTATTTACCCTTCCCCGATCTTCATGACTTTGTATCCGGTGGGGTTAAATTCCAGGAGCCAAATTGCTGGACCAGGCTTGCAGCCTGTCCAGGCCTCTTTGTAGTACTGCCTGATCCTCATCCGAGGGAATCCTCCTCATTAACTTCACATCGTCTGCAAACAGATACTTCTGAGTGTATCCCTTCCGTCATATCATTCACATATTCCAGAAACAGCACAGGTCCTAGGACTGACTCCTATGGAACCCCGCTCGTCACAGGCGCGCACTCTGACACCTCGTCATATACCATGACTCACTGTTACTGTCGTGTCAGGTATTCTCTGATCCACTGGAGTGTCTTTCCTGTAATACTTGCCTGATCCTCCAGCTTTTGCACTAATTTCTTGTGTAAATCTGTGTCGAGAAATTTCTTGCAGTCCAAGAAAATGCAATCTACCCACCCCTCTCTCTTACTTGTCTTACCTCCGTTACCTTGTCATAAAACTCCAGTAGCAGCTTCTTCACCTCCTCTTTGGTTGTGTATTGTGTCCATCACTTGTTGGTGTATTCCTTGCTGTTTATTTCGGCTTTCCGGAGTCCTTTCTGTCTCCACTGTAAATACTTCTTTAAATCTCATGTTGAGCTCTTCAAATACTTCTCGGTCGTTTCTTGTGATCTCCCCTGCTTCCTTCCTTCCTCAGCCTGAATACCTGGTCCTTGACTGTTGTTTTCCTCCTGATGTGACTGTACAACAGCTTCGGGTCAGCCTTGGCTTTCGATGATATGTCGTTTTCGTATTGCCGCTGGGCCTCCCTCTTTATATGTGCATATTAATTTCTGGCTCTTGGACTAATCTCTTTATATTCCTGGGTCCTTTATGTGTGTATGTGTGTGTGTGTGTGTGTGTGTGTGTGTGTGTGTGTATGTGTACATAACTAAGTGCCTTGTGTGTACACAGGTGGTGCCTGTTGATCCTCTGTGGTTAACAGTCTTAAGATACATAGGCTACGGTCTGTCCTTCCTCTTCGTCATCATCTACATCCTAGTCGTCGCCTTCTCCAGGTAAGCCACTAACAGTCAACTCATCCTCATAAGAAAACTTTTATAAAACCACTAAGCCATCACTACTAAGGCAAATATTAATATAAACGTAACCCGGTAAGCCGGTAAGCCAGTCAAAGTAAGACACTGTAATTATAGCAACAGGGGAAACGGTGAACAGTGGGGACGGGGGGGGTGACGCAGTGTCTCTGGAATAGGAAGTAATCAAGAGCTATTCACCAGCATGGAGGCACCTCCCATGAAGACTTGTGAGTGAAGGATCATGTGTAACTCATATGTGTAACAGTTAAGTATCTTTATTCCGAAACGTTTCACCTACACAGTAGACTTCTTCAGTCAAGTACAAAAAGTAGGCAGGAACAGTAGAGATGTAGAGACGATTAATTAGTCCATCACTCGTAGTATTGAGGTGGTCAGTCCCTCAACCTGAGGGACTACTACGTCTTGAAGGGTGATGGACTGATTACATCGTCTCTACGTTTCTACTGCTTCTGCCACCTCCTCTGTACTTGACTGAAGAAGCCTACTGTGTACGCGAAACGTTCCGGAATAAAGATACTTAACTGCTGTATATGTGTTACTTATCAACTTGTCGGTATTGTAACATATTTACATGAAGGCTCGTATGTTGGCAGTGACCTGAAGGACCAGTTCCACCTGATGGGTGCCAACCTGGCAGTGGGAGTGTTGATGGGCACTGTCTTCATGGTGGTCAGTGACCTCAACTCCGTGAGGTCCAGCAGGCACACCTGCACCGCTGTTGGCACTCTCTTACATCTCTTCTACCAGGGTGCCGGAGCTGCAGTCTTCACTCTGGGTCACGCTTCCTTCAACGCTATTACTTCAGGTGAGTGTCACCTTCTGCAGGAGGTGAAGGTGAGGAATGAGGTGAAGGTGATGGAAGGGAGGTGAGGATAAGGGTGAACATGAATACACACTTCACTTTCCTTCCCTTTTCTCTATAGTAATTACTCCTGTAATACCTCCGTCCCAACTGGAGAATTGTGGTTGTGAGAGCTGGGAGACGTGCGGGGGGGTCGACGATCCCCAGAAAGAAAAAGGCACAATACCTTGACTGGAACAATACACAAATAACCCGCATATTGTGACTTGTAAATGGTCCAAGTCGGACCGAAACGTCGTCATAAACTTTTCTCTCTCTCTCTCTCTCTCTCTCTCTCTATCCTCTCTCTCTCTCTCTCTCTCTCTCTCTCTCTCTCTCTCTCTCTCTCTCTCTCTCTCTCTCTCTCTCTCTCTCTCTCTCTCTCTCTCTCTCTCTTTCCTGTGTGTGGGTTACTTGTGTAACGATCTAAAAACCTTCACCAGCTGGCAGCCCCTCCAGAACCTGACAAATTTTCTCCTGCAGGTGTGATCGGTGGTCTCCTACGGGCCTACCTGCCCATCTCCTGGGGTCTGCCACTCATCTCCGTAGGCCTGACCTACTTCCTCTACCTCTTTGACCTCGGGGAGGACCCTCGCTGCTTTATCTCTTGGCAGAACTCTCCCAAGTATGTCTTCTTCGGCTTCCAGATGTTCTTCGTGTTCTTCTCCTTCATCCACGCTACCATCGTCCTCTGCAACGTATCTACGCCTGCGCTCAGGTATTTCTATATCTAAATGTCTTAAATCAGGGAAACCAGTTAGCCGGACTTGAGCCCTGGAGGTAGGAAGTACAGTGCCTGCACTCTAAAGGAGGGGTTTGGGATATTTACTGTTTAGAGGGACATCTAAACTGTCGTATCTACTCGCCTCTGGCAAGACAGTGATAGTATGGTTGATAATAATGATAATACTAATATCTTCATTTCTACAAGTACATGTACAAAGGCATAGCTGACATCAATGACATACTACTATATAGAAAGCCACTTGTTATGCAGAACATTTGGGGCAAATTAGATCATTTTTGTCCCAGGATGCGACACACACCAGTCGACTAACACCCAGGTACCCATTTTTACTGATGGGTGAACAGGTACAACCGGTGTAAGGAAACTGCCGAGAATCGAGAAGTGATTCTTTTTTGGATCACCCTTCACTTGGTGGAAGATGGCCAGCACGTTTTATATATATATATATATATATATATATATATATATATATATATATATATATATATATATATATATATATATATATATATATATATATATATATATATATATATATACGTCCGCGAGGCATCTGCCAGGTGTGCCATAGGGAGAGTGCATTCAGTCCCTCAACTGGCAACATCTGTGCACACAATGGATGTCTAGGCTCCCGGAGGGCTCCAAGTGTGAACAACCAACAGCCTCTCCCAACAGACAGAGCTGACAGCTCTACAGAGGACCTAAAATCTGCAATTAAATTAACATCCACCAGAACGCTGACACATCCCCAAAGCAGCTCGCCCTCAAACAGCTAGCAAATTTGCTGACCTCTTGAAGAAAGTCAACGATGCCTCTGCAAACAATGGATCCTGGCACAACCTACTGCTATTTGGAAGTGCCTGTCTGGCTGTCCCACCACGGAGGGACACGTCCCTAGCAACATCTGTTATTAGCGCAATAAATGCATTCCCTAGAGATGACAACTTCGTCAGTCTCCCCTCTAGGGCGACAAACACCCGCCGGGCAAATGCCAACAACAGAACACCTGATGCCTCAAAAATCAGAGCACAAATTAGCAAATTGGAGCACTGAGTGAGGATACCATTGCCTCTAAGGACGTCATTACAGTAAGGATACCATCGCCCTTAAGAAAGTCATTACAGCACAAGCCCTGAAGGACAAATATCCACCCAGGGCTCCCAGTACCAACATTGACCTCCCTGACATTGCAGCAGGTGAAGAACATTTAACTCTACAGGACGCTGATGTTTATATAACCGCTATGATATTTCCACAGGGCTCAGCAGGGGGTTTCACCGGTTTAAGGCCACAGCACTTAAAACAAATGCTCAGTCCAGCACTTGGTGATGTTTCAGAGAGGCTGTTGTCTAAACTCACCAAATTTTCCAATGTGTGCCTGGCTGGCAGTGTTCAGGAGGCCATTAGACCCCTCTTCTTTGGTGCCTCACTTTGTGCCCTCCGGAAAAAGGATGAAGGAATCAGGCCCATTGCAGTGGGCAACATCCTTCGGCACCTTGTCGTCAAGACTGATGAGTCAAGAGTTTGCCGCAATAATGAAACTAACTCAGCTCGGTTTTGGTGTTCAACCAGGCTGTGAAGCAGCTGCCCATGCAGCACGAGTATACATCAACAACATGTCAGATGAAAAAAAAAACTTGATAGAATTCAACTTTGCCAACGCTTTCAACCTAGTAAGAAGGGATGCCATTCTCCAAGCAGTTTTTAGACACTTCCCTCCACTCTACCCCTTCATACAGTCGTGTTATAGTATGACTTCTAAACTATTGTTTGGGGACCATGAATTGACTCGAGTGAGGGTGTGCAACAGGGGGACCCTCTCGCCCCCTTTCTATTCTGTCTGATCAAGGAAGTGCCAGACAAGTGGAAAATGGCAAATGTAATACCTATTTACAAGGCAGGTGACAGGTCCTTAGATTCGAACTATAGACCAATAAGCCTAACCTCCATAGTTGGAAAATTTATGGAATCAATAATTGCCGAGGCAATTCTTAGCCATCTTCAAAGGCATAAATTGATTAATGAATCTCAGCACAATTTTACAAAGGGGCGTTCCTGTCTTACGAATTTAATAACTTTTTTCACTAAGGTATTTGAGGAGGTAGATCATGGTATTGAATATGATATTGTGTATATGGACTTCAGTAAGGCTTTTGATCGAGTTCCACATCAGAGACTATTGAGGAAACTTAAGGCACACGGAATAGGAGGAGAATTTTTTTTCCTGGGTGGAGGCATGGTTGACAAATAGGCAGCAGAGAGTTTGCATAAATGGGGAGAAATCAGAAAGCGGTGTTCCACAGGGGTCAGTGTTGGGCCCCTTGTTGTTCACAATTTACATAAACGACATAGATGAGGGAATAAATAGCGACATAAACAAATTTGCTGATGACACCAAAATAGGCCGTCCAATTCATTCTAATGAGGACATTAGAGCACTCCAGGAAGATTTGAATAGACTGATGCAGTGGTCGGAGAAGTGGCAGAAGCTGTTTAATATAGACAAATGCAAAGTTGTAAATGTTGGACAGGACAATAACCATGCCACATATAAACTAAATAATGTAGATCTTAATAATAAGGATTGCGAAAAGAATATAGGTGTTCTGGTTAGCAGTAATCTGAAATCAAGACAGCAATGCATAAGTGTTCGCAATAAAGCTAACAGAATCCTTCGCTTCATATCAAGAAGTATAAATAATAGAAGTCCTCAGGTTGTTCTTCAACTCTATATATCTTTGGTTAGGCCTTATTTAGATTATGCTGTACAGTTTTGGTCACCGTATTACAGAATGTATATAAATGCTCTGGAAAACGTACAAAGGAGGATGACAAAGTTGATCCCATGTATCAGAAATCTCTATGATGATAGACTGAGGGCCTTGAATCTACACTCTCTAGAAAGGCGTAGAATTAGGGGGATATGATTGAGGTGTATAAATGGAAAACAGGAATTAATAAAGGGGATGTAAATAGCGTGCTAAAAATATCTCGCATAGACAGAACTCGCAGCAATGGTTTTAAGTTGGAAAAAATCAGATTCAGGAAGGATATAGGAAAGCATTGGTTTTTTAAAAGAGTTGTGGATGAGTGGAACAAACTCCCGAGTACCGTCATAGAAGCTAAGACGTTGTGTAGTTTTAAAAATAGGTTAGATAAATACATGAGTGGGTGTGGGTTGGACCTGACTAGCTTGTGCTACTAGGTCAGATGCCGTGCTTCTCCCTTAAGTGAATGTGACCTGACCTGACTAGGTTAAGGCATTGGCTTAAGCCGATGGGAGAAGTGGACCTGCCTCGCATGGGCCAGTAGGCCTGCTGCAGTGCTCCTTCTTTCTTATGTTATGTTTTTAAGTCACAGAAGCGCTCTCCAGTGAGCTCAGTATCTGGTTCTTTGATGATGGTACCCTAGATGGAGCTCTCCAGTGAGCTCAGTATCTGGTTCTTGGATGATGGTACCCTAGATGACGCTCTCCAGTGAGCTCAGTATCTGGTTCTTTGATGATGGGACCCTAGATGGCGCTCTCCAGTGAGCTCAGTATCTAGTTCTTGGATGATGGTACCCTAAATGACGCTCTCCAGTGAGCTAAGTATCTGGTTCTTGGATGATGGTACCCTAGATGACGCTCTCCAGTGAGCTCAGTATCTGGTTCTTGGATGATGGTACCCTAGATGACGCTCTCCAGTGAGCTCAGTATCTGGTTCTTGGATGATGGTACCCTAGATGGCGCTCTCCAGTGACCTCAGTATCTGGTTCTTGGATGATGGTACCCTAGATGACGCTCTCCAGTGAGCTCAGTATCTGGTTCTTGGATGATGGTACCCT
The DNA here is from genome assembly GCA_009830355.1 of Cherax destructor. NCBI lineage: Eukaryota > Metazoa > Arthropoda > Malacostraca > Decapoda > Parastacidae > Cherax > Cherax destructor. The sequence continues at coordinate 355,872 of WNWK01000833.1, forward strand.
AGATGACGCTCTCCAGTGAGCTCAGTATCTGGTTCTTTGATGATGGTACCCTAGATGGCGCTCTCCAGTGAGCTCAGTATCTGGTTCTTGGATGATGGTACCCTAGATGACGCTCTCCAGTGAGCTCAGTATCTGGTTCTTTGATGATGGTACCCTAGATGGCGCTCTCCAGTGAGCTCAGTATCTGGTTCTTGGATGATGGTACCCTAGATGACGCTCTCCAGTGAGCTCAGTATCTGGTTCTTTGATGATGGTACCCTAGATGGCGCTCTCCAGTGAGCTCAGTATCTGGTTCTTGGATGATGGTACCCTAGATGACGCTCTCCAGTGAGCTCAGTATCTGGTTCTTTGATGATGGTACCCTAGATGGCGCTCTCCAGTGAGCTCAGTATCTGGTTCTTGGATGATGGTACCCTAGATGGCGCTCTCCAGTGAGCTCAGTATCTGGTTCTTGGATGATGGTACCTAGATGCGCTCTCCAGTGAGCTCAGTATCTGGTTCTTGGATGATGGTACCCTAGATGACGCTCTCCAGTGAGCTCAGTATCTGGTTCTTGGATGATGGTACCTAGATGCGCTCTCCAGTGAGCTCAGTATCTGGTTCTTGGATGATGGTACCTAGATGGCGCTCTCCAGTGAGCTCAGTATCTGGTTCTTGGATGATGGTACCTAGATGACGCTCTCAGTGAGCTCAGTATCTGGTTCTTGGATGATGGTACCTAGATGCGCTCTCCAGTGAGCTCAGTATCTGGTTCTTGGATGATGGTACCCTAGATGCGCTCTCAGTGAGCTCAGTATCTGGTTCTTGGATGATGGTACCTAGATGGCGCTTCCAGTGAGCTCAGTATCTGGTTCTTGGATGATGGTACCTAGATGGCGCTCTCCAGTGGCTCAGTATCTGGTTCTTGGATGATGGTACCTAGATGGCGCTCTCCAGTGAGCTCAGTATCTGGTTCTTGGATGATGGTACCTAGATGGCGCTCTCCAGTGAGCTCAGTATCTGGTTCTTGGATGATGGTACCTAGATGCGCTCTCCAGTGAGCTCAGTATCTGGTTCTTGGATGATGGTACCTAGATGACGCTCTCCAGTGAGCTCAGTATCTGGTTCTTGGATGATGGTACCTAGATGCGCTCTCCAGTGAGCTCAGTATCTGGTTCTTGGATGATGGTACCTAGATGACGCTCTCCAGTGAGCTCAGTATCTGGTTCTTGATGATGGTACCTAGATGCGCTCTCCAGTGAGCTCAGTATCTGGTTCTTGGATGATGGTACCCTAGATGACGCTCTCAGTGAGCTCAGTATCTGGTTCTTGGATGATGGTACCCTAGATGGCGCTCTCCAGTGAGCTCAGTATCTGGTTCTTGGATGATGGTACCTGATGACGCTCTCCAGTGAGCTCAGTATCTGGTTCTTGGATGATGGTACCCAGATGCGCTCTCCAGTGAGCTCAGTATCTGGTTCTTGGATGATGGTACCTAGATGACGCTCTCAGTTTGATGATGGTACCTAGATGGCGCTCTCAGTGAGCTCAGTATCTGGTTCTTGGATGATGGTACCTAGATGACGCTCTCAGTGAGCTCAGTATCTGGTTCTTGATGATGGTACCTAGATGGCGCTCTCCAGTGAGCTCAGTATCTGGTTCTTGGATGATGGTACCCTAGATGACGCTCTCCAGTGAGCTCAGTATCTGGTTCTTTGATGATGGTACCCTAGATGCGCTCTCCAGTGAGCTCAGTATCTGGTTCTTGGATGATGGTACCCTAGATGACGCCTCCAGTGAGCTCAGTATCTGGTTCTTGATGATGGTACCTAGATGGCGTCTCCAGTGAGCTCAGTATCTGGTTCTTGGATGATGGTACCTAGATGACGCTTCCAGTGAGCTCAGTATCTGGTTCTTTAATGATGGTACCCTAGATGGCGCTCTCCAGTGAGCTCAGTATCTGGTTCTTGGATGATGGTACCTAGATGCGCTCTCCAGTGAGCTCAGTATCTGGTTCTTTGATGATGGTACCTAGATGACGCTCTCCAGTGAGCTCAGTATCTGGTTCTTGGATGATGGTACCCTAGATGGCGCTTTCAGTGGCCAGTATCTGGTTGGATGATGGCTCTAGATGACGCTTCCAGTGACTAGTATCTGGTTCTGGATGATGGTACCTAGATGACGCTCTCCAGTGAGCTCAGTATCTGGTTCTTGGATGATGGTACCCTAGATGCGCTCTCCAGTGAGCTCAGTATCTGGTTCTTGGATGATGGTACCCTAGATGACGCTCTCCAGTGAGCTCAGTATCTGGTTCTTGGATGATGGTACCTAGATGGCGCTTCCAGTGAGCTCAGTATCTGGTTCTTGGATGATGGTACCTAGATGGCGCTCTCAGTGAGCTCAGTATCTGGTTCTTGGATGATGGTACCTAGATGACGCTCTCCAGTGAGCTCAGTATCTGGTTCTTGGATGATGGTACCCTAGATGACGCTCTCCAGTGAGCTCAGTATCTGGTTCTTGGATGATGGTACCTAGATGGCGCTCTCCAGTGAGCTCAGTATCTGGTTCTTGGATGATGGTACCTAGATGGCGCTCCAGTGAGCTCAGTATCTGGTTCTTGGATGATGGTACCCTAGATGACGCTCTCCAGTGAGCTCAGTATCTGGTTCTTGGATGATGGTACCCTAGATGACGCCTCCAGTGAGCTCAGTATCTGGTTCTTGGATGATGGTACCTAGATGCGCTCTCAGTGAGCTCAGTATCTGGTTCTTGGATGATGGTACCCTAGATGGCGCTCTCCAGTGAGCTCAGTATCTGGTTCTTGGATGATGGTACCTAGATGGCGCTCTCCAGTGAGCTCAGTATCTGGTTCTTGGATGATGGTACCTAGATGACGCTCTCCAGTGAGCTCAGTATCTGGTTCTTGGATGATGGTACCTAGATGGCGCTCTCCAGTGAGCTCAGTATCTGGTTCTTGGATGATGGTACTCTAGATGACGCTCTCCAGTGAGCTCAGTATCTGGTTCTTGGATGATGGTACCTAGATGACGCTCTCCAGTGAGCTCAGTATCTGGTTCTTGGATGATGGTACCCTAGATAGCGCTCTCCAGTGAGCTCAGTATCTGGTTCTTGGATGATGGTACCCTAGATGACGCTCTCCAGTGAGCTCAGTATCTGGTTCTTTGATGATGGTACCCTAGATGGCGCTCTCCAGTGAGCTCAGTATCTGGTTCTTGGATGATGGTACCCTAGATGACGCTCTCCAGTGAGCTCAGTATCTGGTTCTTGGATGATGGTACCTAGATGGCGCTCTCCAGTGAGCTCAGTATCTGGTTCTTGGATGATGGTACCCTAGATGACGCTCTCCAGTGAGCTCAGTATCTGGTTCTTGGATGATGGTACCCTAGATGGCGCTCTCCAGTGAGCTCAGTATCTGGTTCTTGGATGATGGTACCCTAGATGACGCTCTCCAGTGAGCTCAGTATCTGGTTCTTGGATGATGGTACCTAGATGGCGCTCTCCAGTGAGCTCAGTATCTGGTTCTTGGATGATGGTACCCTAGATGACGCTCTCCAGTGAGCTCAGTATCTGGTTCTTGGATGATGGTACCCTAGATGGCGCTCTCCAGTGAGCTCAGTATCTGGTTCTTGGATGATGGTACCTTAGATGACGCTCTCCAGTGAGCTCAGTATCTGGTTCTTGGATGATGGTACCCTAGATAGCGCTCTCCAGTGAGCTCAGTATCTGGTTCTTGGATGATGGTACCTAGATGACGCTCTCCAGTGAGCTCAGTATCTGGTTCTTGGATGATGGTACCCTAGATGGCGCTCTCCAGTGAGCTCAGTATCTGGTTCTTGGATGATGGTACCTAGATGACGCTCTCCAGTGAGCTCAGTATCTGGTTCTTGGATGATGGTACCTAGATGGCGCTCTCCAGTGAGCTCAGTATCTGGTTCTTGGATGATGGTACCCTAGATGACGCTCTCCAGTGAGCTCAGTATCTGGTTCTTGGATGATGGTACCCTAGATGGCGCTCTCCAGTGAGCTCAGTATCTGGTTCTTGGATGATGGTACCCTAGATGACGCTCTCCAGTGAGCTCAGTATCTGGTTCTTGGATGATGGTACCCTAGATGGCGCTCTCCAGTGAGCTCAGTATCTGGTTCTTGGATGATGGTACCCTAGATGACGCTCTCCAGTGAGCTCAGTATCTGGTTCTTGGATGATGGTACCCTAGATGGCGCTCTCCAGTGAGCTCAGTATCTGGTTCTTGGATGATGGTACCTTAGATGACGCTCTCCAGTGAGCTCAGTATCTGGTTCTTGGATGATGGTACCCTAGATGGCCCTACAGAATCTCTCCTAGAGGACATCAGAAAAATTAAAGGCATGGGAGAGAGCCTGGGCCTATCTTTAAACCCCACCAAATGCGAAAAATAGTTTCTACCAATCAACAGATCATTGAGGATATTAGTGCTGTTTTACGAGGAGCATGATCCATTGATCCAGCTAACAGCACTCTCCTTGGTGCTCCTCTTAGACTCAGGTGTATTTATGTGTACCTGTACCTAAATAGATTTACTTAACCCAGTTCTGGAGCAGAACCTCACCACTCTCCTTGTCTTCCCGACGCCCACAGGAAAGACAACCTTATCGACGACTACGGATCATTCTGCCAAGGAGCTGCCTACGTCACGCTCTTCTTCGACCTCACTTGGGTGTTTGGTCTTCTGTGTTACCTTCACCTGGGCTTCACAGAACCTGACTTCTATCCCATCTTCCAAGTACTCAACTCCTGGACGGTAAGAGAACTCTTGAGGTGGGACTGGCAGTTGGCTAGGTGAGAGCGTTAAACATGTGTGGGTTAATTGGTGCAAGGAATGTTGGAGGCTCGATCCTCCGCCTGCTAACAGCTAGGATTTTACATACTAATCGATAGACTTTATAACCAAAATATATATTTAGTGCAGTGTAATAAAACCCATACATTTATTCTCTTGCCTTGTCCTTTCTAAAATTTTCTCTTTTACGTTTAAAGATATATTTTTTTCCATTTATGTTAACGCAAAAATTAATAATTTTGTATCAAAAGCACCTTAGAAAACTTACCTAACCTTATTATAACAAGCACAATTTAATTTATACTAATCCAGCTAAATATATTTTATATAAGTTTATAATAATTTAATAATAAACAAACACAATGAAATATATTTTTTTTCGTTTGGATCAGAATGATTTTCGCGAAATTATTGCATACAAAATTTTCGCTTGCTCTATTCGGCAAGAAGAGCGTTGCTATTTAAGACAAAGTCGCAATTTTTACCTATTCGGCACGAAAATATAAGCAGTGTTTTCCAGTGGGCAGTGGAGAACAACTTGACGTTCAGTGGTGATAAGTTCCAGCTGCTGAAAACCTATATCCCCCCCACTCTCTCCCTCCCTTTCTCCCTCAAACACACACCCCCCTCTCCCTCTCTATACCCCCCTCTCCCCCTATCTCCCTTCCCTTCTCCCTCACACACAAACCCTCCAACTCTCTCCCTCCCCCTCTCTATACCTCCCTCTCCCCCTCTCTATACCTCCCTCTCCCCCCATCTCCCCCTCCATATCCCTCCTGGAAAAAGTTACTAAATGAAAGGTATAAATCCGTTTATGACAGTTTAAATTATTATTCAATAAGGTAACGTAACTTTTGAAAGTTATATTAATAAGTATGGGAATTTAGGAACTGACATGTGAGACAAGACTGTTGAGATCTTGACTTAACTCTTGTACTAACTAAACAAACAGCAGTTATAAGTATGGTAACTTGACATGGAGAAACTTGGCAGTAGGAGTCTGTATGTCACTGAAGCCAAGTTTCTCCATGTTAAGTTACCATACTTATAACTGCTGTTTGTTTAGTTAGTATAAGAGTTGAGTAAAGATCTCAACAGTCTTGTCTCACATGTCAGTTCCTAAATTCCCATACTTATTAATATAACTTTCAAAAGTTACGTTACCTTATTGAATAATAATTTAAACTGTCATAAACGGATTTATAACTTTCATTTAGTAACTTTTTCCAGACCTCAGCAGCTGAAACTTATCACCACTGAACGTCATGTTGTTCTCCACTGCCCACTGGAAAACACTGCTTATATTTCCCTGTAATTTTTCAGTTTCTTCTACCGAAGTGACTGTCAAGCTTATTTTAGTGCCATCTGCAAAGGATTTTCGTATTTCCAAGAGAGAAATGATTGCTCATAGAAATATCTCTAGTATGTAGTATCTGTTATCCATATCTCCGTTGTCCTGGCCAGGGTTTGGTTGTGTTCCTCTTCATCGGTATGGGCTCCAGGAGATTCAAGATGGTGGTGGCTGGCCAAGCTCACCTGAGGGTGAGTACCAGCTTAGGGGTCAGCTTAGAGGAGGGTACTTATAGCAAGGTTGACGCTGGTGACAGTGTCAGCAGCAGTGACAACTATAGGTTGACCAAGAGTGGACCCCGGGGTAGTAGAGGCACTTGTTGATGACCAAGACTGTTGAACTTTACTGATGATTAGTGTGGCTAAAATTGACGTACTGACGAAAACAATGAAAAAAAATAGATACACGTTGCGCAACAAGCTCTACACAGAGCGAAACATTGCTTGATAAAGTTCTGCACCGAGTAAAATGTGACTTCATAAAGCTCTACACAAAGCACAACATGACTTGATAAAGCTCTACACAGAGTAAAACATGACTTGATAAAGCTCTACACAAAGCACAACATGACTTGATAAAGCTCTATATAAAGCAAAACAGTGTGCTAATAAAAGATTGTTTGCAGCATGTATTTTTTTTTAAATTGACGAAGACTGTCACTTTTATCCTACCTACTAACTGTATATTTGTGTTTCCTGTTCATGTACTTGCGTGCATGTCCAACATTCGCCGTGTGCGTATCCACCACTACCCGTGTGCGTGTCCAACACTACGCGTGTGCGTGTCCAACACTACGCGTGTCCACCACAGCGCCAGATGCTGTTCGGAAACGCCTTCGGGACTTCGACTGCAGCGCCAGAGGACAAGGAGGTACTGAACACTCCAGAGGACGAGCACAACGGTGCCATCGAGTCCAGTGACAAGTCGTCTCCAGTAACTAACTCACAGGTACCACTACAAACGCTGCCTCCATACCTTACCTCTCTTCCCTCACGATACCTCATACCTCAACCCTTCATATCTCATCTCTCGTCTGATGTAGATTATCTTGTAGTTCTGGATATTTGTGTTGGTAGAGCAGGACAGCTGTGTTCGTAGCGTCCTGTATTCACTATCTTTAATAACCATATTGTTAATTTTCCACTGTTGTATCACTTACTGCTTCCTCCTTTATCCAGTCTCATTGTTCTATCATCCTTTTTTTCAATATTTTTTGCCTCAACTTCTAGTTGTAGTTTCTTGTTCTTCCTAATGAAGGTATTAGAAATTATCTTCATCTATTCCTTCGTATGTTTTTAGGTTATCACGACTCACGACATTGTATCATCACAAATACATTCGTCTGTGCAGGAAAGGCACTGATTCTTGAGGCACTCTGTTTGTGACACTTTCCTCTGATCACTGTATATATTTTCCTCTTAGACTTAAAAATCATTCATTGTGACAGTTTGCATTTTAGTCTTCATTTGTCCTATAATTTCCACTTTAATCTTTCACTGGAAACTATGTATGTTTTAATTTAGATAAGCACAAACTACGCCTCCATTTCTCTCTTACTGACACACTTTTCTCAGTTGCAGGTACAGCGAGCTCAGGACAACGCCCCATATTTACCTCCTCCATCTCCGGTCCCAGGCCAGGTGAGTGTACACCAGGCCAGGTGAGTGTCCACCAGGCCAGGTGAGTGTCGTCTAGGTGAGTGCCAAACTTACAGGTGTCTCCAAGTGACCCTCTACGCAACTAACTCACTTTCTATTGTAATATTAATTGCCTATCATAAAATAATGAACGGAGGCAGTTGAAAAAGAGTGTCGACTCTTCAGTGACCAACCATACAAGTGTCTCTCTGCTGTCATGCACACGATCTGGCGAGCTGCCAGGACGGAAGGACCTTAGTTCTGACTCGGGTACTAAGAGGACTTGCTTTAAGAATACATAGCGCAATGTTGAACAGTGTTGAGCGTAGATGCTCTTATCAACGAATGGTAATGTTGTTGACATTCTTGTTGTGGGGGAAACTGTACTTGCCTAAAGAAGAAAAGGCACAATACAGTGACTGGAACAATACACACATAACCCGTACATAGGAGACAGAATCTTATCACGACGTTTCGGTCCGACTTGGTAACACTGTGTCTTTGTAAATGGTCCAAGTGGAACCGAAACATCGTCGTGAGCTCCTCTTCCTCTTCCTATGTGCGGGACATTTTTGCATTGTACTTGTCTGTGTGTCCTTGCTGGAATTGAGTCTCAGCTCCTAGCTCCGCAATTTATTGGACCTTGAGCTAGTTCACTTATGTCATACCTAGTCTTAAAGCTGTATATGGAGTCTGCTTCTACATTTTAGTGTGTGTGTGTGTACTCACCTATTTGTAGTTGCAGGGGTCGTGTGTGTGCAACTAATTACACTCCTCACGTTGCAGATTGATTAATCCTGCCCCAGCGACGTCGATTTTCCACCCAGATCACCCAACTCAGGCCAGGTGAGTGCCACCCAAGATAAGTAAGTGTCAACCAGGCCAGGTGAGTGCCACCCAAGATAAGTGTCAACCAGGCCAGATGAGTGTCACCCAGTTGAGTGCCACCCAGGCCAGGTGAGTGCCACCCAAGATAAGTAAGTGTCAACCAGGCCAGGTGAGTGTCACCCAGGTGAGTGTCACCCAAGTCAGGTGAGTGTCACCCAGGTCAGGTGAGTGCCATCCAGACCAGGTGAGTGCCATCCAGGCCAGGTGAGTGTCACCCAGACCAGGTGAGTGTCACCCAGGTCAGGTAAGTGCCACCCAGACCAGGTGAGTGTCACCCAGACCAGGTGAGTGTCACCCAGGTCAGGTGAGTGCCATCCAGACCAGGTGAGTGCCATCCAGGCCAGGTGAGTGTCACCCAGACCAGGTGAGTGTCACCCAGGTCAGGTAAGTGCCACCCAGACCAGGTGAGTGTCACCCAGACCAGGTGAGTGTCACTCAGGTCAGGTAAGTGCCACCCAGACCAGGTGAGTTCCACTCCTACCAATAACTCCGCTTGTTTCCCTGAGTGCCGGAAACAATGTGGTCAGTCTCACCATGCAGGTGAAAAATAAAACTGACACAAGTTAAAGATAAGACACTTGTGCAACATTTTGGAATCTTTTTTCAGGAGGAAACGTTTCGCCAACCAGTGGCTTCTTTGTATTGGACTGAAGAATCCTACTGTGTGGGCGAAACGTTTCATCAATAAAGTTGCCCAACTGTTGCACACGTGTCTCAGTCTTCAATGTGTCGGTAATTTATACCATTTTCAACAATGTTGCAGTTAAACTGACGTCAGTTCTACTTAATATAGTGACAAACAAAGAATGTTGCAGAACAGATAACAAACAACATAGCGACCTTAGTACAGGTCACACCGCCTGAAGGTCATATCAGTCACACTGGAGGCCACACACGTATGTAAGCTCGTTTCTTGCTAACTATAGAATTTACCTCCAAAATACGGTTTAACATCATAGTGTGTGACCCCCTGGAGTGCTATGTGACCCCTGGAGTGCTGTGTGATCCCTGGAGTGCTCTGTGACCCCTGGAGTACTGTGTGACCCCTGGAGTACTGTGTGACCCCTGGAGTGCTATGTGACTCCTGGAGTGCTATGTGACCCCTGGAGTGCTGTGTGATCCCTGGAGTGCTGTGTGATCCCTGGAGTACTGTGTGACCCCTGGAGTTCTGTGTGACCCCTTGAGTGCTGTGTGACCCCTTTAGTGCTGTGACCCCTGGAGTACTGTGTGACCCCTGGAGTGCTGTGTGACCCCTGGAGTGCTGTGTGACCCCTGGAGTGCTATGTGACCCCTGGAGTGCTGTGTGTGTTACCCCTAGAGCATTGAGTGTGTGATTCCTATAGCCCTGAGTGTCTGACCACTGAGCCCCCTCAGAGTGTGAGAGTGACCCCCGGAGTTCAAGTAGGTGATTACACAGCTGTTATGTACCTGCAGGTGGCTGGTGGACCTGATCCAGCTTTCTGTCTGGTGACATGTAACTCAGCTAGGACCACCTGTGTGATGGCCACCTGTGTGAGGATACCTGGACCTGCTAGCAGGTGTGGCTAAGGCTCTCCAACTTCCTGCTACATTAAAAACATCTTAACATCCAGCAGACAATGGTAGCTACGTTTCTACACACACATCCTACTCCTCCTCATCCTCCCACTGCTCCTTTTCCTCTTCCTCTTCTTCCTCCTCCTCTTCTTCCTCCTCCTTACCCAAATGGTGGCCCAGCAATGTTGATAGACCCCAACAGATATACAGACAGCTACAAAGAAGGAGAGAAACGACGCAAATAACTATATCTGGCCAAAGCAGACATACACAGCTATTACTGTACTGATATTATTTAACCATTGTAAACTAAGAAGGTCAAGAAAACGTAGCATTGGAAATTGAAATAATTGAAGGGCGTTTAAGTGAGAGGGTAAGAGGAAGCTTATCCATTATTATAGTCATTCTCTAGCCATAGGCTTGCTCTTACATCATTATAATCATAATCTTATACTAAGAAACATGTTTCACAAACATGATATGAGTGTATCATAATATAACGGGATTTGTATATTTGTTCAGTATTAATTCACAGTGAATTATTCTCTCACGATTTTTTTTATCTTAAAGCATTTGGAACCTTTTGATCTTAAGGTATTTGGAATCTTTAAGCCCTAAGTAACTACACCAGATAATATATTTAAGTTACTTTTAAATGTTCCATATATATACTGTGTGACTATAACCTGTGTGTAATATATATATATAAAATTAAAATAATTGTGTGCTATTAAGCTAATATAACTTGGCATATTGTTGTTGATCGTAATGAAATCTGTAACGATTTGTCTTAGCTTCATTATGTATCTGTGCAACGTGATCTTCAAGACGATGCAACGAGGGATCACACATGAGTGTACGTGCAATAAGATCACAGTAAACAGGTCATGTCACAATATGCAAAACAAAAACTGTGGAAATAATAGTGAAAGTCCAAAAGCGGTGTCTTGGTTTCTTACATGAAGGTCCTTGATAACGTCAGAAATCAAGGAAACGCTATTTTTGGCGGTGGTTGTTTTGCATAAGGTTAAGTGTAGAGGCACTTTTATTGGTGCAACTTTTCGCTCTGTGTAGAGCTTTATCATGACCCAAAAAAAGCGAAATGTTGTCCCAGTAAGAGCATGATTTGCATAATGTGTCTATATTCCCAATAACCATACATACTAACACAGAGTGCAATATAAAAATGTATTTTCTTAAATTTTGAGTGTTGGCCTTTGATATAACACCTTCAGTGTTGACCTGTGATATAACACCTTCAGTGTTGACCTGTGATATAACACCTTCAGTGTTGACCTGTGATATAACACCTTCAGTGTTGACCTGTGATATAACACCTTCAGTGTTGACCTGTGATATAACACCTTCAGTGTTGACCTGAGAAGTGAAGACAATGAGATGTGAGATGCTGCAGCAGATTTATTCTGTTCCACATACCAATAATCTAATAAATTTGTTTGGCAAGTACTCTATCATTCCCTCCTTTACAATATATATTTATATATATAGGTGTATTTTCGGCAATGCGCAACCCGACCAATATGGTCTACATGGTTTTAACTGTTCCAAAACCAAGGGCTGGCATGCAAGACACAATGAAGTCAACGACATCATAAAGAGAAGCCTTGCTACAGCTGGATGCCCAGCTGAGAGAGAGCCCCGATCACTAGCAGCCAACAATACCCACAACCCAGGCAACCGCCCCGACGGGATCACCATCGACACTGGCTGACACCTGCATCCATCACAGTGTCGGGCGACAGGGAGGAGCTGCTGACCACAGGGAGGAGTACAAGTTCGGCAAGTACAGGGACATAAGCCAACAGTATCAATTTGTCCCAGTGGAATCAGACACCTTGGGATCATGGGGAAAAAAACGCCACATGCTTCCTTAAAGAACTGGGTTCCAGACTCATTGACACCACCAGGGATCCGAGAGCGGCCACTTTCATATTACAGCGTCTCAGTGTGGCCATCCTGAGAGGAAATGCTTGCTGCATACTGGGCTCACGTCCGGCTTCAGAGGACTTGGAGAAGATTCATAATCTTTGATATAATATACCAATGTATTCATGTTTGTATTATTATTGTCAGTGTATTCTGTATATAAATAAAGGTCACATAGAATATAGAATATACGGGATGGTAAGAGAAGAAAATATTCAAACAGCTCCGGGAGAACCTTGAGATTTTCCTGAGGTACATTTATTGTCTTCTCTGAGCCAGTCCAGTTCTAGAAGTGGTACCTCCTATATATATATATATATATATATATATATATATATATATATATATATATATATATATACAGTACACGAGGTGAGAGATACATGTCTAGTACATATTGTTACATCTTTGTCACTGATTATAATGCGAAAATCTCATCCAGCTCTTCCGAGCTGGTGCGCGTGCCCAGAATACAGCATGCATTACCCTCTGAACAGCAGCGCTGAGTCGCTGGAACAGAAAACTAGCTGCCCTGGGATCCCTAGTTACCCTGTTGAGTCTTTTGCCCAGCTCCTTGAGGAACTTAGATGCACTCTTTCCCCATGAGCCAAGGGTCTCTGAGCCTATGGGAACAAACATATAATGATGGGCAAGTTCTCCATATTTTCTCGACTTCTGGGACTCCCTGAAGGTGGCAGCAGCCCCTCCTTCCTCCCTGGTGTACTGGAGATAGGTATCAGCCAAGGTAGATGCACATATATATATATATATATATATATATATATATATATCTGTGTGTGTGTGTGTGTGTGTGTGTGTGTTTATAATTAGTCATAGGCACGCTGTTGTCCATTCGAGTTTAGCGCTTTCTGTGAATGCAATAGTAATAATAATGAGAATAACATTGAAAAGTTATGTCGGTGCCGGGCAAGACGTTAAGACGCCTGACTGTCCCTGCAACCAGAACATTTTTCTCTCCATTCATCTCAACCTACGATACTTGTGAGGTGGTGAGACGGGATACCTGGAGCGTTACTTGACTGACAACATCCCTGGAGCGTTACTTGACTGACAACATCCCTGGAGCGTTACTTGACTGACAACATCCCTGGAGCGTTACTTGACTGACAACATCCCTGGAGCGTTACTTGACTGACAACATCCCTGGAGTGTTACTTGACTGACAACATCCCTGGAGTGTTACTTGACTGACAACATCCCTGGAGTGTTACTTGACTGACAACATCCCTGGAGTGTTACTTGACTGACAACATCCCTGGAGTGTTACTTGACTGACAACATCCCTGGAGTGTTACTTGACTGACAACATCCCTGGAGTGTTACTTGACTGACAACATCCCTGGAGTGTTACTTGACTGACAACATCCCTGGAGCGTTACTTGACTGACAACATCCCTGGAGTGTTACTTGACTGACAACATCCATGGAGTGTTACTTGACTGACAACATCCCTGGAGTGTTACATGACTGACATCCCTGGAGTGTTACTTGACTGACAACATCCCTGGAGTGTTATTTGACTGACAACATCCCTGGAGTGTTACTTGACTGACAACATCCATGGAGTGTTACTTGACTGACAACATCCATGGAGTGTTACTTGACTGACAACATCCCTGGAGTGTTACATGACTGACATCCCTGGAGTGTTACTTGACTGACAACATCCCTGGAGTGTTACTTGACTGACAACATCCCTGGAGTGTTACTTGACTGACAACATCCCTGGAGTGTTACTTGACTGACAACATCCCTGGAGTGTTACTTGACTGACAACATCCCTGGAGTGTTACTTGACTGACAACATCCCTGGAGTGTTACTTGAGTGACAACATCCCTGGAGCGTTACTTGACTGACAACATCCCTGGAGCGTTACTTGACTGACAACATCCCTGGAGTGTTAAAAGGCCTTACAGTCCTGGGCAAGACGTTAAAAGCCCTTACAGTCCTGGGCAAGACGTTAAAAGGCCTTACATTCCTGGGCAAGACGTTAAAAGGCCTTACAGTCCTGGGCAAGACGTTAAAAGGCCTTACAGTCCTGGGCAAGACGTTAAAAGGCCTTACAGTCCTGGGCAAGACGTTAAAAGGCCTTACAGTCCTGGGCAAGCCGTTAAAAGGCCTTACAGTCCTGGGCAAGACGTTAAAAGGCCTTACAGTCTTGGGCAAGACGTTAAAAGGCCTTACAGTCCTGGGGAAGACGTTAAAAGGCCTTACAGTCCTGGGCAACACGTTAAAAAGCCTTACAGTCCTGGTCAAGACGTTAAAAGGCCTTACAGTCCTGGGCAAGGCGTTAAAAGGCCTTACAGTCCTTGGCAAGACGTTAAAAGGCCTTACATTCCTGGGCAAAACGTTAAAAGGCCTTACAGTCCTGGGCAAGACGTTAAAAGGCCTTACAGGCCTGGGCAAAATGTTAAAAAGCCTTACAGTCCTGGACAAGACGTTAAAAGGCCTTACAGTCCTGGCAAAACGTTAAAAGGCCTTACAGTCCTGTCAAAACGTTAAAAGGCCTTACAGTCCTGGGCAAGACGTTAAAAGGCCTTATAGTCCTGGGCAAGACGTTAAAAGGTCTTACAGTCCTGGGCAAAACGTTAAAAGGCCTTATAATTCTGGGAAAACGTTAAAAGGCCTTAGAGTTCTGGGCAACACGTTAAAAGGCCTTACAGTCCTGGGCAAGACGTTGAAAGGTCTTATGGTCCTGGCAAGACGTTGAAAGGCCCTATGGTTTTGGGCAAGACGTTAAAAGGCCGTATGGTCCTGGATAAGAAGTTATGAATGCTATTTGATCCTGGACAAGACATTGAAAGACCTTATGTGTCTGAGCAAGACGTTAAAAGGTCTTACCTTCCTGGGCAAGACATTAAAAAGCCTTGTAGTCCTGGAAAATAAGTTAAAAGGTCCTAAGGTCCTGGACAAGTCATTAAAAAGGTTCTTTGGTCCAATGGTTCAGAACAAGATCTCGAACAAGACATAATAACGTCCGCCGGTCTAGGGCAAGAAGACAAAAGGCCTAATAAACCGCCAAAAGGCTTAATAAACCAGTAAAGTTTTAAGAAACCTATTAAAAATCGGCATTGATTCTGAGAGAATAATGAAAAGGCTTCAGCAGTAGGCCCTAACAAGACATTAAATGGCTTCAGCAGTAGGCCCTAACAAGACATTAAAAGGCTTCAGCAGTAGGCCCTAACAAGACATTAAATGGCTTCAGCAGTAGGCTCTAACAAGAAGTTAAAAACCTCTATAATTACTGATCAGGAAGACCAAAAAAAGCTCCATCTACCTTGAATATGACTTAAAGAAACAATATTATTGAGAAAGACGTTAAAACACCTTGACTATCCTGGTTTAACATGATGCAATATATTGGTTTAACATGATACAGTATCCTGGGTTTAGATGATACAGTATCGTGGTTTAACATGACACAATATTCTGGTTTAACATGATACAGTATTCTGGTTTAACATGATACAGTATCTTGGGTTAAGACGATACAGTATTCTGGTCTAACATGACACAGTATTCTGGTTTAACATGATACAGTATTCTGGTTTAACATGATACAGTATCTTGGGTTAAGACGATACAGTATTCTGGTCTAACATGATACAGTATTCTGGTTTAACATGATACAGTATTCTGGTTTAACATGATACAGTATTCTGGTTTAACATGATACAGTATTCTGGTTTAACATGATACAGTATTCAGGTTTAACATGATACAGTATTCTGGTTTAACATGATACAGTATTATGGTTTAACATGATACAGTATTATGGTTTAACATGATACAGTATTCTGGTTTAACATGATACAGTATTCTGGTTTAACATGATACAGTATTCTGGTTTAACATGATACAGTATTCTGGTTTAACATGATACAGTATTATGGTTTAACATGATACAGTATTCTGGTTTAACATGATACAGTATTCTGGTTTAACATGATACAGTATTCTGGTTTAACATGATACAGTATTCTGGTTTAACATGATACAGTATTTTGGTTCAACATGATACAATATTCTGGTTTAATGTGATACTGTATCCTGCTTTAACATAATTCAGTATCCTGGGTTAACTTGATACAGTATCCTGGGTTAACTTGATACAGTACCCTGGGTTAACTTGATACAGTATCCTGGGTTAACTTGATACAGTACCTTGGGTTAACATGATTCAGTATCCTGGGTTAACTTGATACAGTATCCTGGGTTAACTTGATACAGTATCCTGGGTTAACTTGATACAGTATCCTGGGTTAACTTGATACAGTATCCTGGGTTAACTTGATAGAGTATCCTGGGTTAACTTGATACAGTATCCTGGGTTAACGTGATACTGTATCCCTGGTTAAGAAGATGCTGTATTTTCTGTGTATAAGTGTATAACATTAGAATGTTCCAGTAACAATGGTTGACTACAAAGACTTGTCTTGATGTACACGGTCAGTCAAGAACACTGACTTTGGGTGGTCAGTCCCCAGCAAAATGACAGACGACACCACCACTTTCCAGCAAGATGATGGACCACATCATGTTACAACATTATGTGGTGAGTAAGGTTCACTAACTTTCAATGTTATCACATACTGTCAGGTTTCAATTCCAGGAAGGAGGTTCAAGCCTCCAGGAAGGAGGTTCAAGCCTCCAGGAAGGAGGTTCAAGCCTCCAGGAAGGAGGTTCAAGCCTCCAGGAAGGAGGTTCAAGCCTCCATCGCTGCAAATAATTTACTTAATACACAGTTTCCCATCATTTACTAGTTAAAGTTAGTTACCATTTTGTCCTAGGCACATTTCGATTAGACACTAGGCCCATCATCATCATCACCATCATCATCATCATCATCATCACCATCACCATCATTATCACCATCACCATCATCATCATCACCATCATCATCATCATCATCATCCTCACCATCATCACCATCATCACCATCACCATCATTATCACCATCATCACCATCATCATCATCATCATCACCATCATCATCATCACCATCATTATCATCATCACCATCACCATCATCACCACCATCATCATCATCATCATCATCATCACCATCATCATCATCATCATCATCATCACCATCATCATCATCACTGTCGTGTCAGTATCATATGTACACTTGTGTAGTGTACCAGCATTCAGCATTCATCCCACTTATACAGCTGGTCCCTTTGCGTGTGACGTCACGATACCCGCTGACGTCAGAGGCTCAGCGCATGTGCACAGCCTCACATAGGCGTACACCCTCACTAGCGTCAGACCTATAACTGGACGGACGTGGCTGGACTCTCTCCTACTCTTACCGTAAATATACCGTAACCATCCTACAAGGAGTGTCTATGTCTACCTAATTATCTCTCCCAAGACCCACACAACAAGTGGTGAGCAGCGGTGTGCCGTAATTTTTATCGATTACGATGTTATAGAGAGATAGACTAGACAAGCAAGCAAACAGCCTCCAGACCGACCACGTTACCAGCTACCTACATCCAAGAAGTCTACAATATCTAAAGTATCTCCTGGTCAGTTAAGTGCCTCATTTGTTGATTTGTTAAAACCTACGAGGGGTTGACCCGGTTTTGCAAATTCTGTACGAGTAGCCAGTGAGGGAGAGT